>CP139509.1:448338565-448779514 GCA_021014915.2 Artemisia tridentata subsp. tridentata | reverse complement strand
CACCACAGACCCAGTGCGCACTGTTGCATTTGGGCTGCGCGTTATGGTCACGCCGTCATAGTTGATTGAGCCTACGCGGCCATGAACAGAACTTAAGTTTAGCATCCGCACTCAGGTCATGCGCATACTAAACTTGGGGGGCTTGTAGACGTATGGTCTGGACTGACCCACGACAAGTGGGCCAGGCCCGGTAGACAGCGGCCCACTCTACGCCTAAAACCCTAATCCATGCCTTATAAATACAAGGCTAGGATCTCCTTATTCAGTACGACCTAACAGGTTACCCTAAACCTAACTTACGATACACTATATCACCTATACTAACTTGACCGTCGGAGGTGGATCCCGGGGCTACGGCCTCGGGTCCGCTCCTAACGGGTTCTCTTTGTTGAACAGGTCTACTTAGGGCTCGAGAAGGCGACTAACGGCCCAGGGAGAGTCGTCTAATCAGTCCGCGCCAGATTATGTATCAACACATTTTGTTCCCAGTAGACCTATAATAAATATTGTAATTATTTGATGTAATAAGCATTATGTAAAAATAGGCCAAAGAAACTAATCCCCTTGTCGTTTAGTGCAAACGTTGCTTTACGTGTTGCTTGAATGTCTGTTTATGATAATTTAGAGTGGTTATAGATTTTATTTAGAAGGGAAACAATACTACGTTACAACTTTTGGGTTACTTGATTATAATTATAAATGTGGTTGGACAATCATGCCCCTGAAAATATAACACAAAACGTGCGTTGACATGACAATTAAAATATAAGAACATTTTATTTATTCAATTACCAAAACAACTAATATTCTCATAATACTGCTACTGTCATTCTACTGCTGGGCTTCATAATACTATTGCTGGCTGTTTGCTAAAAATATCCTTGTTCTATTTCCCAAAATATTTACTAGCCCTTGTATCTAATGTGTGCGCAATTTTTTATTTTTCTGGCCGTTGGGTAAACCCGTCGGTTACCATACGTGTAGGAATATTCTAGAAAAAAATAATATTTTTTAACCAAATATTTTCTTATTATATTTCCAAAGATAATTTTTCAAGTCACGCACAATTCTCAAACCCTAACAGTACAAACAAAAAAAAATGATTGGCGGTGAGCATCATCAATTAATCCACATACGAATCATACGATCATCGTTGTTATATAAACCTACAAAAAGCTTCACTCATCATGGCTGTTTTGGACTTTGTTAAGTCGCATAATATGGTTGCCTTTTTGGAGAAAACAGAGCAAGGGGATGGACCTAACTTCTATGAGGTTGTGGATTTTCTAAACAATTGCCATATAAGGTATGCGTTAACTGTTTCCCCAACTCTTTTTGTCTCTCACATCACACAATTTTGGGAGACGGCTACTGTCCTAAGTGGTGAAAATGGAAACATAGAAATCCATTCTAAGGTGGATGGCATATCATTTATTGTTACCGAAGCTAGTGTTAGGAGACATCTTAAGTTAGAAGATTTAGATGGTATGAATAACATGGCAAACACTGAAATATTTCAACAAATTGCCAGGATGGGGTATGATACTTCCAATCAAAAATTAACTTTTCAAAAAGGAGGTTTCTCCCCACAGTGGAGATTTCTAATACATACTGTCTTGCACTCTTTAAGCCCTAAAAGAACAGCCTGGGAGCAATTCAGTAGCAATATTGCTACGGGTCTCATATGTTTGGCAACAAACAGAGTTTTTAACTTTTCAAATTCATATTTGACTGTATGCTTGGTAATGTGAAAAGTAAAACAAAATTTCTTATGTATCCAAGATTTGTTCAAACCTTTTTGAATAAGAAAATGAATTTTCTTAAGCAACATAAAAACAAATTTCCTACTCCTAGTCTACAAAAAAAAGTTTTTCAAAACATGACTATGGCAAGTAAACTCTTTAATGGGGTAGTAATACCACTCTTTCCTGAAATGCTTCAAACTGGACAGGGTGAAGGTCAGTCAATCCAAATGGGCCACAACACACTGGCATTGAGTTTCCTAATATCACTCATGCACCCCCAGCCACAGCAACATATAGGAGGAGAACCAGAAAGGAGACTGTATCAAATACCTTTGAAGCAGATGAGCATGTATTTCATGATAGTATGGATGGGGCTTGCACTACTGCATCTGGCTTAGTAGATAGGCAGGCCAGTGTAAACATCAGTAAGACATCTTCCATGGCAACACCTAATGTGCCACGTATCCAAACACTAGACGCAGTTGGTGTGATCCCAGGCCAACAGGAAATTCTGCGTGATTCAGGTGTACGTCCTACTCTCACTAGGGTGGAATATGAGTTTTTGCCACATGACGCACATCTCCCATCAGGTGACACGGCTAGAAGTGATGAGGGCGATTCACTAAAGGAATTGATGGATATCTGTACCAATTTGTCAAACGAGGTAGTATCTCTGCAAGAAGAACTGAAGAGACACAATAATACTTTTTCCAAGGTATGCACAAAGCTGACACTAAGAGTGAAGAGTTTGGAAAGACAGCATAAGAGGAGAAGATCCAAAGTGGTCCTCTCAGATAGATCAGATGATGATGGGAATGCTTCTCATAAACAGGGGACGAAATCAGGAACATCTGCAAAAGAAGAAGTAATGAAATCAGGAGCTGAGGGGAGGAATGAAGACGGAACTGGTGGGTTAAATGAAGAGGGTACGTGATTATGCAGATAGGTGAAAATGATGAAGTATGTTGGGTGCACAAAAAGATGAACAATAGTATAGTTGGTCGAAACGAATGTACTGATTGGAGGTTAATGGATCAAATGGAACTGATGGATGAATGAGAAATAGCAAAGAAAAATGGCTGAAGAATGAGGTTGCTGAGTTAATGGAAGCACAGAGATTAAAAAACATAAGGATGGCTGAAGATGCTAAGATGGCTCAAGAAATGGCTAGATTAGAAAACCAAAGGATGGCTGAAGATGCTAAGATTGCTCAAGAAATGCCTTCAGATGCTCGGGTGGATCAAGAACAGTTTGGAGAGCAGTTACAATACCTGATAGATGCCGTTCTCATTGTGAGATCCGAAGCTGTAAAACTTCTCAAAGATAAGAGGTTAAGTGTAGAAGCTAAAACAGAAAAGCTTACTAGATTCATTCTATCAAGGAACATGGAAGTAAGATGGAGTGATCTTATGCAGAAGATCAGGCAGGGTCAAAAGAGAGGTTACAAGACGAAGCTACCAACAAGGAGGGATCAGATCTTTTTTATGAGGAGATACTTGAAAAACCAAGCTGAGTGGATGCCGGCTCACTTCAGGGGAAAATCAGATGAACAGATTGAAAAGGCATATTATGAAGCTTATGAAAGGCTCAGCGAACCAATATTCCCAATGGAATTCACAACATTGGTGGGAATGATAAAGGAAATAAAAAGATCCAGAGGTGTTAGAGTCTGGTACTTCTAAGAAGCAGAAGACAGGATACGAAGGATTAACGGATGAGCAGATCAAGAATAAGATTGTAGTAGTACCGGAATCCTCAAACATCAAACCAATACAACCAAAACACCCTATTATAGATTGGGAGGTTTTCACTGAGGGGAGAATGAAAGGGTGGAAAATCATAAGAATTGGCGGAATTACGGAAAGATACAAACTGTTTGAGGATTTACTTAAAGAACTTGACAGGGATGATCTCAGTCAGTTGTGGAAGTTAGTACAGGAGAGATCCATAGTTGCAGATACACTTGAAGACAAAGACAAAGAATTATGGGTACAACTGAAGAGAAATTTTTGATCCGGATGGTGCAGAAGCAATATGGAGGTTTACGGATAATATCAAAGATGTCACTTGGAGGCTGTTTGATACATGTGGAGTGCACAGAATCTCTACCAAGGATGGGATCGAAATTTATATGCTGGTTGAAAAAGACTATCCTCTCAAAACAGCGACCGTGTTGACATTAGAGGATGCAAAATTGCACGTTGAAATTGAATCAGAAATGGCAAATACTCTAGTCAGAAGGATTTTTCACCTTGCAGAACAGCGGAAGGCCCGTAGCAAGAGGTTGGCATATTAGGCATTTTGCAAGAATCTCCCCATCATGGATAGAAATCACAAGTGCGGCTGAGTAAGATATTGGTCAGAGGCGCCTATCTTTGCGTTTCAAAGTCCTTAAGAGACTCTGTTCTTCCCTAGCATAAACGCTGGCTATAATTGCTATTTTCTAGCTTATTTAACTAGATGTAAAAAAAAAGTTGCGTTCATTAAAGATGTTAATTTTTTGTTGCTATAAAAACTTCCATAAAACTTGAGTTGACATCTTCCTTATAGTTTATTTTTGAAATTCAAAGTAACATTCGTTGGAATATTATCTACGTTTAGAATAATTATGTGAGTATTTGGGACTAATACATTTGGTTTCAAGTCTGCTGCAATTTATGTGAGTATTTGGGACTAATTCATTTGGTTTAAGTATGTTGCAATTATATGTGTGACTATCTACAACAAATGTCCAGTGATAGACATGCTATTCGATAGACTCTAGGAATCATCAAGAACAGTGTGTTGACTTCAATTGGTTTGTCTGTGCTTGGCTAATTAAGTGTGCTGGTATGATACAGTCAATGTTCAGTGGTTGATACAGTGTGGTCTGCAGCTACGTATACGAGATTTATTCAAGCTGCTGTGCGTGTTCCTTGTTCAGTGTGTTTGTGCGCTGTTCTTGATTTGTAGGGGGTTGCCATTTCTTTTGTACTTTGTCCCGTTTTGGTTAATATATGTTGCCTTCCTAAAAAAAAAAAAAAAAATTAATTATAAATGTGGTTAGACGCTCATGCCCTTGAAAATTAGTTAAAACGTGCGTTGAAATGCCCATTATAATTTTAAAAAAATCCACCTGCTGAAGGTTCTGCTGCTCTATTTGAAACTATTGGGATTCTGCTGCTTGGTTTGGAAGTGTAGGGTCGGTTTTGTAACTTGGCGCCAATAAAGCCCTAATTAGATTCGAGCGGTATAAGAAACCAAATTGGATATAACAAACAAATTTGTTCGCCCAAAATTAAACCCAATCCATCCCTAAGCCATTTCTAAACATCTGATCATAAACCCCCAAAATTACAACCCTAATTCACAATGACAAGAAGAGGCTTCTCCAAGAATCACAATCTAGTGGGGTTTCTGAAAAAGGTCCCAGAAGCAGAGGGTTTTACTGAGGTTATAGACTTTCTCAATGCTTCCCATATAAGGTATGCACTAACAGTAAATCCCACTATATGCGAATCCAACATGGAAGAGTTTTGGTCCACTGTCAGGATCGAAACTAATGATGAGGGAGAATATTTGAAAGCTAAGGTAGAAAAACAAATAATCGTTGTTTCTGAGTCAGTTGTAAGAGAAATACTTCATTTTCGAACCGATGAACGAATACGTTGCCTTGATAATGCTACAATTTATGAAGAACTTGAAAGAATTGGGTATGAGGGGAAAGATAGTGGCTTAAAGTTTTTGAAACGTCTTCTCTGCCCACAATGGAAATTTCTTCTTCACACCCTTCTCCACTGTCTTACTCCTAAAACCACAGGGTGGCATGAGTTCAGTTCAACTCAAGCATCAGCCTTGATTTGTCTGGCCAAGGACAACCCTTTAATTTCTCGGCTATGATTCTTGAAGGGTTGAAAAAACAAATTTCTGGAGGGTTGAATAAAAAAAATACTGGAAAAGTTTATATTTACCCTAGGTTTTTGCAATTAATCATTAATAAGCAATTAAAGAAACGTAAGGGACATAAAGGCACACGTAAGAGTCATCGACTTATAAGCAAAATGTTTAGTTATTTGAGAAAGAATGGTGTTGGATTTTCTGGGACTGTAACTCCTTTGTCCCAACATGTGCTACAACTGGCTGCTACTCAGGGTGAGGGTGCTGAAATCCCAACAGCTACGTGTGACACATCCACTCCTAGACCTTTACCTAATGAAAACCAAAAGACCCAATCCCCTAGGATTTCACCCGGTAAGGAGACTGAGCAACCGGAGGCGAGTGTTAGGGTGGCGCCGGATGAGGTTGTCACAGGAGATTTAGGTGACATGATGGGAGAGGCTAGCACCACTGATCCTGGCTTAGCAGCTGGACAGGACATTGCTAACATAAATAAGACCTCAAGCATGGCAACATATAATGCACAGGGTTCTCTCGAAAACATTGAATTGATGGATACCTTTGTACATACTGACAATGTTAATGATTCACCTCTCAGGCCAGGTAACGCAGGCCGAAGTGATGAGACTAGCAAAGACCGAAGTGGTGAGGATAATCAGAAACTGATTAAAAAATTGAAGGTAACATGTAAAAAATTGTCGGGTGAGGTGCTTGGTCTCAAGAAGCAATTGCTGGTGGTAAAATCTACTCAGGGTGCAGAGGTCAGAAGGCTAAAGAGAAGGGTTAGGCATCTTGAGGAGCTACGGAGATCAAGGGCTTCTCATTCTAGGGATTCCAAACCAGCTTTGGGGGAGACGCTCCCAAACAGGGAAGGAGTGACCACACGGGTACAGAAGATATAGTCAAGGATGCAGGGGAGGCTGAGATGAACTTGGATGAAAATGTTGGCGGTAATGAATGGGTTAGTGTAGATGTGAATATGGATGATGATAGCGGTGAAAATGTTGAAGAGGTTGTGCTTCAAAGGGTTGACAAAGTTTTAAAGGGTGATTCTGCTGCTGGTGCAGGGCATGCTGGTGCTAGTGCACATATTCCTGCTGCTGATACAGATAATGGTTCTACTGCTGGAGATAAAGAACCTACTGCTGCGACGGATGATGAGCACAGTCTGGCAGGAGCTTTAACACTGCTGAGACTAACATAAACTGGATCATCTAAACCAAAACCAACACATGAGCAACAACCACAACCTCATCCTACTGCTCAACAGACACAACAACAAGCAACCCCACCACCTGCAACAACACCTGCAACAGCTAAAGTGTCTCCAATGGCTACAATTCCAATACAACCAGTCAAAGAAGAGGTTATCAGAGAACCTGAACCTGTACCAAAACCTGCGCAATGAGCTGTTTCATGTAAAAAGAAGGGCGAAGGAATTGTCATTGAAGAACCCAATCAGAAGTTCAAAATTGAATCACCAATTGAACAAGAACAACAAACCGAAACAGATGAAGAATTTGCCAGAAGGGTGCAAGCACAGATTGATGCAGAAGAGGCTGCAGCAAAGAAAAAGCAAGAACAAGCTGGTTGGGAAGCAGCTGTGAAGGCTTATGAAGAAGAAAAAGCAAGATACACGGATGAAGAGAGACAATGTGCTATATATGATCTACTGGATGAGTTTAGAAAGAGGCAGAGCGAGAAAATAGATTGTAAGTAGAAGCATCCTACAAAAGCTCAACGAATAAGCTACATGAAGCAGTATCTGAAGAATAAGGGCAACTGGAAGCATGACAGCTTCCAAAGGATGACTAATGCAGCTATTCAAGAGGCATTTTTTCAAGCTCACGCAAGCATAAACAGACGTACTCATCCAGAATTCATGACTCAAGCAGGACTCAGTATGAGTGAAAAAGTAAAGGCTGTGAAAGAAAAAATGAATGAAGCAGAAAAGGTTGGTGAAGCTAAACAAAAGGTGGATAGTGACAAGATAGTAGCAGCTGATAAAGAAGATAAGAAACATGAGGAAACGGATGTAAACGCTACGTCTAGTGTTGGTGAAAAGAGGAGTGCCGGAAGACGCAAGTCATTGGCCCGGAAGAAGAAGAGATCTAAACACGTACCAATGATTTATTCGGAGAACAGATCTACAGTCGAGAGCGAACAAAGTGCTGGTGAGCATGAATCTGAAGAAGATATGAAGAGGGTAATGGATTTTATTGTTATTTCTAAGCATCGGGAGAGAGAGATACCAGCTGCAATCCCTCCTAAAGTAAAGAATCCTATCATCTCTTACAAGTATGGCATCAGGGATGGAAGTGAAGCTGTCTGGGAGTTCAAGAGAGCTGATGGTTTCGAAAACAAGTATACAAGGTTTTCATAGATGTTGTACTGGATGGACAGGGATGATATAGTTTCTATTTGGAGGTTGTACAAGGAAAAATATGGAGACGTGACGCCAGATGAGATTCAGGAGACGGTGATATATCGCTACCTGAGAATAATGTTTGAACCACAGGACAGTGATATAGAATGGAGAACACTGCTTAGTAGCAAAGTTCGCAGATGGTATTTGTATCAGTCTTGTGGAGTTCATGGTTTGATTGGAGAAGGACTGGTCATTTATATGCTGACTGATAGGGATTACCCTCCATTAAATTATCAAACGCAAGTTCTTACGCAGATGTTACAACCTGGTAAGTTAGAGTTGCAGAAAGAGTTTTTCACAGATCGTCAGGCATTTAATTTGATAACAAAATATGACACAACATTAAGGAAAAAAATGAAGTAAGTTTTTGGAAGCAACCTCCTGGTGTTGCTCTATGCTGCTCATGCTTCATCATACTGCTCTTGGTTGTTAGTGGAAAATGTACAAGTGTTATTCTACTGCTACTATAGTTTATACTGCTGCTACTATATTTTGTTCTACTGCTGGGATACTGAACTGGTTAAGGACATGTGCCAAGTATGGTTCTACTGCTAGAGGTAGAAGATTCTGCTACTGGAGACTTTATTCTGCTGCTTGTATGGTTCTACTGCTATGGTTCTACTCCTTGGTATTGAAGCGAAGGAGGATCTCTTGTTAGAGATAAAGTACGTACTGTTTTGTAACTCGAATCACTTCAAAGTTTTTGTAACCCTGTTACTTTTGAGTAACCGTATTAACACTGGTACAGATTCTGCCTATCGTCACACTGGAAATGCGTGACTATATGCATATAGTCACACACATTTTTTTGGGTGTGTGTGACAAAAAGTCGCGCCACCGTAGGTATCATATGGTCACATTGTTTAGTTTGTGGCCGTTTTCATCGAAAAAGAGTGACCAAAACCCGAATATGTGTGACTAATTAGGCACAAGTTTTGTTGGATTCATCAGTATGTGTGACTATTTCCCATCCTATGGCCACACGAAAATATAATAAATGTGACGTTTGTGATGATTTAGTCACACATCGTGTGTTGTTTTTTTCGAGTTAGTCACATACAATTTAAAAAACAGTGGCCAAAAGTGTTAATAAGTGTGACCATATGCTGTTTAAAGTGAAGAAATGTGTACTATTGATCATCCAATGGTCACATGAATTCTTAGTTTGTGTGGTCTTTTGTAATATTTAGTCACACAAAGCATGTTTGTTTTGGGTATTTAGTCACATACAATTAAGCATAAAGTGGCCAAAAGTGTTAATAAGTGTGACCATATGCTGTTTTAAGTAAAGAAATGTGTATTTTGTGTGACTATTGATCATCCAATGGTCACATGAATTCTTAGTTTGTGTGGCCTTTTGTAATATTTAGTCACACAAAGCATGTTTGTTTTGGGTATTTAGTCACATACAATTAAGCATAAAGTGGCCAAAAGTGTTAATAAGTGTGACCATATGTTGTTTTAAGTGAAGAAATGTGTATTTTGTGTGACTATTGATCATCCAATGGCCACATGAATTTTATGTTTGTGTGGCCTTTTGTAATATTTAGTCACACAAAGCATGTTTGTTTTGGTTATTTAGTCACATACAATTAAGCATTAAGTGGCCAAAAGTGTTGATAAGTGTGACCATATGCTGTTTAAAGTGAAGAAATTTGTATTTTGTGTGACTATTGATCATCCAATGGCCACTTGAATTTTATGTTTGTGTGGCCTTTTATAATATTTAGTCACACAAAGCATGCTTGTTTTGGGTATTTAGTCACATACAATTAAGCATAAAGTGGCCAAAGTTGTTAATAAGTGTGACCATATGCTGTTTAAAGTGAAGAAATGTGTATTTTGCGTGACCATTGTTCTTCCAATGGTCACATGAATTTTTATTTTGTGTGGCCTTTGGTACTATTTAGTCACACATCGAATTAAACAAAGAGTGACCAATAATGTTGGAGCAGAGTTGCTACTGCTAGCAGTACTAAGGTAGTCCAAGGTAGTCCCGCTGAAGCAGAGTTACTGCTGCTAGTACTATGCTAGTGCTGCTGGAATGTGTATATATATTATATATAAAACAATATTAAAAAACACAAGAAATTTCAAATTGAATTAAACTCGAATGTATATAACTGGACAGAATATACAATTGTAATGTCGTACTTAATTAATCAAATATCAAAAGAATTTTGAACCTTCACCCCCTTAGCAGTTTGCCTTAAGTCGTTAGAAGATATATATTGTTTCTTCGTTGGTGTCTGTGGTACACATTTAGTCACATGGTTTGTTGGTGTAACCTGTAGTAAACAAAAGACGCTTCTATCAAACATTGAATTACATATGAATAATTATATATGTAGGTTGAAAAAACACATTACGTACCACCTCTTCAAAAATAACTTGATCCTTTGGCCATGCAACGAAACTACCTTCGACTTTCTTAACTGTTTTGAACCCATTATTTGCTACGTCCGGTATGCATGCTGCATCAACTAACGATGAATCAATTGACACTCTGTAGCAATCATTTGGGAGTGGTAGGTTATGCAGCATTTGCTTTCCATGAGACTGGTATACGGTACCAAAAACAAAGATATTTGATTTCTTTATGTGCCAGAGTTTGCACTTAAGTGTCTACAAAAAAAAAAATTTGCATGTATATATCAGAAATTATTTAAACAAAAGAATAACAAGAAACATGTTGAAATACATACTGTTGGCAGTGCTTGTGTTAGAGACACATCTTGTTGCGATTGGGAATCTGGAGACCCATTTCGTCGCTTCTTTTGCTTTGGCTTATTGGGTCCGACAGTTTTAGCAAGTTCCTATATGTATATATAAAACACGTTACATTATTTAAACAAAAGAGTAACAAGAAACATGTTGAAATACATACTGTTGGCAGTGGTTGTGTTGGAGACGACACATTTTGTAGCGATTGGGAATCTGGAGACCCATTTCATCGTGACTTAAGGTTATGCTTAGGCCTGACAGTTTTAGCAGCAGGTTCCTATACGTATATATAAAACACGGTACATTAGTCGATCATGTATGTAAAATTCAAAAATCAAAGGGCGATCTTTTATTACTATACTTACCATTGTTTCCGTTACCTTTTTAGAAGTTTCAAAGCCATTGGATTTCTCCTCAATTCCCGAATCTTTAGGACTTACAACACCACTTGTCTGAGTGACATTGGAGTCACCTGCAATATTGTCAATGGCCATTGGAGTCACCTGCAATATAAATTAAGAAATACAGTCACTCATCAGTTTATGTTCAATGCCTAGTATCATTAGCATCAGTGGTGTTAGCATTAGAAAATGAAATTGTTAACAACATAAAAAATGGATTACAACCGAGGCTATTGGCGATGGTTCAGTTGGCAGAGTTATATTCATCCCTCTATCATTCAACTGTTGCAGAATTTGAGAAAGCATTATATTTGTGTTTTCCACCTCACCGGATAATTTATTGACCTGCACATCTTTTTCGGTCATCTCGGCGGACAATTTCTTGATCAATTTATCTTTTTCTTCACGCTCGCGTCTCTCATTATCCAGTTGAGTTTGAAGTAAGGCAATTTTTTCATTGGCTTCTTGTTTTCTTCGAGGAAGGCCAAAATACTCTTTGTATGTTACTGCACCTCCCACTCCTCTGGCATAACCGCCCTTTTCCTTACCAAATACAAATGTCATGGCATCAGTGCCATCATCAAAACCCGATGTTCCTTCCTTGATCTTGTCATCAGCTTCTTTCTGCACAAAAAATATAGGAAATGTTGGGATTAAAAGTCTTCTTGATGCTGTTAGAGTAACTGCTGGTATACAAGCTACTACTGCTAGTACACAGTTAAATGTTGCTGCTATATAAGCATAATAATAGAATTAGCAGTCAAACTTACAAGTTCATCTCCCTTTGATTTAATATCATCATTTGGGTATTTGCTGTCTTTGTTTACCCTTCCTTTCACCCACATTACATCACGGGGGGGTTCTTCATCCGCTTCAATCTCTTTATTTTTTATCTAATAAACATCAAATGCATACCCATGTAAAGTTAAACCAAGATAAACGAAAATATGAGGATGCTTACACATGTACAGTTAAACCAAGATAATCGAAAAATATGAGGGTATTAATGCAAATGTGCAAATTGGGCAATGTAAACAGATTCATTTCTCATACTGATCGTCTCTTAATTGGTAAAACAAACATTGTGTAATCTTACCATTTTCTCTTTGACATAAGCATATCTACCTCGTCCCATTTTATGCTGATAAATATTTTGGGAACGCGCCATTTTACCTTTCTCAGATTTCTCCTAAAAACACAAAATCATAAGGCGTTTAGATGCGGTAATGCTGCAAACTGAAAATAATAAAATGACATATACACTTAATTAAAGATGACTAATTAAAACCTTGTATGCTTCGGTGGTCGTGTATTTAACATACTCGACCCAGTCTTCTGATTTCATTATTGTATTATACAAGTCCGGGACTTCATTCAGTTTGGAAGGTGTATTTAGGTTGGGCAAAATGTAGTTGAATTTGAGCTTCCTTCTGTAATTCCTTAGCATTTTACCAAGACGAATCATTATCAATTTTCTGTATTGGACGTCAACAACAAAAAATTTCTGAAAAGATTAACACAATGTTGTTAATTAGTTGCACATAATGTAACTGCATACATAAACTTATGTAGTATTGGGTTACAAAATAGTATATATGTACCAAGATTTCATCCCATAGTTTATCTCTTGCTTCTTTATTCACCTTCTTCCAGTGTAGAATCTTCACACCTATCTGCTCACGAGCCACATCTCCTAAAAAACTCACAAACACTGCTCTGTTTTCCCCTGTTACCCTACCGAATGCATCAAGGTTACCTTGAGCTTTGTTGCACCAGGTTTGTCATGCTTCGCGCGAAACTTTACTAGCCTGGTTGAGCCCCTCTTAGCTACTATCTCAGGTGTTTGGTTGGTTACAGCAGGCTCATCTATATCTTCTTCATCAGAAGACTTTTCGGATTCATATTCTAAGGCGTTATCATCATGTACAATATGATCAAGAGGAAGCAAAGTATGGTTATCAACAATGGGTTCAGTTTCCATGACTCTTGAGCAACAAAGGGTAAAAGAAAATGATTATGGCTTAGCTTGGAGAGTAATGGTGAGAGAAGATTTGATTTTTGTTTTTTATTTGCAGTCTTTTTTTTAAGGAGAGAAAAGAGGCTATACACCAAGAATATGAATCGTTTGTGATTCAAAAAATTTCGATCCAAAAATTTGCCTCCAAGTTGTAATTTGAAATTAACAATTGAATTATTTGAAAATTTTCCCTTTGAACCTGTTAATTAAAGCATAAACTTGAAAAAATCAAATTTTTGGCTCCAAATTTTATAGAGTACTATCTTAATAATCGCAAATAATGTATCATACTGTGCAACCATCACATCAACAGTACAAACGTAATTACTAGTTATTGTACCCTTACCAATTACATTTACAAAACACAAATTACTAATTACCTTTTTGTTATTTGGTTTCATTGTTTGCGTGCTTGTGTTTGCCATAAGAATGTGTGTGTTGATTAGGGTTTATTGATTTTTGTGTGTGTTTACAAATGACCGGGTAAAGGGATTAATTGCTGGTTGAATATTGAATTTGTGGTTTGGTTTAACTATAGCTGACGTGGCAAGATTTGTTTAAAAAAAAAAACTAATGGTGATGAGGTGGCGGTGAAATCCGGCTATAGCCGGTAAATAGGGATGGCAACGGTTCGGGTTCGGGGCGGGTTTTAGTATACCCATAACCGAACCCGTTTATAATATACCCGTACCCGCCCCATATCCCACCGGATACCCGATTAATATTATCCATCGGTTTTTCGGGTTTCCCCGCGGGTATTAGTTATCCGTACGTAGTTGAATATTATATGGACAAAATTGGCGGTATTAAGATTAAGTCACGCTAAAATCCACCGAAAAAACAAAAGAAAATACTCTAACCACTCCCAACAATAACTCAGCTTTAAACTTTAACACAATGCCACGTCAGCTTTAACACACTCACCCTTAATTAACTGAGCTTTAGTTATACACAAGATGTTTAACGAATGAGCCGAGATGATATGGTTGTATACGAGATGTTTAATGAATGAGCCGAGATGATATGGTTGTATATATACGAGATGTTTAACGAATGAGCCGAGATAATATGGTTGTATACGAGATGTTTAACGAATGAGCTGAGATGATATGATTATACACGAGATGTTTAACGAATGAGCCGAGATGATATGGTTGTACACGAGATGTTTAACGAATGAGCCGAGATGATATGGTTGTATACGAGATGTTTAACGAATGAGCCGAGATGATATGGTTATACATGAGATGTTTAACGAATTGAATGAGCCGAGATGATATGGTTGTATACGAGATGTTTAACGAATGAGCCGAGATTATATGTTTGTACATGAGCAACACACCCAACAATAACTCACGCAACCTTTCGACCCTGTTTCATCATTTCTTAAAAGAGTTTAATTTCTAGACCAACCCTGATAGCTGGATGGTCTTGAGGCAACTCACGCAACCTTTCGACCCCTGGATCAGCACGATTATGCATCTGTAGCATAATACGAGTTATCTCACCTAGCAAATTGTTAATCAATTTGAGTTCTTTTTCTTGTTCATTGTGTAATCGGGTGAGGATAGCCTTTTGCACCTCTGCTAGTTAATTTGTTAGCCACAGTGTTTGTGTTAAAATTAGTGATACTTGTGAGAGAGTTTTATAAGAAGTTGTGTGAGAAAACGAAGTGTTGTGAAAGTGGCTTTGATAGTGGAAAGCCGTTAAACTAGCCGTTGGAGGCTATTTTAAAAATCAGATTGAAAGTAAAAGTAACCGTACGAGTATTATTCAAATTCAAACGTAAAGTAACAGTACAACATATTAATAACGAGCGGGATATTTAAATTTTAAAATTTCAAATTCAAATTAAACAAAAATGCGGGATATATTTAAAATTTATCAATTCAATTCAAATTCAATTCAATTTATAAATTGAAAATAAAGTATCAAATACAAATACATTAAACATGAAATAGAAATACATTAAACATGAAATAGAAATACATTAAATGTCAAATAAAAACTACGTTAACATAAACAATGATTGATTAACATAAACAACATACGGTTAACATAAACAACGGACGATTAATAAAAACTATCATCTGAATCTGGGTAACCATCTTCAGAGGATTCGGAAGGTGTGAAAAAACCAGACTCCCACCTTTGCCTACGTTCTTCATCCTCCCTGGCTTGCCGCTCCAAACGATCAGCTTCCTCTTCTCTTTCAAGTGCTTCCATTTCCAGGAGGACTTGCATATCTGCTTCCTCTTGCCTAAGTTGTTCCTCAGTTAACCCAAACGGATTTGGGTCTTGGTTGGGAACTGGTTCATTTTCAGGTTGATTATTCACCGGAAAATTTTCCGGTTGGAAAACCGGAAAGATATGCTCGGGTGGAGTATGGAATTTTTCATTTTTGCTAGGTGGGCTTGGAAACTGTTGGCCAAAATCCTTTTGGCGAGGTGGGCTTGGAAATTGTTGGCCAAAATCCTTTTGGCGAGGTGGGCTTGGAAATTGTTGCCCGAAATCTTTTCTGGAAGACATCTTGAATTTGAGATGCTTGGATCTTGAGTATTTGAGAAGTTTGGAATGTGTTTCTGTGTGACTTGTGCTTCAGAAGCATTGGTATTTATAGGGTACAAATGCACACGTTTTATTAACGTGACTTTGAATTTTAATTGTTGGGGCTAACCTGCGTTAACGCAGCGTTAATATGTTGTACTTTATCTTACGTTTGAATTTGAATTTGAATTTTAATTTGTTAAGGCTGAGTTATTGTTGGAAGTGGCCTAAATATACCAATAATTCTCAAACACATTCAGACTGCGATAGATATTAAAGCATGTATTTACATTAAACATGTACTAGAAAATATCAATTACCCTAATGAAAAAGTCAATTAGTCATTAAAGTTAGCACACAAATTACATTAAACATCATTAATATAGAAAATATCAATTACCCTAATGAAAAAGTCAATTAGTCAATCCAACACCAAACACACTTCTAGATCAACTACACTAGTCAAATCCAAACCAAACACAAACCAAATCCGATCAATATTATCCATCTGTTTACTTTTGGCGCCTCTCGATGGTCCCTCTTCCCGCCTAAAGTATTGGGAACCGTTCGTATACCTCTCTAGCCTATTTGTACAACTCGACATGGAAAACCGTTCATAATTAATCAACCGTACCATATACAACTCCTTTGATATTTTCATTAGAAAATAAATTTCAAATTTCAATGGCTGACTCCTCTTCAACTCCTTCTTCCAACAAAAACAAACGCCCAAGGGATGATTCTCCTCCACCAATGCCTGAAAAATATAAAAAAATTGGCATATCCCAAAATATTTGGGAGAAATGTAGTAAAGGCCAGTATGGTGTTGAAAACGCATTGTTAGAAATTCACAACAAGCGTATAAAGATGTATGAAGAAAGGAACAAGAAAGATTTAGAGGTCATTGAGGAGCATTAGAAGAAAATTGAGGAGAGGAACAAAAAAATAGAAGAAGAAAGAGAGAAAATAGTTGATGTTTACAGAAGTATTGAAGCTAGTAAATATGTGTCTTAATGTATCTTTTCTTTATATATTTTGCCTATGTATATTTTGCCTATGTAAATGTAAACTTATTTTGACTTGGTTTAATATATGAATGCAGTTATTATGTACAAGTTTATGATATTTGAATACAGTTATTATTATTGTACTGCTAGGTAAACAATTGTACTGCTAGCGAAACATTGTACTGCTGGGTATCCTTTTAGCAGTGGTTGGGAGTGCAGGGTAGTTTGTATCACTTTTTACTTAAAGTGTATAAACCCCCAATTGCTGCACACAATCACATTCACGCACACATTACTCTCTCTCTTCCACTCCCTAATCGAATTTTAATTGTCAAATTGCAAAACTCCCAAATCAAATCATAATGTCGAACCTAACTTTTACCGAACCTCATAATAATGTTGCCTTTTTAGAAAAATCCAATAAGTCTGTAGATTTTACTGAGATCATTGATTTCCTTAATGCAAGCTATATTAAGTTTGCATTAACAGTAAAACCTACTATATATACTTCCAACATTATCCAGTTTTGGTCGTCTGCTAAGGTCCAAACTATTAATGGGGAAGCACAAATCCATGCCCTTGTAGATGGGCAGATGATTATCATTACAGAGGCGTCTATTCGAAGAGATCTTCTCCTAGATGATGCTAACGGAGTTGAGAATCTTCCAAATACTACAATCTTTGAAAAACTTGCACTGATGGGCTATGAGAGATATACATATGCTTTAAAGTTCCAAAAAGGTAATTTTTCTCCTCAGTGGAAATTCTTAATTCATACTGTCTTAGTGTGTCTAAGTCCAAAGACCACTGCATGGAATGAATTTAGCAGTAATTTAGCTTCTGCTATAATTTGTTTGGCTGAAAATACTCAAAGATTTAATTTCTCAAAATTAATTTTTGATAATATGGTTAAGAACTTGGATGGTTCTTTGGCTAAATATTTTCTATATCCAAGGTTTTTGCAACTCTTTTTGGACAACCAATTTAAAAAAAAGAAAAGTCACAAAAATGTTTATCCCACTCCCTGCCTTACCAAAAAGGTTTTTGCTAATATGAGTAGGGTTGGAAAAGATTTTTCAGGGAGAGTGACACCTTTGTTTCCAACAATGTTGGCACTAGCCCAAACCCAAATGGGTGAAGGTTCAGCAATCCCAGCTGGTACCCATCACACACCCACAGAACAACAACAAAAGACCTATAAACGTAGGACTAACACCAAGAACACTGAGCTACCTCAGGCTAGTGGTTCTATACCAACTGTTGCAGATGAGGATGTCACTGGGGGGGAGAGTGACATGTTGGCAAGGGCTACCACTACTGTGTCTAGCTTAGCAGCAGCACAGGACAGTGGTAACATCATTAAGACCCGAACCAAGATAACTTCTAATGAAGAAAGTTCCTCTGGAACTGATTCAGGTGAAGGTCCCAGTCACATGGAAACAATGGGGGGTTCGGATGTTCATCCTAGGGGTGAGACTGAACTTAACTTTTCCAGTGATCCACCTCTTGGGCTAGGTAACACAAGCCGAAGTGGTGAGGATAGTATGCAACTTTTGAATGAATTGAAGGATACTTGTGCCAAGCTGTCTGCACAAATTGGTGATCTGCGAGCAATAGCTTCTTCCCAAGATGGAGTCATCAAAGCTCAAGGTGGGGGGATAAAGGCTTTGAAGAGAAGGGTTAGGTATTTAGAAGGAGTCAAAGGATCAAGAATTCCTAAACAAAAGGTTAAATCTTCTGAAGCTTCTAAGGATGCTCCCAAACAGGGAGGGAATGAAGGCAAAGTTTCAGGGGAGGATAACCAAGGGAATCAAGTGGTGATTGATCATCGTCTGGGCAAGGTTACAAATGCTGATAGTGCTACTGAGCCAATTACAGTTGGTACTACAAAAGCTAGTACTGCTACACCAGAGGTTTTTGCAAATGCTGTTAGTGTACTTGCTGAGCTGAAGACAGCAAAACCAGTAACCAAAGGTGTTGTGATACAAGAGCCATCATCCTCTCCAAAAGCTAAACAATCAACTCCACAGGTACAAGGCAAAGGTAAAGGGATTCTTACTGAAGAGCCTGTGGAGAAACCATTATCAAAAGAAGAGCAATTAAAAGTTGATGCTGAAATTGCTATGAAATTCTCACAAAAGTATGATGCAGAACATCAGACAATTTTGGAACAAAGGAGAATACAAGAAGAAAAAGATGCAGAGTTAATAGCTTCATGGGATGAGCAAAGGGCTCAGGTTGCAGCTGATTCTGAGCTTGCTAAGAAACTACATAAACAAGAGCAAGATAAGTACTCAGTAGATGAAAAAGCCAGGATGCTGAAAGAATTTTTTGATGCAAAAAAGAAGTTGTATGCAGAACAAAGATATGCAGCTAAGAAGAACAAGCCACCCACTCAAAAACAAAGAAGAGATCTCATGTGCAGGTAGTTTTTTTTTTTTTTTTTTTGCAAAGGTATTTATATTAATATCAACAATACCCAATATGTACATCATATCATAAACATCTACTCATGTGCAGGTATTTGAAGAATGTGGACAGATGGAAACTAAAGGATTTGAAATTCTTGGATGATAAAAGAATTGAAGAATTATATGCAATTGCCAAGAGAAACAATGATCTCTTCTTGAATGACAGTTCAAAGAGAGCAGGTGAACAGTTGGAAATAGAAAGCAGTAAAAAGAGAAAACAAGAACAAACTGAGCAAGCTGTTGCTGAAGAACAAATGCAAGCTCACACTGAACTTGCAGTTGACTCTGTAGGAGAAGCCATGGATGCACAACCTTTAACTGTCAAACATCCCATTGTTGATTATAAGTCTGGATCTTTTGGGGAAACAGTTTATTACGATATTAAGAGGCATGATGGTTCTTCTAGAAGGTATGTAAGCTTTCTTCACATGGTTCATGATTTTGATAGACAAGATATGATAGCTCTATGGAAATTACTCAAACAAAGATTTGGTAATAAGACACCAGAACAAGCTAATTATGATAGAGAAGTCTGGAATTATTTAAAGGTAATGTTTGAACCAAATCATGAAGATGAATGTTGGAGAAGACTAACGCACAATACTGTTAAAGAATGGAAAATTTTTCAACGATGTGGAGTACATGCTTGTAGAAAAGGATTACCCTTTAAAGTTTCACAAAGACATTCTACATCAGATGTTGCGTGTGAAGAAAATACTCAAGCTTCAGCTTAATTATGATGACATGGCATATGAACTGCTCAGGAAGATGGAAGAGTATCTAGGACCCAAGGACAAGAAATAGAATGTATAGTTATTACTGCCACAATGTATAGTTTGACTTAAACATGTATAGTTATTACTGCTAGTATGTATAGTTATTACTGCTAGAATGTATAGTTATTACTGCTAGAATGTATAGTCTGACATTTATCATGTATATGTCCACTTGCAGTCAAGCTTTATTGTATTTGCAGTTTCCATTTATCATGTATATGCACTTGCAGGCACTTTAGTAACATGTTACTTCATTATAAAGTTGAAAATTGACTTTAGAAAGTCAAGTAATCTGGTTCCAGCTAGGGGCAAGTAACATACTTACATACTACTGCATTAAACTAGATAGACTATAAAATCCCAGCATTGTAATGGGGAAAATTAAATGAAGAGTCATGACTAACAGTCTGAACTCAAAATATGACTCTATGATTTAGACACCTAAATAAATACTTCATGTGACCATATGTAACATCTTGAATTTAGTCACACAAACACTCAATGTGACTAATATCAAGGTTAATGATAACTGAGTTCACATTTTGCTATACATATTAGTCACATGAATATTTCAGTGTGACTATTTTCAATGTATTGGTCACATATAATACCCTTATAATGTGGCCATAAACATAATTTAGATGCACATTTGTGGTATGGTGTTACTATTGTATAGCCTATAGTCACATGATTGTGCTACAATTAAATGTGACCATACACATTAGGAATTGGCAGGCAAACACACACTTAACTTTAGACACACATATTAACTTACGTGACTATTTGTATCGAATTTTGGTCACACTTAATCATGTATGCCTATGGTTTAGTGTGACCATATATGACATTTGGTCACACATCTCAAGTGTGTGACATATATTTATCACTTTTAAATGCATATCGTGACTATGCTTCAAACTTACTTTTCAGTTGTCACACATTTCAAATTCATATGTGGCTAAAT
This sequence comes from Artemisia tridentata subsp. tridentata, assembly GCA_021014915.2. NCBI lineage: Eukaryota > Viridiplantae > Streptophyta > Magnoliopsida > Asterales > Asteraceae > Artemisia > Artemisia tridentata. The sequence continues at coordinate 448,758,558 of CP139509.1, read as the reverse complement.
TTTCAACAAAAACTAGCAGTCACGCTTAAATAATGTGTGACAAACTTGAGCATATGATTTAGCCACATACACAATTACTTCGTGTGACCATATATGGATTTTGGTCACACTTTTCAATTGCGTGACATATATTTGTCACATATGTATATATATAGTGTGACTAATGTTTCAACCTTATTTGTATCCGTCACACGTCCCAAATTATAAGTGACTAAAAAATCAAAAAAAATTTACCAGATACGTATAGTCACGAAAATATTCAAATGTGTGGCTATAGCCTCGGATGTAATTCCGAAATGGTCACACAAGTCGGATCAAGTGTGGCTGTTTATTTTATTCTGGTACATTTAGTCACATAAAAAGGCGACTGTGTGGCTGTTCGAAAAACAGCATGTGTGACTAAATCCCTTTTTTGTACTAGTGTAATATATTGAAGTGTTTACTGAGAGTTCAGTTGTGTTCATTAATAATTCGTATTAAGATTAAATACTTGATTCCGCATAGGATTCAATAGTTTTGTTCATTAATAATTTGTATCTAACATAATTAATAACATCGTTAGCACAACTGGGATCAACAAAACCGAAAAAAATAGACAGGGTAATGGCTCTCGCAGATATTTAGAAAAATAAATAAATAAATAAAGAACCTGATACAAGGGTGATCTGCTATTATCCAACCGATCAAAACATGCAAATAGGTAAGTATTCAAAATTTATTCAGCATAAATCATAGTCAAGTTCATCCGTTGGTGCATCTAAAAAATTAAAATGAACAATCCATGGTATCATAATTAACACCATATGTTACAACTTCCATATAATTAGCTAGAAATCATCCAAATGAACCAAGTGCGGGTGACCTGAGGGCCCCGGTTGTGTCTGAGTGTGGTTGTTAGGAGCGTTATTAATTGAGGACCCCGGTCGTGAGTGGCTGTCGTTGCTACGAATGTTGCTTCGAGGAGTAGATGATTCACAATTCCATACGAAAGGACCATTTGAGTCAGCAGTTGGGTCTGTCCGTTGGACAGTTTCACGACTGCTAGGTACTTCCTGTCGTTTTTGTCCAACTGCCTCATCGGGAGCAGGGGTGCAGGATTCTCTCTTTCTTTTACGTTTTTGAGATGTAATGTCAGATTAAAAAAAAATAAACAAAAAGAAATTATACTATACTAGAAAGTAAATAACAAAAGTGTTTACATTATACAAAACAGAAACAAGTACCTTTTTTTGGCCCAATGGTACATTACATGAACGTCGTGTGTGTCCTTTCTTGTCACACCTCGAACATCTTGTGCTTTTCGGTTCTTCCCCCTGTGATCGGATACGGTCTTTCTATTTTGGCCTTCCAGGTTGCCGCTTTACAGTAAGCGGTGGTTTTACCACTTGCAGGTCATCAGGAGTACGCCACTGTTTCATGTCTTTTAGAGGATACACCTTAGCTTGGTACGTATTTTTTAGCGCTGTTTTCTTAAACCATTTTGACGCCCAACTGCTATTGTTATCCAAACCTTCTGCTCTAGCAACAGCACAAACATGCCCACACGGTAAACCTGATATTTGCCATTTACGGCAACTGCATTCTTTTTTGTTAAAGTCAACAACAAGAATCTCTTGTGAATCAGCAACTTCATACAATTTGAACGTCTCAATCCCGCTAACAACCATGGTAGGCGTACGAAATATTTCATTAACAAAGAAAGCAACGTCATCATCGTCACGGAGTTCAATTTTCTTGGATCCGGATATGTAGTGTAAGCTGATGTGCTTATCTGCGATTTCAAATTTCACCTTGATGTACGTTACCAACATGATGTAATTAACGTATACTGGAACTAAAACTCCGCAAGCTAATTTTTTATACTCAAATAAAACTTTTAATTTTGAGGGATTAGTTGAGTTCATCTTGTTCGGCGTGTGAAAATATCACAAGTTTTGCTTTATTTGTGTTGTGGGGTTGTGCATAACCACAGGTTCAAAGTCGCTTAAAAGTTCTGGATCTGGTCGCTCAAATTAAAAAGTCGATTAAAATTTTCCCTCTAAAGTCTCGTTTCCCTCGTAATTGCACTGTAGATTTCCCTCCAATGTTTATTCTCGCGCTCAATTTGTACGTACATATGGTTGAAATTTTTTTTGCCCAAATGAATGATATAAGTGGCTTCATCTTCATTCACTTCCAAAATTAAATAAAAAGGCAGTCGTAAACTACTGAATGCAACACCACCCAATTGTCCAAAACCATTACCAGTCATACTACAAAGTACAAACTGCTTGGTCCCAGACAATTACTGGTAGAAGATTCAAGGGCTGTCCCATTTATGTAACATTGTTTTCCTGGAAATTTTACACAAGTTGTTTAAATTGTTGTGTTGAAAATGTGAATCTGAAACGTGATTTGTATACGTCAATTACATAGTTTATGGGTGCATATACACGGATCTACCAAAATGAATACTACGAGATTTGTTTTACAATGAACATGTGGAAAATAAATTGATATACCAGAACGTGGGAAAGATCACAGTTCCAAATTAAGGGGTTGAACTTTCACAAAATGAGCTGATGATGGAAATGTATGAGACTTGACGTTTAACAAGTCAAATGTGATAGTTCATGACAAAGTTGTATTTGTTTTATCTTTCGATGTTCTCTCCATTGATTTTGTTATAGCAACAAGTGTTATGTACTGGGGTTTGGTAAACTGTTATGGCTGGAATACAAGTTAGCGTTTCGTTTTAATGCGCATCACATGAACTCACAGTTGTGGTGCTCTACACGGGTGAACAGTCGATCAATATAAAGAAACATACAATTAATATATAAAAGGGCCCTATATAAAAAGATAGAGAGACCTACAATAGTTAAACATACATGAGTTCAGAGTAGACTACCATCTCAAACCAACTAACGAGATTGATCCCCTCCACTATACTAACACCCTTTTGTGAACATCCACAAGAGATTGATCCAGATCGTCACTCAGCTATCGCTGCACTAACACAAACTTCGCTCCTCCACCTCCAAAGATCCCTACAAACATAACATATCGAAACATTTCCTAACATTCCTAAAAGACACTCTACATCCCCAAAACTCCATCCAAGCATCACCCACAGTCCCTACATTAGTTAACAGCACCAAAAAAAAAAAAAAAAAAAAAAAAAAAAAAAAAAAAAAAAAAAAAAAGTATATATAATTATTTACAACCGACATATAAACCATGGTCTATTCAACATCTGAATTCACAGGCACCTTATACTTCCAAAAGTACCTTACCATGTGCTCTCGATAGGCTAACGCTACCTGGAGAGGATCATCAACACTCATACTCAAGTTGTTAGCTAACCGATACAAAAAAATGCACACCCAAACTCCACAGTCACCATATACGTCAGCTTGTGTAGGGATATTATCTGCCACTCGAAAAGTTACCTTATAATTTGAAGCAGATATGGATTTGGCCTTGAAAACTTTACACGACTTAAGATACTTGGGGAGCATTTTCTCCAAAGTGGCCCTCATCTTCAGATTTTCCTTTCTGGTCTCTGGATCTGGCGTACCAAGTGAGTCGTAAATCGTTACTACTCCGGTACTAATTTCTAACTGTGCCAGAAACCAGTGTTCAGATGGAACGTTGACCGGAAAGTAGACCTGCATTTGAAGAGAAAAAAATGCTACGATTAGAATAAAAAATAAATTGATGAACGGTTTGTGAGAACAAATGCAGTTTATATACCCACCTTGTCAACACTGGACCATGGCACAGGATACCGTAATCCATTTGCATAACATGCACGCATTCTTCCCTCGAAAAGACTAGTCGTGAAGAACGTACCGGCCATAGCCCAATCAGCATTTGCTGGTCTGAATTGCCACATTAGATCAACCCAAAGATCCAAATGCTACAAGGTATGTATAAAAATGATACTGTGAAACTATTCAAATATAAAGCCATTGTATTATCTAAACTAATAAATATAAAATAAAACAGAGACACCAACTGATTCATTTAGTACCTCATCCCCAAGCCATCCTCCTTTGTGACCTCTTCCATACGCCAACAAAGCTCTCCAAAATTTGCATCTAACAACAACGTCGGATTTACACCAAGGAAACGTATAAGCTGAATTTCTCCCTTTTTCCAGAAAACGGGCCATACATTCTGGCCTAATAACGTTCTTGACTGCCTTATTGTTACTAAGGAAACCAGCAGGACGTGACAAATTCTGAACAAAAACAAATTTAAAATAAAACATAGCAATGCAACGTTTTGTAAATTTAAAATAAAACGTATGACCAATTGAGTTCAGTTGTGGAATACCTCTACCCAAGGCTCCACCTCATTCAGATGGGGGAAGCTAATTACTTTATTCAGTCTTTTGGAACGCCTTTTGGCCACCGGTGGAGTTGTAGGTGGTAGTTTCACATAGGGGTCCTTCAAAGACTTACCAACATCTTTCGTCCTCTTTTGTTGAACGTCTTGTTGCAACTCAATTGTCTTCTTTTTAGTAAAATTCGGCCTACGACGTTTCTTTTTTGGTTTCCCAGGTAAGGGGTACCTTACAGCCTTAACGGACTTCCTCTTCCTTTTTAGACTCGTGAACGTTTCCTGTAAGCAGTGTTAGCCATGCATGTTCATCTCGTTTTTTTACCTTTGATATATGTAATAACAATGATACTACTGTTGGTGTGTTTCATACAACTACGGGGTAAAGGTAAGCGGGTGAAGTAAATACACCAAGTGGATACTACTGCTAAGTAGCCGCGACTGCAAGTAACAATGATACTGCTGTTGGTGAAGTTAATACACCAATTCTATACTACTGGTAAGTACATGCTACTGCATGTAACGGTCATAATACTGTTAGTGTATTTCATACTAATACTGGAGAAGGTAAGCAGGTGAAGTAAATACACCAAGTGGATACTACTGCTAGGTAGATGCTATTGCCAGCGATGATGCTACTGCTGTTAGTGTAATTAATACTACCAATGCAGAAGGTGACAATGTGAAGATAATACACCAAGTGGATACTACCGCTACTTAGATGCTACTGCATATAACAGTGATACTACTGTAAGTGTGTTTCATACTACTGCTGGAGACCATAATCAGGTGAATTAAATACACCAACTGGATACTGCTGCTAATTAGATGCTACTGCATGTAACAGTGATACAGCTGTAAGTATATTTCATACTACTGCTGGAGAAGGTAAGGAGGTGAAGTAAATACACCAACTGGATACTACCGCTAAGTACATGCCACAGCAACCAACGATGATACTACTTTTAGTGTATTTAATACTACTACTAGAGAATCTGAGAGGTTGAAGTTAATACACCAGCTGCATACTACTGCCAAGTATATGCTACCACTGCTGCTATGAATTATAGTAGTGTTATTGTATTTCATACTACTGGTGGAAGTGATGGGAAGGTGAACTGAATACACTAACTCATATATTTAAAAAGGTACCTCAGGATCCCGGTCGACAACCTCCTGCCCAGTGTTATCTTGAGATTTAAGGAAACAGACGTTTCTTGCTTCCTCAGCATCCCGGTCAATTTTGTCAATATACTCATTTCCTTCGTCAAACACCGTATCCATTAGTTTATCAGCAACGTCAATTTTATCAGAATCCTTACGAATTCTGTCACCAACGTCGCCATCAGACTTGTTGGTGACAACATCCTTGTACTCACAACCGTTCCGATCTTCCATAGCTAGGATAGCCTCGTTTAGTTTCTCAAGACCGTTATCGCATGTATCAGTATACAGACCTTCAAGTTCAAGATTACGAGAAACATGCCCGTCCGCAGTGTTGTCTGGAATACGAAACACCGCATCTTGTAATTGGTCACAATTATTATCATAATTGTCAAAAGCGGATCCATCAGCCTTGCTCCCTTCAACGGCAGGCATGGAATGAAATTCGGATTACGGCTTCCTTGCTTCTTTGAAAATCATATGAAGGAAATCATCAGAATAGTTTTTGGGCTCATCAGAAAAGTTTTTGGGCTGTAAGTTTACATGAAAACACAATTATAATAAGAAGGCGAATGTAACAAACAACTGCCACACATGGATTATTTATAAAATGCATACTTACATCAAGAGCCGATTGAGAAAAATGGTTAGGTATTTTTGGTAAACAGTTATAACTAGCATTGTCAACTTGCATGTGATCAACCGCCGGATAATCATTAAATGCAGATAATTGTACTCCATTTGTGACATAGAGGATGGATACGCGAAAGCGTCAACATAAAAAAGCTTCCCGTGGTCCTCATTCTTTTGAGCAACACTTTTTGGGATTGGGTTCTGAAATTCATTCTCACAGGGGATTGATTCCTGAATTTGAAAACATAAAATAAAAGAAAAAATAAATAAAAAATATAAAAATGAATAAAAAGTAGTATAACAAATTAAAACAGGGATACCCATGTGATTAAAAAGTTTAGTTAAAGGATGTTACCTTGACATCATTGGAAGGTAAATCCTCATCCACTTTGGGGAGTACATCTACTAAATCCTCATCCACTCGGGGGTGTAAATCTAAATTGTCGTGACCAGGACTGGGACTCTGAAATTAAAAAAGAATATGAATTTACTATTAAAAAAATAAATATGCAGGTACGTGAACAAATTTATAAACCATTCTTACATTTGCATCTTTGGAGACATTCGCCCTTACGTCTGACGTTTCAGGGATAGATGTTGAACACTGTTTCAATAAATATATATGTATTTTGTTAATACTTTTTTGTGAAAAATATAAATAAATATGGTATCCTCATAGTAATTTGGTGGTTAAAATATAAATTTAGACATCTAACCCGCTGTACTTGTACCTCTGAGTTGTCATGAACAGGACTTGGATTCTAAATTTCAAAAAATAAGATTGGTTTACTATTATTAAGAGTATTCGCAACTTTGGAAATATCTTCTTACATTTGCAACTTTGGGAACAAAGTGATCACTAACATTTTCCCCTGCTTCAGACGTTTCTTGAATAGATGTTGATGCCTGTTTCAATAAATATATATACTTTCTTGATATTCTTGGGGAAAAAATAAAATAAATATGGTATCCTCAAAGTACTTTTCTTGGAAAAGAAAATAATTTAGACAGCTCACCCCTTGAGGTCGTATGTTCAGATATTCCTCAATATTCGTGATTCTTTGTATAACTTCATTAATCACGTTAAAATTGAGCCCCTTAACTAGTGACTTCACGGCCACAAGCTCAGCAAATATGTTACGTCTTTCGCCAGCATCTACACCAGCATTTGGCTGCAAGAAAATGAAAATTGGTATCAAAATAATTTTGAAGTACAGTTATAGAACCCAAATGGTGCAAAACTTTCTAGTAATGTCAATTTACCTCAACGGCAACATCTGCAACGGCTGCTTGGCTTTCAATACAACTAAGCTCAACTAAATACTCATTACTACGTACAAACCATGGTTGCAACCTTTCTTCATCAGTTGCAACAAGTTTCAATATTGGATTCGAACCCTAGATAACAAATTATACTAATGTCAAAAACAAATACACATAATTCGTAAATTATATCTACTAATAAAAAAAAATAATGGAAATGCTTACCGAACCACAAAGTAGATCATGATGACATTTTTGGAACCTTTTACCCTGTGACCAAGAAATACCACGTGGGATCTTACTCGAGTCTTTCTTCCACCATGACCTGCTGTTGGGATAACTCTCAAGAATCCAAATCTAACGAGAAAACAATACAACTGATGTTAGTCTTAGTAAACGAAAACACCACAATAATTATCAAAGGTTTATTGCCAAAATCAAACCTTAAAAGCCCAAATAAAACCAGAGAGTGTATATGTGGGAACTACAGAATCAGTTGGGCTTGACTTCTCCTTCTTCTTGGAGTAAGCTTCACGACACTTAGGAACTACATTAGCTAAATAGACGTATAAACGTCTCCACAAGAACTCCCCCCACGGATAGGCATTCCAATCAGTAAAATTCTCAACCAGTTGGAACAAATGATTAGGAACAACATACCAAGATCCACGACCATTGAATATGACGTCGGCCACTATCAACAGGCAAACTCTAACCGCATCCTCATTAGATAAAGCATCAAATTGTGTATCGTTTTCCAAAAGTTCTAAAAGCTCAGAAGCGTACACAGCGAACTTCCTGTCTAATTGTCTTTCAGGAAAGAGTCGCAAACCTAACGGGGTTTCATTAACTTCGGGAAGGTCAGGCAAAGGACCAAAAACTAAACCAGTAATAAAAAAAAACTCCCAACGACCAAATTGCAAAACGTTATCCCCCATTCTGAAGGAAATAGGGGGCAATAATCAAGCAATTTTGGAATATATACCTGGTGGTGTAAAACAAGGTTTAGCAAATGATTATCATATGCATGAGAAGAGGGTACACGCAAATCTAACCAAGGACCGAAAACACTTTCTCGAAACAGACTGATTCTAGATTGATTCTTTTCCAACTTACTTTTAATCGTTACTAGAACAGATACCTGCGACCGAATAGTGATCTTTGCATCAAGGTATCCATCTGCCATTTGGGTCTTGAATAATTAATAATGAGCAGGTTTAGGGGATATTGAAGTTGATACCTCTATTTATTTTACCTTGATTTTGATAATGGCGTTACGGTTTCTACCTTGATTTTGATTTTATTTTTATGTTGGATATACAGTAGGTGTTTTTGGGGAATTTGAATATGTGTGTGTGTAGGAGGAGGGGGAGGAGGGAATGGAAAGGTGTTTTAAAAAATATTCTAGATTAAAAAACATTCGTTTCAGAGTTATTTTGTGCCTCTCTAATTTGCTAGAATACCCCTTACACGAAGAGTGTTTCATACACTTTTTGAAAATAAAAGTATGAAAGTATACAAAAGGTATTTAAAGAAGTGAAGAAAATTGGATAGCACAAATTGAACTGGCAATAGTAAAAAATATTGTCAGGTAAAATTGGCGCTTAAAGTAATCTTTTCAGTCGCTTAATGTTAGACAAAGTCGCCCAAGGTGTGGAAGGAGCAAAAAGCATAAAATCACATTTTTCGATGTTTGACTTTTTGGTTTGAAACAGGACAAATTCGAATGTCGCTTAGGTAACTAGAAGTCGCTTGAGAAGGTCGATTGCAGAGGTACAAGGACACATGTAACCCTCACCTTTAGTCGATTATGGGTTGGGCTAGTTTGGGTAATCGCCAAATTTGGGGCCAAAAAAGGCATGCAGCTCGAGCGACCGGGCTAGGCCTATATTTAGCCCTGCTGGATATCGTGTGATTTAATAAACTTTAACTATAAGATACCTAAAGTTTTGTGCTTTTATTAATGATCTTTAATCATATCAAGATCTAGGGTTTTGTGTGGTCTTTTCCCGCGCCACTACATGCTTCGACATATGAGGGAATTATTGGAAGAACTTGGGTCTTTTGACTCATGCAGAGTACAATATAGGGTTCTTGACCATTCTTTGCCCGTGATAATAGTACACCTAATAAGTTGGAAAAAATTCTTTTTTTGAAAACTTGTGTTACAAAGATGTATGCATGCCTCTTTGTACATAATTTTTGATATTTGTTAAAAATTATGTGATACCCTATTTAAAATTTAAGTCTATGCCATCCAAGTTTGAGGACACTTGCACTTGCCTTTTGCTCTTCGTAGGACGAGAGTGAATTGCAACCCAAGGTGTTTATTCTCTGGCGTGAGACCTAGAGTTATTTACACATGTTCTCTAATTGGACGACTTAATCGAGTCAAGCGGTGAGATCCTTGAGCCCGAGGCATAGGATGAGACAAAACATGCATGACACTAATAGCTTGTACTCTAGTGCCATAAGTCTTATAAATCTAAGAGTTGCAGTTGTAATGCAATTGTCGCACGTCGCCTACCTCTTGTACCCACAAGACTTACCAGAGTAGTAAGCACTACCATGATGAGTGGGAGTTCAAGAGGGACTTAGTCTTTTAGTAAATTAATTGTTTTATTTATTAAAACATGGGTAGTTAATTTGTAAAAGAATTAATTATCGAAGATACTAAAATTTTGAATTTTGTTTTATTGTAGATGGCAGCAAATCAATCCGTCAACAATTCGATCTTCAGGTCTTTCCTCGAAAAGGAAAAACTTACTGGATCAAACTTCCTCGACTGTTATTGGAATTTGAGGATCGTCCTCATAGCCGAGGATAAGTTAACCTATGTGGAGCATCCCATACCTGCTACTCCTGTTCCTCCAACTCCTGATCAGCAGGTTCCTGCTGATGTCCTTGCTGCTCACGCCCAATAGGTTAAAGCATCCAAAGACATAGGCTGTCTTATGCTCATAAGCATGACTCCAGAACTTCAAAAGAATCTGGAGTACTTTGATGCATATAACATGCTTAAGGAATTGAAGACCATGTTTGCTCAGCAAGCAGAACAGGAACTCCTTGAGACTGTGCAGGCCTTTCATGCATGTAAGCATGAGGAGGGTCAATCTGTTAGCACCTATGTTCTGAAAATGAAGGGCTATCTAGATAGACTGGAACGCCTTGGTCACCCCATGTCATCTGGCCTTGCAGTGAGCCTGATTCTTACCTCTCTGAACAAGGACTTTGCTGGATTCAGATAGAATTATAATATGCAATGCATGGGGAAGACAGTGAATGAAGTGCATGCAATGCTTAAGCTGCACGAACAAGGGCTTCCTAAGAAAGATGCTACCCCTGCTCTACTTGCTATAAGAGCAAAAAGGATCTAGAAGAATAATAAGAACAAAAAGCCGCTGAATGGTGCTCAGGGTAAGAATCATGGTAAAGGCAAGGCTAAGCTTGCTTATACCCCCAAGGCCAAGATTCCCCCTCCACCTAAAAAGGTGCATACTGCTACGGACACTGAGTGTCATCATTGTCATCAGACTGGACATTGGAGAAGGAACTGTCCTGCTTATTTAGCTGAGTTGATGCAGAAGAAGTGCAATGTGGGTAGCAATGCTAGTTCATCAGTTATCTTCATCATAGAACTTCATACTCTTCCTCATAAATCTTGGGTATATGACACTGGTTGTGGTACTCACAATCGTAATACTACTCAGGGTCCCAGGGGAAGTAAGAGACTAAAGCCAAGAGCTTTAAGCCTGTACGTGGGAAATGGAAACCGTGCAGCCGTTGAAGCTATCGGAAGTTTTAATTTATACCTTCCTAGTGGTTTAATAATTGTATTGGACAATTGTCATTAGGCTCCTAGTATTACTAGGGGTATTGTTTCAGTTTCACTTTTGAAAGACAAGGGTTTTACTCATTGTTTTACAGATATTGGTATTTCAGTTTCAATGAATAATGTGTTTTATTTTAATGCTACTCCTAGGAATGGTATTTTTGAAATTGATATGCATGATTCTGTTTCGAATGATTGTTCTATGTATTCTATTAATAGTAAAAGAGCCAAGCGTAACTTGGACTCTACATTCTTGTGGCATTGCCGACTTGGGCAGATAAACAAGAAACGCATTCAGAAGCTGCAACGTGATGGGCTTCTTAAATCAACTGACCTTGAGTCTTTTGATAAGTGTGAATCTTGTGTGTCTGGGAAGATGGCAAGAAAGCCTTTTCCGCATAAAACGGAGAAAGCTATAGATCTGCTTGGACTTATACATTCTGATGTATGTGGCCTTTTTAGAACTGTGTCAAAACAAGGATACAACTATTTCTTAACTTTCACTGACGACTTTAGTCGATATGGTTATGTTTACCTGCTTAAACATAAACATGAAGTCTTTGAAACTTTCAAAGTATTTCAAAGTGAAGTTGAGAATCAACTTGGTAAGACCATAAAGGCTTTACGGTCTGACCGTGGAGGCGAATATATGAGTCAAGAGTTTATAGATCATCTTAAGAAGTGTGGGATTGTCTCACAGCTCTCTTCTCCATGTACACCACAACATAATGGTGTATCTGAGAGAAGAAATCGAACCCTGCTTGACATGGTAAGATCTATGATGAAACAAACATCTCTACCAATTTCCTTTTCGCATTCTCAATATGGTCCCATCAAAGAAGATTGAAAAGACACCATATGAACTATGGCATGGGAAAGTCCCTAATCTGTCTTACTTAAAGGTCTGGGGTTGTGAGGCATTCGTGAAACGTGATACGCCTGACAAACTTGAGCCAAGATCTATTAAGTGTATCTTTGTAGGATACCCAAAGGAAACAATGGGTTACTACTTCTACTACCCACCTGAGCACAAAGTATTTGTTGCTCGTTTTGCTGACTTTTTTGAGAATTGTCTCATCTCACAAGAAGCAAGTGGGAGGATCGTAGAACTTGATGAAATTCAAGAAGATACTCACCCTTCTGAAAATACTAGCCAACTTTCTGAGATGGTTGAACATGAAAGTGTTGAACCAGAAGGTGAAGTTATTCCTGTTCGTAGGTCCTCAAGGACAATACGTGCACCTGAACATCTGTGTTTGTACATCGATTCAGAGGAGCATGAGTTAGGGGATCTCAATGAGCCGGCTAAATATAAAGCTGCATTAGCAGATTCTGAATCTGAAAAATGGCTTAATGCTATGAACGAGGAAATGAAATCCATGAAAGACAATGAAGTCTGGATTGAAGTTGACCTCCCTCCTAACGCTAAAACCGTTGGTAGCAAGTGGCTCTTCAAGAAGAAGACTGACATGGATGGAAAGGTATACACCTATAAAGCTTGTCTTGTGGCAAAAGGTTATACTCAAACCTACGATGTAGATTATGAGGAAACCTTCTCGCCTGTCGCAGACATAAAAGCTATTAGGATTCTTTTGGCCATAGCAGCGTACTATGACTATGAGATTTGGCAGATGGATGTCAAAACTGCCTTCTTGAATGGTCACTTAACCGAAGAGGTTTACATGGACCAACCTGAAGGATTTGTTAATCCACAATATCCTGACCGTGTATGCAAGCTACAACGATCCATTTATGGATTAAAGCAAGCATCTAGGCAATGGAATAAAAGGTTTGATGAGAAAATCAAGAAGTATGGTTTCACTCAAAACCTTGATGAGCCATGTGTATATCGTAGGGTTAGTGGGAGTAATGTAACATTCCTAATCTTATATGTTGATGACATATTGATCATGGGAAACAACATTCCAATGTTACAAGCTATTAAAGCCTATCTTGGAAATTGTTTTTCTATGAAGGATTTAGGTGAAGCTGCATATATTCTAGGAATCAAGATCTACAGAGATAGATCTAAGCGGTTGATTGGACTTTGTCAAAGTGCATACATTGAGAAAATCTTGAAAAGATTTAATATGGCGAATTCCAAGCATGGAACTACCCCAATGCAAGTAAAACTTGATTTGAGAAAATCTCAAGGACCCTCAACACCTGCAGAGGTGGAACGCATGTAGAGGATTCCTTATGACTCGGCTGTAGGATCCATCATGTATGCGGTGAGATGCACTAGACCTAATGTTGGGTTCGCTCAAAACTTAACAAGTCAATTTCAAGTAGATCAAGGAGAGAATCACTGGTGTGCTGTGAAGAACATACTGAAGTATCTTAGATATACTAAAGATATGTTTCTTGTTTATGGTGGAGACCCAAACAGAGAGCTCAGAGTTACCTGTTATACTAATGCTGGGTGGCAGACCGACAAGGATGACACCAAGTCGCAAACCAGATACGTTTTCGTTCTAAACGGATGCACTGTAGTCTTGAAGAGTGCCAAGCAAAGCATTACATAGATGTCTTCTACAGAAGTTGAATACACTGATGCTTCAGAAGCTGCAATGAAAGCTATTTGGATAAGGAAGTTTATTGATGAGCTTGGAGTAGTCCCCACCAATAAAGAACCTATGAAAATGCTATGTGACAACACTGGAGCAATAACTATCGCCAACGAGCCTGGAGCTCAGAAAGGCGCCAAGCATTACAAAAGGAAGGTTCACTATCTTCGTGAGGTTATCGCAGATAATGAAGTAGTACTTAACAAAATTCACACAGATGACAACTGTAACACCCCCAAAATATCGCAGCGGAAGATTGTGTCTTTAGGGTGCTACTTCATAATACAAAGTACAAGTTTATAGAAAACGACCACTAAATGAGACGTTTTGAAAAGTTACCATTCGATTAATGAATTCAGAGTTACAAACATGAGATCCCAAAGTATGATACATAAATGTATACAAAATGTTCTATCGAATGGTAAATACGAATGTATAAAGTCTTCAAAACATGTTGTGCGACTCTATGCTTCAAGATCTAGCTATCGTCTAATGTACCTGAGATAAACATGCTAAAGTGTCAACACAATGGTTGGTGAGTTCATAGAGTTTGTTAAAACATGTAAGCCTTTAGAGAATGTTTCCACAGCAAAGGCATTGTGAATCCACTCAGTTGCAAATCCCACCCATACAAAACTTGCAACCTGTGTGTTCACAACCCACTGCTAATAATATAGTATGATCAGAACATATGTGTATACGATATATGCACCCTTAATGTAAAGTATGATCGCCTACTGAACCTCGTGACAAGAATAAGCAAGAATGCTTCGTTGCTGGATTATATTCACCCAGGGCCATGAATCGTAGGCAAAGGGTGGGGGTGTCAACCCGATAGTACTATCAATACCTCTCCGTTGGCTCCATCCAGGAGTTAAACAGTGGTTAAAGAATATAGCGTATAGAATAGTTTTCACACATTAAGTCACATATCGTAATAAAACTACACATCATGTTTAAGAGTATGAAAGTTAATGAAAACAGTTGAGCATGTACCTCCCCCAAGGAGTTTAAAACAAGTATTAAAGAGTAAGAGTGGGGCTAAGAACTCACAATAATATGTAAAGGTTTGGAATATTTGTAAAAGTAATTGAAAGTAGTTAAGCATGTATCTCCCCCAAAGAGTTAAAACGAGTATAAAAGTAGGGGCTATGAAACTCACCTTGAACTAATGATATCACAACGTATAACGGAATCGATGGATTAAGCCAGGAAGTCTCTACGTACAACCTAGAAATATGATATCGTGTCTTAGGTTCTAAAACAACGAAGTGAATATATAAACATGCCAAAAAGTTTATATATCTCGTACTACCGTTCGGGCCATCGTAATTCAGAGGTCATGTAGTAAACGTTCGAGGAGCCAGGACACTTTAACTCGTAAATCCACAACTCGTCGATCCGTTTACCCAAATGAAACCCCTCACACAAAGTTCCCTAGTGTTGTAGTATTTGATAGAAAGTATATTTTGCTTACTTGATTATATGATATATTAAGAGTTTATAAAACACTAAATAATCAAATAAAAGTTCGTAAGTATTTAAAGTATATAAATACTTACCTTAATATAGAATGCTTGAGTATTATAGAAAAAGGGAATATAAGCGGAGCTTCGACGTAGAATTTGCAATCTTCGTAAACCCGAGGCCACTTGAAGATTATAACAACGCCTTCTTGAAAACCCGAAGCTATTTGAAGATAATAACAAAGTCTTTTTGGAGACTTGAAGTTATTTGAAGATTATAACGACGCCTTTCTTGAAAACTCAGAGCAAAGTAGACACTACAAAAAATTGGCCATTTAGTGGCACACACAAAAGTGTCACTAAAAGCGAAATAAGTGTCACTAAAGACCTGACAGGGAATCGGTGACAGAAAAAAAAAGTGTCACAAATGCCGCTGCCACTAAAGGGTTTTAGTGACACTTTATATTGTGTTGCTGCAGACCTTATGGGTTTTAGTGGCACTTCTAAGTTTTGTTGCTATTGGCCATTCTAACTTTAGTGACACACAATTTTCTATCACATGAAGTTTTACGGATTTTGTGACACTTACTTTATGTCATTATACTTTTACTATGATCACAAAGTAAGCCGGCTTTAGTGACATAACATTTGCCAGATTTGGTTACAATATTGTCTTTCTGCCACTATGATATTTCAAAATTGTGGCACAATGTAATATTAATTTCAATTACTAGATTTCATTAAAAAAAAGAAACTAACAATTTCATATTCAAACAAAAATGCAATTTCCATTGAACACGGTTTTTTTTATTATCAAAATAGAAATATCCAACAAATACAAAGTAAACAATATTCTTGAATATCCAAAACAAAAAACAAACTTAGTGTAAATCTCCAACTGGGTATCATAAGACATTTTACCCAGGAGAAAAAATCATAAGACACCTAGAAACTACCAACTTTATTGTAACTTCATTGAAACTAGCAAACATTGTGATAACTCTTGACCTCTTGATGCCCCAAGAATCTATAAGCCAATGAAAACAAAATTGTAGAAATTAATATTCACGATGAGGCAACAAAACATCTACCTGGACGTACAAGATTTCAAATGTTCTTTGATATAAACACAATATGTGACTAACTTCTAATTCGGAGCAAGAACAGTGTTAAAAAGTATACTGTGAAAAGTATACCTGTGAAAAGTATACTCAAGAAAGATTTGTTGGAGTACCTGAGTTAAAAACAAACAAAATGTTAGCAGTGAACTAATGTTACTTAGCCATATTTAAACAAAAAAAATATATATTCTTTTACCATTGTTTTGATCTGCAACAGAAGATCCTTGATTTGATGATCCTTGATTTCCATTAGTAATGTTGTTTTGACCCGGAGAAAAGTTATCAGGAATCTAAAAGATTAAGAAATTAAAATTACAACAGAAAGTACAATAAGAATAAAAACTGTGAATGCAAAATATGTACCTCTATATTCATACTCCTAAGGACGTCAGACAAGTTAGAATTTGTTGTCGGGTCCTTCAAAAGATTTACAAGTGTGTATAAAAGACCTTCTGTTTGAGCCAATCGTTGTTCAACATTTTGTGAGCTTGTAGATGGTGAGGCACCGTTATTCCTACGAGAAAGCATCTTTCCTACACATCGAACATATCCTCTTTTCTCTGGCCCCTTAACTTTGGATAAGTCGTCATTTGTCCAATCATCTTCTTGAGTACCTTGAGTATCAGTAGTGTCATCTGCAACAACTTGTATGGATGCCTGCTTAGTAATAACATGTTCCACTGTTAGAAAATGTGAATACTAATGTGTTGTATTTTAAATATTGAGAAATCACATTACCACAACTTGAGCAGCTTTGTCATTAACAATACTACCATCCTTACGGGTGCGGCTTAGTTGGTATAGTTTCCCTCGTGTTGGTTGCAACCCATTATTTTTAGTAGCCTGTAAGAAGAATCATTTCACTGACATGAACTATGTTCTATCAATCTAACACTAGTGCAGCAAGTGCTTTGATATTTAACAACAATAACTATGTTAATAATATTTTGGTAACTTACCTCTTCTTCGGCAAGCCTAGCAAATGATTTTGTCCCAGTGATGTGAGGCTCTTCCATTTTTGAGCAGCTAATTCTCTTTTGTTCACAAACAGCCTATGGAACCAACAATAATAAATTAGTTAATAAGCAATATAAAACCCATAAATAACAGAAACTTTTAAACATTGGTACCTGATATTCTGGCTTCATCCAATGATTCACTAGTTGTTGAAATTGTTCTGGGTTCACCCTACTATCAGCTTGTCTTTCCATGATTTCCTCAACACTAAGAGTCGGATCATAGTTTCGTGATTTTACTAAGTTTCTCCAAGTGTTCAACTTTTTCCCCATGCTAGAAAGAATCCATTTCTTGATAGCACTTGTTTCAGATGGATGGAAAACAAATTTTTCCTACAGTGGAAGTTGTAAATATTAGCCAATATATGTTGACAAAACATTCATATTTACTTTGTAATACAAATACCTTCACAATTGAATACATGTCTTCCTTCTTATGCTTATCAACCTTTCTCCAGTCTTCACAATCTAGCCCGACATTTCCCGCTATCCTTACAACTGATCCTAGAAATTGTGTTAGCTCATTCCCTTCAACTCCCACAGGTTGTCCATACTTGTTGAATTTGACAACAATCTTATTTTTATGCATATTCCATAACTCGTTCTTTTGAGTAGGACCTCGAACCTTCTTTGGAGGACCTTTAATATAAAATATATTTATTAATCAATTGACGAGATAAAGTCTAAACTAGGGCTGTTCACTAATCGGTTGCAAAAAAAATGTTACAAACGATCCAAAAATCAATTTACCATGGGTAGTTCATCTTACTATTATATACACGGTGCATAATATGTTTCTTTGTTTGAAGCATTTTTACTAGCAAAAAATTGATAATCTTAAAAGTCAGCACAACACCATTCAAAATAATCCTAATAAAATCATTATATTTACTACTTAAAACATAAGCGTATATGATTAAGTTGTACAGCTTGGTGGCCCTAAATAATTGAGGGGCGCTGTGCCACCGTACCATGTAGGAGTGTTATCGGGTCGGGTTGAGTCGGGTTTTGAGTTTTTAAAAAGTCACCCGCAACCCGACCCAATAAGTAAACGGGTTACTGGGTTCGGATGTGATTTGGGTCGGGTTATGTCAGGTCGGGTGAGTCGGGTTATCAGGTGACCCGATTAAGTATGACTTCTTTTTAGAATACAGTCAAATATAAAAAGTATATATCACTACGGGCAAAATTGCAAATTTCCTAACAAATCACAAATCAAATGAGACTGGACCAGACTTCGTAGAAAAAAAAGAAGAAGATAACGTAGTTTAATAAAAATCTTTAAACTTGAAATATTTAATCAACTGGAAAGGTCAATCAATTAGTTTTATTTATAGTGAAAATTGTAGTAAAACCATTTGTAGTTTTATATTGAAAAGATGACTTATTTTTAACTAAAATGCATATGGTACTGAGATGCTCCTTTTCTTGACATCAGATGTAAATCTATCACAATCAGTTCCAACAAATGAATATAAAAAGTCAGCTCACATGCTTAGAATTAATCATATTGCATTACACACTACATTCTTTAGAATATGCAGACCAGTAAACTATTATTACAAATTTGCATAAACAGTAAACTATTTAGAATATGCAGACCAGCAGAGTTGCACTATGTTTCAATCACTAACTTGCAAGTTGCACTAATAATCAAACAAGATAAGTTAAAGAACCTGAAACAGATACAATTATAGAACCTGAAACAAACATTCTTTATCACTGGTGCAGTAGAATTTCAAATTTGCGGACCCGAACTTTGATAAATAGACTAAAAACTTACAACATAAACTTAAAACAGATACAGTTATAGACTCAAAACACAAGACCGGTACTATCAAAACACAAGACCAGTACTATCAAAAGTCAAAACACAAAATAAAGCAAAAAGTGCAGTGAATAAGTGCAGTAGGCAAAAAGTGGGTTATCGGGTTGTGGCGAGTTGACTGTCCTAAACACAAAATAAAGCAAAAAGTGCAGTGAATAAGTGCAGTAGGCAAATTGTCAACATGTCAATAAGTACATAGTGCAGTAAACAAGTGAAGTAAGCAAAATGTTTAATAAATAGTGCAGTAAACAATTGAAGTAAGCAAAAAGTGCAGTAGGCAAATTGCCAAATTATTAACATGTAAAGTATTAGAATGCAAAATACGTACATCAAAAGCAATAATCCACATACAGGGAAAAAGCGCAAGTCTACACATATCATCTGAGCAAATCAAAGAAGTGTCAAAAACAGTAATCATATACCATTTCTATTAAATATCTACCAGCAACCTTATTAAAAACAGTACTCAAAAACTAGCAAAAGTGTTGAAAATACACATACCCCCTAATTCATTCTCATTATCATAGTGTTCATTAGTTGCCGCGTCCATCTGAGAGGAATTTGCATCATTTGTTTCATTAGTTGAGTGCATATTCGACTGACCTTGTGCTTCATCGTGTTGCTGTTCATTTTCAGCTTCAATAGAGATCATAGAGAGTCTCTTGCGCCTAGCCATGCTGCAGTGTACAAGAAATTAAAAAATCATGAGCTCAATAACACAACATATCATAATATGCATATATTTGTTACTGGAAAGACACGAGCTCAATAACACAACCACATAAGTAACCAAAGCAGATGCGTAGAGACTGGGGTAAAACTAAAACTTTAAAACAATATTTCAAATAGAATAATACTAAATGGAAAAGTTGTTTTCATTGTAAATTAAATATTTCATTAAAAAGCATTATCTTTCCATCACTCTACTTCATCCTCTTCACTATTTGTTCCATCGTGTTCCATATCTGACGTCACATCTTCCCCATCATCACCATCATCGCCAATTCTATGCAGGTCAGTCACATTGAATCTACCATCAATTTGGTCTTGATCAACACCTTGAGCAGTGTCACTTCCCATATCAAAAACATCTTTAAGTTTAATATGTCTCACGACTGACCAACCTTTGTTCTTTGGATCCTCACAATAGAACACTTTGTCAACTTGTGACCCAAAAACAAACGGATCGTCCAGTAAGTTAGCACCACTATGTGAGAGGTATGAGAAGTTAACCAACGTTGCACCAAATTTATCTTTCTTGCAACCCCTATTAATATCTACCCATTCGCCTCTAAATAAAACTACTCGTATTTTTCCAGAGTAGTTTAACTCGATAACATCTTTCAATTTCCCATAGTAGTTGATGACGCCTTCAACAGGCCTTCTATCTCGGCTACTAGCATAACTTTCACCTTTTACACTAACAACAATCCCACTATTTTGAGATTTTCGTCCTTTCTCACGGTCTTTAGTGTGAAACCGATAACCCTTGACAATGTAACCCGAGTAACGTTGCACACTTTTCAGTGGACCACGAGCAAGCCATTTTATTTCTTCAGTTAATGTTTGATCGCGTTGCTCTTCCATGCGTTCAACCTACAATATAGTATAAATATCAATTACATGGATATCTAATATATAAATAAATAAACTATATGACTATATATTTCATATTACCCGTTTCTTAAACCATTCACTGAACAGTTTGCTGTGAATCTTCTCAATTTCATAAGCAGGTAACCGGCGTGATCGGTTTTGACCCTTTACTAACCTTTTATGTTCCCTAAAAAACAACATGATATATGAGAAACTTATTGTAGATGAAGACATGTACTAATTAGTAATTATGAAAAACATATATCTTACTCTCTGAAAATTGTGACGGCATCAACATTAAACAGCACATAACGGTGTGCTTGTGCTAAAGATTGGTCATCGAGTGTAGAGTTCGAGGATCTGTTCCTTTTCCCAGTTGAGAACCGATAATCCAACTTTTTACCTAATGGCCGACCGGGGCAAAATAAGTTGGATTCTTCAGTCTCGTTTTGCATAGCCTCATCGTCATTTCTAATTGGTCTAGTAAAGACTGTTTCGACTCCCGAGAGATACCGAGAACAAAATGTTAAGCTCTCTTGAGCTAAATAACCTTCCGCAATTGAAGCTTCTGGATGAGCTCTATTGTGCACGTATGACTTCAGTGTTAGCAAATCCCTGCATAATTATAATCAAAAATTAGTATTTATTATCTTAAACAAATATATTGTAGGCAAAGAATTATAAAAGCACATTTACCTTTCAATAGGGTACATCCATCGAAAAGCTACAGGACCACCAAGCCTAACCTCCTCAACTAAATGGATCACTAAATGTACCATGACAGTGAAGAATGAAGGAGGGAATATTTTCTCCAATTTGCATAAAGTGATAGCAATATGAGATTTAAGAAATTGCAAGTCGAACTCGTTTAAATCTTTGTAGCAAATTATTCTAAAGAAATTGCATAGATCAAGTACAGATGAGGTTACGTGATCAGGTAGATTTCCACGTAACGCGATAGGTAAGTATTCTTGCATCAGCATATGGCAGTCATAACTTTTCATTCCAATGAGTTTCCTGTCTTTTAGTTGCACACAATTAGCAATATTGGATGAAAACTCATCAGGAGGTTTAATCGATTTCAGGGTGTTTAAGAAGTCATGTTTTTCTGCTCGGGTCATCTGATAACATGCCTTTGGTAAGAAAGTAGTGTTACTCCGCGGTCTCTGTTTTGGATGTAGTTCTTTTCGTATACCCATTTCTTTTAGGTCAAGTCTTGCATTATAGTTATCTTTAGACTTCCCTTTTTGTCCCAACAAAGTCCCCATAATGTTATCACATACATTCTTTTCGATATGCATCACATCTAGATTGTGACGCAATAACAAATGTTCCCAATAAGGCAACTTAAAGAAAATGCTTTTCTTTTTCCAGCGTTCACTATGAGCATCGTCAGTGAGGAAGTCAACACCCTGTAATTGTCGTAGTACTTCCTCACCATTAGGAGGAATAGGTGCTACTCTCATTTCCTCGCGTCCAACAAAGGATCTAACGTCTCTACGCCATCTATGGTCAATAGGAAGCCATCTTCGGTGGCACATGTAACACCATTTTCTTCCATGTTGAAGCCATTTAGAATCAGTATCAAAACCACATGAAGGGCATGCAAGTTTCCCTTTGGTGCTCCATCCAGAAAGATTACCATATCCGGGGAAATCTGATATCGTTGAATGAATAGCGGCCTTCAACTGAAAGTTT
Organism: Artemisia tridentata subsp. tridentata; assembly: GCA_021014915.2. Taxonomy (NCBI): domain Eukaryota; kingdom Viridiplantae; phylum Streptophyta; class Magnoliopsida; order Asterales; family Asteraceae; genus Artemisia; species Artemisia tridentata. Next base: position 448,736,048 of record CP139509.1, on the reverse strand, counting down.
TGTTTTACTGAGGCATCAAAAGTCTCAACTCCATCTTTCCATAGTTCGATCAATTCTTTTATCAATGGTTGCATGTACACATCTATCTTATTGCCGGGACTTCCAGGACCAGGTATTATTAAAGAAAGAATGAAGTTTGGTTGTTTCATAACCAACCATGGTGGCAAGTTATAAGGAATTAGGACAACAGGCCAAATACTGTGCGACACGTTCATTGTCTTGAACGGGTTGAAACCATCACTAGCCAATGCTAAACGAACATTCCGAGGATCACTTGCAAATTGAGAGAACTTCTGGTCAAAAGCCTTCCATGCTAATGCATCAGCTGGATGACGTATTTTTCCATCTTTTACACGTTCTTCGTGATGCCACTTCATAAGGACTGCTGTCTTTGAAGACTCGAACAATCTTTGAAGCCGTGGCTTCAATGGAAACCATCGCAAAATCTTTGATGCCTTCTTTTTAGTTTGACTTATTTCAGCTTGTGAGTTACCTTCAGCCACTTTCCATCTAGACTCGTTACAAATAGAACACTTGTCTGCTTTTTCCTTATCATCATCCCCCCAAAACAACATACAACCGTTAGGGCAAGCATGTATCTTTTCATAACTTAATCCTAAGTTTGCCAATATTTTTTTCACTTGATAGGTTGTTTTAGGCAACAGATTTCCTTCAGGTAACAAATCTCTCAAAAAGTCCAATAACATTGAGAATGATTTGTTGCTCCAGCCATTAAGACACTTTAATATGATAAAGATGCACTAAACACGATAGCTTGGAATACTTAGACTTTGAATACACCTTTTCTTCAGCATCCTTAAGTAGATCATGAAACTTCTTTCTAGCATTAGTTTCCCCTGGACCAGTGTTCAAGTTAGATTCACTCATTTGTACCTCACCTACACCAATCAGACCACTACCGATACTTTGTTGTGGTGGGGTTGGATGGAAAATATCATTTAACAGGTCGTGCATATCATGGTCAAATATCTCCTCTTCTTCATTGTTTAGCCCACTTGATGATGATGATGATGTCGTCGAACATTCACCATGAAGATTCCATTCCGAGTAACCTTTCCGGAATCCCCAACACACTAGGTGATCAAACACATCATCTCTTGTGTGATGGAAAATGTTTACACAACGTGAACATGGACACAATATATTCCCTTCACTATTTGACGACCTCTCAAACGCAAAATCTAGAAAACTTTCTACACCATTCACAAAAGATCTACTTGACCTTCGTGTATTATACATCCACGATTTGTCCATTATTAAATTACCTAATGTAAACTACACCAAACAAATTAGTGAATTGATGCTTATCTGTTTTAATGGAAACAAATTTGACTAACACCAAAAGTACTATTCAGAAACTCGTTTGGCCACATTTTCAAATATCACATCGGAACGCAACTAAGAATGTTCACTTTTGCATATTTTTGGTGTTTAAATTACCTAATGGTGACTCATATGTATGGGGGTGTTTGTTTCGGCTTATGGCTTATTTGGTTTTGGGCTTATGTTGCATACTCTCACTTTTTTGTGGCTTATTTTGAAGCTTTTTGGCTTATATAAGCTTTTTATGACATATTAAATTTATATAAGCCGAAAAGTTTCAAAATAAGCCAAAAAAAGTGAGCTTATGAAACATAAGCCCACAACCAAAAAAGCCATAAGCCGGCTCTATAAGCCGAAACAAACACCCCCATATAATAAGTTTATGCAACTTACTCTTGAATGCAAAGACATAACAGACAAGAAAATAAGAAATTAAATGATATAATCGACAGGAACTCAACATTTCCAATCTTTAGAAAACATAGATGTGTTCAAGACCTGTATTTGTGTGCTATAAAATCTAATTGCAAAACTACACAACAAACACTAGTAATAATCAAAGAATAGAATGACTAATAATCAAAATAAATCATGATCAGATGGTATCAAACAAAAGGTAGATAAAAAATTTCATTCATTACCTGAGCAAAAGATGAAAATAGTGATCGAATGAAAGTCAATATATTGGGATAATTATGAATTGTGAATGAGAGGTGGAGGCTGGAGATTAGGAACAGTAATTGAGAGTTTTAGAATTAATTTAGGGATATATACTCACAATAATTGGAGGGAATTAATAAAGAAAAGGGCGCTCAATTTTATTTTAGTTTTCAGTGAAAAGGCCCGCGTGTTTTTTAGTGGTAATTAGTGACAGATATCAAATATGAATAAAGGAAACTAATGACTTTTAATGGCATATTATCTTGGTGTATCACAAATTATACGGACTTTTAATAACATGCCTATTATTGTGCCACAAATATCATGTACAATGGTGATACAAACCGTAAAGTGCCACTAAAGCTATAAAAATATTAGTGGCACATAAAAATATGTCACTAGAAACGCAATATAGTGACACATGCAAATCTGTCATTAAAAACGTGTGTCACTAAATGGCTCTTTTTTTGTAGTGATTGATCAAAATCTAGCTTTTACTCAAGAACGCTTGCACGTTCTTGAAAGAAACTTGCTAAAATAGCTAAGAATCGCCTTGGGTTTAAGGACTTTAGAGATATAGAAGGGGGTAGTGCAATAAATTATGAAGGTTTAGGCTTGGTATTTATAGGGAAAAATTTAGGTTAAAATGACATTTTCGTAAATACATAGAATGGCATTTTGGTAAATAAAGGGCAAGGGTAAAATGGTAATTTCACTATATTTTCGAAATATCTAGATATTTTTGAGAAAATATCTAGATATTTTAGGTTGGATATTTACCTTTGACTTACGGAGTGGGTTTTGGTCCCGTTAATCGATAACCGTAAACAGTTAAGTCACGAAATGTAAAACCGGGTATCGTAAAAATACGAAACTTGCAAGAATGATTAAACTCATCATTATACTCCATAATAAAATATAAAATGAGTGATAAGTTCAATCGGGTTGCTCAAACCCTGTTAAAGCTGGAAACGCGGGTCTAAAACGCGTAATACGTAAAACGTACGAAAGTTGCGTAAAATTGAGAAAAGTAAAATGTAACTTTTCTAATATGATTATAATGAACTTAAAAGACTTAAAATGTCTAGGCTAGGCTTAGTCTCGTGTCGGTTGGTGTTAAATGTCCTTTAGACGTAAAACCGGAAGCCTAAAAATCAAGGAATGATTTATAAAATCAAAGAATTATTTTATGGTCAATGGAGGAGGAAAATTATGTTGACTTTTCCAATAATATAAAAGCTTCTAAATGCCTTAGAAAATATGGTGCAGGTGAAGGCTAAGGTTGCGGATAAGTGAAAGTGCTTAAAACGCAAGTCTAGTTCTGTAAGACACAGGGTCTATTTGGTAACATTTTGACTTAATATCAAAATTTCTCTAATTGATTGTGAGTGTTCTAAACATTTATCTGATGCGAGGAAAATTGGCGCAGGTGATTTTCGTTATGCGCAGGGTGTTTAAACGACGTTTAACCTAAACGTATAATCTCTTAATAACTTTTGCGAAAATGACCCGACAAGCGTCAAACTTTTATTTTGTCATAGAAATAATTTATCTCACGAGAATATGAAATAAAAATTTCGATATGAAATAAAAATTTCGGAAATGAATAGTGCCAGTGAATAGTAAAATTTCGGGAATAGAATTTAACCTGAAAATGCGAATTGTTACAACAACTTAGCTGATCCGTTTACTAAGGAGTTGCCTTTGAACAAGCATGTTGAGCATGCTAGTGGTACTGGACTTCGTTCAGTTAGTAGTCTCATGTAAATCTGTTTCGATTTTAGTATTTGGATAATGGGATATGTAAAACATTTATTATTTTGATGATTAATATACGTGGTACTTGAGTTATTCATTCATATATTAATTGTGTCCTATATTTGCATGTTTAATCCATAAGTAATTTATTACTTTAAATTGTCCATTGTCGATCAATGATATGGGAGTATTGTTGAATTAAGGCAAATGTGAGAGATTGGTTATATTCTTTGAATACTAAGGATGTGTCCGCCAAACTCACATGTTATCCTCGTGCTATGGATATTGGACTTTCCCAAACCTACGAGTCATCACTTTATGGATCGGCGTCATTAAGTGATATCTCGCAAATGGTCATTTTATTTGTCCTCTGACTTGAGATACAAGCAGGTCTTGCATGTGTGGATCTTTCTTCTTGACTATAGTCGAACGCTATCCTGAACAAGGTGGTTATAAAGGCTATTCTCAGAAGTTGGTTGAAGCACATGAATGACACGTGTAGTCAAAATAGAATTTGTTCCTCCACTTGTCTTCTGGAGTATGATAATACTGGGCCCCTCGCTGAATTAATCAGATGTTTGCATGGCCGTGCCCAAAGTGTAAATCAAGATGATATTTGTTTTACGTTTGGTAATCTTGATTAATTTCTAAAACGCGAAACAGAATAGTTGAACAATATGGAATGACTTTGATCCATATCCATAGTTCAACAAGTATCTGAAACAAAAGGATAATTTAAAATTGTAAACCATTTACCTAGTTGTTTTTTTTTTGAAACCACACTCAGGTATTTCTGGGAGCAATGCGGTGTTGCTAGACACTTAGCATTGTTAGTATACATTATTAATTGTTACGATCGCAAGTGGGATCTGTTGGTTATGCGCTCGTAAATCAATAGTTATACGGCTAGAAATTACGTGAGCCTATCGGGGCACACACATATACATTTAGAGAGCGTTTATTAAATATAATTAATATGTTTAATGTATGCTATTAATTATAATTAATATAATCCACGAAATACACATAACGGCCGTTAGTCCATTAGTGTAATGGTTAACGGTCGTTAAGTCCAAAATTAGCCTGTATTGTACATAGTTTATTTCATAAGGACCAAAAGGCAACATGGAGGCCCATGGACACCCCATATGGCCTGCCATATTGCATTAGGGCAAGAGGGGAGTAGCTTTTTCCCTAAGCTATCCCATTAGTATAAAAGGAGGCATGTAGGTCTTCATTTATACACACCTAAAAATCAAAGTATTCTTTGATCTTTTCTCTTGCTCTCTACAAATCGTCCAACACCCCAAGTAAGGGAGTTGGTTTTGTTTCTTCTCTACGACTAGAATTCGTGTTTAGTTCGTAAGCTCGTGGGTTAAGCACTAGCATCCTAACGCTCTCGTTAGACATGTAGTGTGAGTTTTCGATAGAGATCAACTCACTATAGTTGATTAGGGTTTTGTAGTGATACGAGATCCATTGAAGTGTTTGTGATCAAGATCAAGACTTGGTGGTTATCTATTTTTCAATAGATTCGAGGTTGGTATTTATTATGTGTTTTAATTCATAGCATTAAATATAGATCAATCTGCTGCGTACTCGTGGTATTGATAGTTTAATCAGTATGAATTCCCTACAAATAAGCTTTTTATTCACCTCGTACAACCAAATACAAGTTTTTAGCTATTGTTATTCACCCATTTAACACATTAGTACACTTTTTTTCTTGCAAAGTAAGCAAAGATTCTTTGAATTAAAAAAACAGAAAGACAAAAATCAGTAGGGGAAAAGCCAATTGGATTTAGCTAAACTATCTCCAAAAACAATTTTAATAAGAAGTAACTTTTGCATTAATATTTGTAACATATTCTAATCTTATAAACAATTATCAATACTACAAAACCAGGCTAATGCAACGAAAATTTACTACGGTAGATTTTCATTGCAAATTTGCAACCGTAATGCAACGAATTACCAACCGAATTGCAACAACAAAGAAAATAGTTGCAAATCCGTTGCAAAATATAAAATAATTTATTTGACATTTATTTTTATTTTTTCTGTTGCAAATGTGTTGCAAATTAAAAAAATTTGCAACGAAAGACAAAAATTAAATCTAAAAGAAATTATAATATATTTTCCGTTGCATTTCGGTTGCAAATTTTCATAATTTGCAATGGAATAGCAAGCGAAGACACAATTTCTATCTAAAACAAATTATCATTTGTTTTCGGTTGCAATTTTTCAAAATTTGCAACGGAGTAGCAACGGAAGACAAAAATTAAAATTTGAAACAAATTATCACTTATTTTCTGTTGCAATTCCGTTGCGAAAATCTAAATTTAAATGAAGTAGCAACTAATGACATTATTTAAATACAAAAGAAATTACCATTTCTTTTCGTTGTAATTTTGATGCAAATTTATAAATTTTGCATCAAATTTGCAGCAGAAGATTACAATAAAATGTAAAAATAATTATTTTTTATTGTCGTCGCAAATCCCTTGCATTTATCTTTTTTATCATGATAATCCACTAGAAAACGCGTGAAAAAGATCAATGATCCTCGCAGCAGGGGTAACGTTTACATAGACTAAATAAGTTTATGTGTATATGGTGTGTAAAATGACGATGATGACTCTTTGTTCTTATGAAGAATCATATTTAGTCACCATGAGGGCATTATTGTTTTGGATAAAACCTTAAACGGTTATCAGATGGTTTAGATTTCACCGATCGTGATCATCCATCAAGAAAACACTATCGTCACATATTTGATCTAGCACAATGAATAAGAAATCCTTGTGAAGTACTTTGTAGTTCACGCTATTTGTTCGTTGAGTTCATGTGTACATCGACTACAACGTGACTTGTGGATATTCTATAACAGTCATAATTATAAATTTCTCTAGAAATAGTAGATACCTTCATTATATATGGATGAGCTTCACCGGCTTATTTATATCTTGTATAAAGCTTTCATAAGTAAAACCGCGCGAGTTGGTATTTCTTATAATTGGTTGTGATATGTTTAATTGGTTGTAATGATTTAGTAGGTGTATTCAGTCCTAATTGCGTTAAAATGAGTTTTATCTTGAATTGCAACGGAATATCAAAATTAAACTTTCTTCAAATTTGAAACCATTTTGTAAAAATTTTGCTTCATGAATGAGAGAGACATAGAAAACGGTTATATATCCATTGAAAAAGAACAAAATAATTCATTTCACTTTATTTGTATCCTCATTTTTGCAATTTTTGGAAATTTTGCAGTCTTTTATGTGTGAAATGTACAATGGGCTCGTACGTGCAGTTTTCTTTAGTTCATATAGGACCCCGTGAGAATGTTATTAGACCTTGTAGCATGTTCTTTATGTGTGAATGTAAAGCTAGTTGTTAAGTGGATGAGCATACTCGTATGGCTGGTTTCACGTTAATCCACTACAGACTGCATGAGAAGATAAATGAACCTCGTAGTTGGTTTTACGCTCCCTCGGACTAAATGAGTGTGTGTGTTAAAATGTTTGTAAAATGATGAAGATAACTTTACCTTTTCATGAAAAACACATATATAGTCACGAAGAGGACATTGGAGCTTCGGATAAAAACCTAAGGGGCGATATGATGGTCAAGATTGTACCAACTCATGTTCATCCATCAAGAAAAACAAAAGTGACACGTATCATCGCATCTTTGATCCAGTAAGGACATATTTTTTGTGATGTACACCGTAGTGCAAACTTTGTCTTCGTTGGGTTAATTTACGAATTACAACGTGACACATGGATGTTCTATAACCGTCATAATATAATTTTTCTCTAAAAGCCGTACCAGATTATTGAGAGATTATGGGGCTACATTTTTTTTATTTTTTTTTCACAAAATAATCTATTGTCCAAAAAGTAATATCGTTTGGCTACCAACATTATCAAAGATTATAGGAAAAATAATCTCTAAAATTAAAAGTTCATCCAGCCAGCGTTTTAGAAAGGACCAGAGATTATTTTTTGTATAATTACCATTTTAACCTTAAAAAAACCCACGTTCATTATAAATCATAATAAAACCCTACTTTCACAGCCACAAAACATACGGCCATCATTCTGCTAGTCACGTATTTTCTTTAACCTCTCACTTCCGGTAAGTTAGTTGATTTACATTATTATAATTGCGTTTTTATAAGAATTGCATGGTACTGGATATTTGTAGAATTGCATGGTAGTGGTTCAATTGCATTTTAAATAGAATTGCATGGTACTGGTTCAATTGCATGGTGTTAAACTTGTACATGACAGAGATTTGTCAATTCGGTTTCATATAACTGCAAAAAGAAGTGACAACCGCAAACAACAAGCAAGAAGCTTTCAACCGCAAGCATTCATCTTTACGGAGTTATATTGAAAGATCATTTGGAGTCTTAAAGAAACGATGGAAAATACTTGGTGGAATGCCTAAATTTAGAGTGAAAACTCATATTGATGTTATTATCGCTACATTTGCTTTACATAACTACATCCGTAACAGCTCACAAGAAGACATGATGTTTACGGTGATGGAGGAAAATCCGGATTATATACCACGAGACGAACTTCACGATGTTCATAGTCATGACACGAACAATGAAAACAATTCTGAAGGAGCATCTAACGAGATGAAGCAGATACGTAACGATATTGCTACTTTAATATGGAATGCACATCGTGGATGATAATTTAAAATCATTTTAACGTTGTTTGTATTTTTACATGAATTTTCATGCAATGCTACATATTTATGATTTATATCAATAATTTTATTTACTATTCTTATTCATGTTGGGTTTGTTATTTGTATGTCCAATTACATCATTTTACATTTTTAATTTGCAATTACAGCTAGTTTGCCAAACACTACTACAAAAAAAAAAAAAAAAAAAAAAAAAAATTTTTAATATTTTTAAAAAAAAAAAAAACCTACATTTTTAATCTTTTTCAGCACAAGCACCAGCATCAGCATCAGCATCAGCACCAGCACCAGCACCAGCACCAGCAATTTTTGTCAAACACACCCTAAGAGGTACATAAAACCCATAGAACAAAATCGTTCTTTTAACCTTATAAGTCCAACAAGCTAACTTGCTTTTGCCCACTTTTCCCAATATCCTCTATGCATCCAACCTGCTTGCTATTAATTTCTTTTTTTACTCCCATAGTCTCATCCAAGGTTTTTAAAATCGGGATCCTAACTAGGATCTTTTTTGTCTTTGCAAGATCGTGATCGTAAGATCGGATCGGGATCCTAAGATCCTACTATAATGTTATTTTTTAATAATCTTTGTAATATTATTTAAATCTACAAATTATTATATATTATAAACATGAAATTATATGAATATTTCATGAAAATATTGTCCTAAATTATGAATATGGAATGTTTAAGAAGAATTACATTTATGTTTTTAAATTATATAAAAACATAAATCATAATTTGTAGTTTTTTAGTTTAAGGTTCGAGAAAAATAAAATCGGTTCGGAGTAGATCTTAAGGTCCTATGGTTAAGATCGGGATCCTATAAGATCTTAAGCTTGTTAGGATCCTACATAGGATCTGGATCATTTTTGCTTTGTAAAATCGTAAAATCGTAAGATCCTAATATCAGGATCGAGATCTTAACAACTATGGTCCCATCATTAGGCCAAGGTGACAAGGTCAGCCCACTTTCACATCAATTTCGGTGCAAGAAATGCTAAATGGAAGATGAGATGGTGACTCTCGCGTAGCAGATAACGACGACGTTAGGCATTGGTTGTGCAACGGTTTCTGATGACATGCAAGATTACTATGTGTGTGTGTGTGTTTTGATCTGAGATTGTAACAAAAATGGATTCATAACAAGCTAGAGAGACGAGTGTGTGTGTTTAAGAGGGAGATAAATTTATTAGCCTTTCCAAAAAAAAAAAAAAAAAAAAGAGGGAGATAAAAATTTTGGAGTATTAATTTAGAAATAAAAAAACTTATTACTCATGAGTCATGACTCATACATGCATGGCATGAACACTTGACGTACGTAATAAATATAAGGCACATAGATGGTAGCTGCCTAGCCGGAATGCAAAAGCCAAATACTCATGTGGTCATGTTATTTTTCTTTAGGTTATTTGATTAGAATATTATCAACAAATTCAACTATATAGAGTAGCGTTTTTATCAACCAATAATAGATATCCAGCATATAAATACTACTGCACCTTTTATTTGTATTATCCTATATATAATTTAGCATCAACTTTTCCCTACAGTACCCGGCTACAGTTGACGCAATAGTATTGGGCTATGCTCTTTTGGGCTGTGGGCTGCTGCTTTTCCCCTTTCGTTTCTTTCCTCGCTTCTTTAGCTATCAATCCGGTACCTAACACCTCATTTATTCTTGCACCTTCTACTACCTCCTACCCAAACCCTACTTGGTTACCCGTGTTGTTTACTTGCGGATCGGTTATGGTCTTTTAGATTTCTTTTACTTATGTAGATGTTCTTTGTGGTAGTTACTTTTTTTTTCGGTAGGTTGTTTGCTCATCGTTTGGTTGTATACTTGCGGATCGGTTACGCTGTCTTTTTTTTTGTGATGCTTGAGGATGGATCGGTTGTTATAGCTGCTCTTTTAGATCTTTTTTTGCTTATGTAGCTGTTTTTTTTTTGATAGTTTCCGGTGCCTTATTTGTTCATCTTTTACTTATTTGCCTGCTTCTTTTGCCGTAATCTGCCGATATTTTGTTTCTTTATGGTTTATGATTTAGATCTGTATTGTCTATCCGTTTTAAGGTTCGCCTTTTGCTTATGTGCCTGCTTCATCCGTTTTTTAGGTCTTAGATTGGAATTTTAGATCTATAGCTGTTTTTTTGTGGTTTATGGTTTAGATCTTTAGATCTTTCAGATTTCTTTTGCTTATGTAGATGTTCTTTGTGGTAGTTACTGTTTCTTTTTCCTTTGTAGTAGGTTGTTTGCTCATCGTTTGGTTGTATACTTGCGGATTGGTTCGGTTGTCATAGCTTGCTTATGTAGCTGTTTTTTTTTTATTGTTGCTTTTTTTTTTTTTTTTGTCATGCGTTATATGTTCATCTTTTCCCGTGCCTTATTTGTTCATCTTCTACTTATTTGCCTGCTTCTTTTGCCGTTATCTGCCGGTATTTTGTTTCTTTATGATTTATGATTTAGATCTGTAATGTCTATCCGTTTTAAGGTTCGCCTTTTGCTTATGTGCCTGCTTCATCCGTTTTTAGGCCTGAGATTGGAATTTTAGATCTATAGCTGTTTTTTTTGTGGTTTATGGCTTAGATCTTTACTTTTTTTTTGCCTGTCTAAAAAATTTATCTTTATATTATTTTGTGTCACTCTTTTATTTACTTTAGTTTATAATTTCTTTATGTATGTTTATGCACTTACTCTTTCATATTGTGATGCGTTTGTTGACTCACTTGATATGTCACCTATACCTGTTATTAGTGGAAATAGCAGATATGAGTGCCATATCAAGTGGTGTAACCAACGTTTCATATTTTTTCCCTGGGATTCAGTTTACTTATTTGCCTTTTTCTTCTGCGGTTGTCCCACAGCTATATAATCAGGTGGTGGCAAGGCAATTACCGGACGGCATACTGTAAACGATAGCTAAGCAACCGGTCTTATTTTGCAGCCACCATCTCTTCTCAGCTGTCTCTGTGCAGCGCCTGGGATAATTTTCTCACCTTACATTGTCTGAACACATGTTGCTTGGCAAGGTAACTAAGATTGTGGTTGCAGCCATGCCGTGTGTTTAGTGTTCCTTGCAAAGGTTTCGCCAATACAGTTCTTAAATGAGAGAATGCTCTGCAGAATGTGGTAACTACCTCCTTTACTCTTGCACTCTCCTATATATAATGGACCGTGGAGTTTTGTTTTTGGGTTGCAGGCTCCCGCTTTTTCTCTTTCGTTTGTTCCGTCGCTTCTTTTAACCTGTTTCCAATCACTAACAGATGATGGAATGCACTGGAGATTTATACGTGTCTCTTCCCTGTGGTTTTCTTGGTAGTCGTGCGGGTGTTCTTTGTAAACTTTTGGCGACTACTGTAGAAATGTTGTGGTTTTCATATGAAATAGTTCACATGCATAGATGTTTGTGCAGTAGGCTGTGATGAGTCTGTGAGTCTGATTTAAGAAATGAATCCCTGGCACTTGGCAGGGCAAACTTTTAGATTTGCAACCGTGCCAGGTGTATTTACTTCTTGCAATTACTTATTAATATCAATCCAATCATATAAAACTCATGACTTCTTCACAGACCTGAGCTAAAATGTTTAAGTTTGTCACTTATTGGTTGTGACCTTTTGACGGCTGCTGTAAAAATGTTGTGGTTTTCATATCAAATAATTCATACGCATGGATGTTTGCGCAGTAGGCTGTGATGAGTCTGTCAGTCTGATTTAAGAAATGGATACCTGGCACTTGGCAGGGCAAACTTTTAGATTTGCAACCGTGCCAGGTATATATATTTCTTCTGATCACTTATTAATATCAATCCAATGATATAAAAGTCATAACTTCTTCACAGATCTGAGCTAAAATGTTTGACTTTGTCACTTATTCGTTGTAAGCTTTTGACGTCTGCTGTAGAAATGTTGTGATTTTCATATCAAATAATTAACACACATAGAAGTTTGCGCAATAGGCTGTGATGAATCTGTGAGTCTGATTTAAGAAGTGAATCCCTGCCACTTGGCAGGGCAAACTTTTAGATTTGCAACCGTGGCAGGTGTTTTTACTTCTTGCGATCGCTTATTAATATCAATCCAATGATATAAAACTCATGACTTCTTCACAGATCTGAGCTAAAATTTTTAACTTTGTTGCTTATTGGTTGTGATAGCCTGTCATGAATCTCTCGCTCTGAATATGTAGCTTTTGGTAAGCCAATCTTTTCGATTTGCAGCTATGCCAGGTGTATTTACTTCTTGCAATCAGTTTTTAATATCAATCCAATGATACCAAATTCTTAATTTAACTGCAGGTCGGAGTCAGATAACGTCAAACTAAAGATTGTAAAAAAAATAGACAGAATATCAGTGATGGATGTATGACAGCCAGTCACGGTTACTTCATATATGCAGCTATACCTGATTTCGTATGGTGTATACATCCATCATTGATACTTTGTTGTTGTTTTTTGTACTGCACAATTTTTTTACGCTCAACTGTCTCACTGCATACAATTGCCTCCTTTCAACTACCACTGTGTTTACATGGTATTTACACTCACCATTCATAGTTTTTAAATCTTTGCGTACTGATTCTCTTCATATACATAGTTTATTTATATTTTTTTATTCTTCATCTTTGTCTTCTTGCATATTCATGTACATGCTTTGATCATCTTTTTCTATTCTTCAGATTACCTGCTCCATCTACATGGGTGTTCTCTGTCGTTTACATGCTGATATAAACTTTGCTTTGCCCCAGTTTCAATTCATAATGGAATGCACTATATATATATATATATATATATATAAATGTAGATATAATATAATACATAACATTTTTTTTTGTGCATATCTTTGTTATTCATTATTCTATATATAAAGGTTTACATAACATTATACTTTTATTTGGTATATTTTGTTATATATTATTTATATAATATTTATCATAAATATATATATATATATATATTATATATACTTTTTACTAGAAGAATTAATAACAAAGATATGTGCCAAAAAAAAAGTGTGCATCTATTTAATGCATGTTATATATATAACAAAACACGGTCACTGATAATTGACTACAATTTTGGTAGATCAATCCAAAGCAAAATAGTATAGTCTTAGAAATGATTTGGTGCAGATCGCTTCTTTACACTATCCTATTTCACTTCTGTCTGATCTTCTAAAATTCAGCCATATTCTTGACCATGAGTTTTGATCAAAGGAATGCATATCTCGCAGACAGCAAAAAAAAGGCCAAAACACACGTAAGGGGAAAAAAAACAGCCTCACAGCCCAACACTGACTCCAAAACTGTACGTTTCTCCCTGTGTCTTGCTTCAAACAGTAATTTTCCTTCAATAGAAGTTAATACTTTTTCTGCCTTTCTAAAATGCCTTTTTCTCAATGGTTTACAGACAAAGTATTTAGGCGATGATGATAGCTTTGCACATTCCCATTTTTCCAGCTGTACGTTCGTTGGCAGGGCAACCACACTATCGGTTGCAGCCACAACGCACAATTCATGCTGATCGCAAACGTGCATGTCTGAGCCTTACTGACGTCAAAACGTCTAAGCCCTCACTCGACTGCCACTCCTGATCTGAGGTATGTTGGATTGATTTATCTGCCGGTAACCATTTACTGTCCATCAATCAATTGCTAATATCCATTATTAACTTAAGAAAAAAACAGCAACTAATATTCATCATGCCTTACCATCGCCTTCCGCCCTGGCAGTAGTACCAGCTACTAATATGTCATCTTTTTCTATTTCCAGATATTAACAATTGAACTTACGCAGCAACAATAGATTTTTTTTTTTTGGCATATTCATAATTGTGGTGGCACAAATGGTTCTGGTGAAAAACATTCTTCAGTCCAGAAAGAAGGATGAGAAGCAGAAGAGAATGCTGTGATAAGTAGTTTGATCCAAATTTCTTCTTCGCAGCATCCTCTTCCGTTTCCCATCTTTCTTTCAGACTTGAACCATATTCTTCGCCAGAACCAATTCTGTCATTACACTTCCGCCTATGCAAAAAAAAAAAATTACCTTTTACTGGCACATAACATAAACCTTATGTATCTGCCCTTTGCCAGGTAAAGAAAATGTTTCTTCCTATCTCTTGCTTCAAACAATAATTTTTCCTCAATACAGGTTACTGCTTTTTGTGCCTTTCTAAAATGCCTTTTTCTGAATGCTTTGCAGCCGCGGTATTTAGGCGATGATGATAACTTTGTGCATTCCCATTTTTCCAGCTGTGCGTTCGTTGGCAAGGCAACCACGCTAACGGTTGCACCCACAGCGTACATTACAAGCTGATAACAAACGTACATATCTGAGCCTTACTGACATCAAAACATGTGCTACTTCGCTCGACCACGACTCCTGATCTGAGGTATATTGGATTGATTTATCTAAAAGTACCCATTTGCTGTCCATCAATCATAAGTTTATATACATTTTACACAGATTTTTGCGTCTATCAATATCTGTAACAGGTCATATATTCAACAACACCACTCCATGCGCCACATGAATACAGCCAGGATCATTAATCTGACCTTCACCTCGAATTCCTTTTGGTATTTTAATCGTCTATCAATATGTCTGGTGCAGACTGTTGTCTAAAGACTGTTTGAATAACAAAAGGGGTTCGAGGTGGAGATCAGATTTCCCACCTATATGTCGCTTTTAAAAAAAAAAACTAAACATAAGAAACAAACACTATTTGGTACTTTTTTTTTTCTTCTGATACTAACAATACATGTCATATTTTACAATTCTTGAAGAAAGGTGGGAAACTGGAGAGGATAGTATGCCGTGTACTTTGGCACACCTTACTTCTTTGCACTATCCTCTTTTGTTTCCCATCTTTCTTCGATAATTGACCCATACCGCTGATCAGCATCTTTCGGATGTACATGACATCAACTTTTGCTATCAGCAAAAAAAAAAAAAAAAAAAGTAATAGATTGCCTTTGTTTCTTATAGTAAAATTCTTTTTTTTTTATCAAATGCCTCGCAATTAAACTGTCAGTTGATAAGGCAAAACAATGTCTGGAACTTAAACATAGTTGGTCATTCTAAATTCCCATACAGTTCCTTTTGTTCTTTCAACAACCTAGCAGCTTGCTTGGTGCAAGCAGTTGCACAAAGGAAGGTGAAACAACAAATGGAACTGTAAGGGGATTTAGAAAGTTTAACTAAATTTTTTAATAAACAAGTAAACAACACTGGCAACCAAGTAGGGTTTGGGTAGGAGGCAGTAGAAGGTGCAAGAATAAATGAGGTGGTAGGTACCGGATTGATAGCTAAACAAGCAAGGGAACAAACGAAAGGGGAAAAGCAGCAGCCTACAGAGCAAAAGAGCGTAGCCCAACACTATTGCGTCAACCGTATCGCAAAGCTGTAGCAAAGACTTGATGGTAAATTATATATAGGATAATAAATGACGTGGGTGCCGCATTATTAGCAGTCTTGAAAAGGCTAAAAGAAGCAATAGAACAAACGAAAGGGGAAAAACGAGAGCCCACGACCCAAATGCGACCCCAACACTGCAACAAAAACTGTACCAAAACTCAACGCTTCATTATATATAAAAGAATATTGTCACCCGATGCAGTTGATGAGTTCTGAACCATCCCCATATTCCCATCATAGTTGCATTCAATTCCTATTCTTCAGGTTCGCATAAACACTCTCATTATTACATTTATCTATTTTAGCTTCTTCTTTTTTCTGACTTTCTAAAACCCCTTTTTCTCAATGGTTTGCAGCCACATACTTTAGGCAATGATGATAACTTTGTGCACTTCCATTTTCCCAGCTGCATGTTTGTTGGCAGGGCAACCACACTTTTGGTTGCAGCCACAACGTGCATTTAATGCTGATTATATATGTGCATATCTGAGCCTTACCGACATCAAAACATATACCCCCTCGCTCAACTACACCTGCTGATCCAAGGTATGTTGCATTTGTGGCATTTCGTTATCCAATGTATATTTAGTAATTATATGCTTCTATTCTAAAAACTGTCTATTCGTTTCAGCATACACGGTTATTCTAAGATCCTATGGTACACCCAATTGTGCAAAGAGATTTGAAACGACAAAAGGACCTGTAGAGAGTCTCAAACCAGCTACCTGCATTCCTTTTTTTGCTTCTATTCAAGTCACAAGATCATGAAAAGAAGCTAAATATCAAAAATAGACAAAATATCAGTGATGGATGTACCGACACCAAACACAACTGGTGCCGATTTTGCACGGTGTCTGCATCCATCATTGATATTTTGTTACTATTTTTGTGCTGTCAACGTGTTCACACTCACATTCTCAGTATATTATATTGCCTACGACCAAAAGATAAGTATTACTTAGATCAATATGCTCAATTTAAAGTACAATTACTGTTCACCTGCATAATCTCCTTAAGCATTCTGCCCACCACTGCTGTGACACTTAACTTATTTTCCTTTTTTTTATGCCAGTGAATGATGCACAGTTATCTACTCCTACTACCATTTTTCAGACAGTTACAAATACTGTAACGAGTGCTAGCCGAGCAGTCAAAACACAAAGAACTGATGTTAACCGCCATGTTTTCTTGCTGTATGGGGCCTTTATCTGTAAGTAATGTTTGTTGCTCTTTTCACAATTGAATCTGACCCTGCTCCTACCGCATCTTCTAACTATAATCCTGTTTGTCAATGGTTTGCAGCAACATTCTTTAGGCAATGACGATAACTTTGTACATCTCCATTTTCACAGCTGCATGTTCGTTGGCAGGGCAACCATACTTTGAGTTGCAGCCACACCGTGCATTTAATGCTGATTATATATGTACATATCTGAGCCTTACTGAAACCAGAACTAATGGATTTTCTTCATTTTGACGAACACGCTTCTACAAAACAACAAAACCAAGCATACGAGATTTTATATTTTATTGCCTACGACCAAAAGATAAGTATTACTTAAATCAGTATCCTAAATTTAAAGTGCAATTGTTCTTCACATGCATAATCTCCTTAAACATTCTAACCATTACTGCTATCACACTTAACTTATTTTCCTTTTCTTAATACCAGTGAATGATGCGCAGTTATCTGCTCCTGCTGCCGTTTCTCAAACAGTCACAAACCCTGTAACAAGTACTAGGTCAGCACCGAGAACACAAAGAACTGCTGTTAACCGCCAATGCACAGGTAGTATTAATTATGTTTTCTTGCTATAGATATCGACAGCGATGATATTGTGCTGATACCAACCAGTTCAAACACACTCCAATTCAGGTACTTAACCTTTACCATGCTCATTAATTTCGCTTGTCAAGACTACAACTGATCTAAATGATCTAAACATTAGTCATAAACGTTGCCACTAGGACTACAGATGATGTTATACAGCGCCTGTCAATATTAGCAATTGAAGACTATTTGATATTGTTTCATTCTTGATACTAGCATTTGATATACTGTCTCTACAATACTTACTTTTTCCCCTACATATTTATACCTATCACTACACACAAAGTTCTAAACACAAATATGATGCGATTATAAAAGATAGATGGCAATTACAAGAGAGTGCTGTGATAAGTGCTTTGGGCCAAATCACTTTTTCGCACCATCCTCTTCCCCTTCCCATGTACCTTTTTTAATCAAACCATGTTATTAATCAGAAGTTTGTGTAAAATTCCATGTACAAGTATACATAAAAAAGCTTAACATCGTAGATACAATAAATCAATTTTGAATATGGAAAAATAAACAAAATCATATATTCTTCATTTGCTAATATTGACAGGCGCTGTAGCAATATCATGAACTAGCCTACATTAATAGTAGTATACAATTTTGCAGCCAAATAGCTTAAGATCTACTAAGTTCTTGCAAATTTTCGTTGTGACAGATACAGAGAAAGAGCAATCTATTGTCACAGATTTAGGATCCTATCAACCAAGGTATACGATCTTATTTGTGCATATGATAATTACTTTTTTCACGCCTGGAGGGCTTACAAGATTATCTCATTTCAGCTTGCATGTCCTTTTACGTGATGGCCTTCATTTGGAAATTCGCAACAATGGGTGGCAGGTAAAAAAAAATAAACCTTTCCTCTGTTCTTAGCAACCTATTTGGATTAAAAACAAAAAAATAATCAACTATGTTTGTCAATTACAGGTTGTATGGATTCCTGTGTTCTTAGCAACCTATTTGGATTAAAAACCAAAAACGTAAGTACCACACTATCACTTAACTTAAATTCTGAATTTTATTTACTAAAATATCTTACAAACAACACAAATTTCCTTCACATAGAAACTAGCCTTTATTGAAACACATATCTTACAATCGACTAGCATTAACCATAAAACGTCCTCCAATTGCAGCCACACACTTAGAAACGCATTACACCCTGAAGTTTCATAATAAACACATCATTGTTACGCGCATTTAGCCCAAATTCAGCTGCTATTAAGCGCATCTGCATCAGTTTCTGTTCATCTTTTACTATCACTTCTCTTAGATACTCTGCTGTTTTCTGAGCATGGGTATTTCCAACACCTTCAAGCTCTTGAATAAAAGTAACCCTGTCACGGTTAACACCAGCCAACCTATCAAAATGACAGTCAGTTGTTGTGCCATATGAACATCCTCGATACTAGCTTGGTGACAATACAAAACCAATATGTCAGACCAACTATTAGAATTGGCCTCAACTCTTAGCTGATTACACTTAGGATGCCTAGACATTTTCTTTTCTTGATTCTCCTACACACTTATCAAATGAGTTATGAAAACAAATGTCCATTTCAGCTATCTTAAATAGGAAAACCAAATCCAGGAAAGATAGTCACAAGATTGTCTTCTAAAAGCAAAAAAAACAAAATGCCCATATCTATAATGCACACTGCCCACATCTATCTACTCAAACATAATTGGACATTACTGTTTTGCAGGTTTTCTACTTATGCTCACAGGCCTTTTTACAAATGCCAAAATCTTGACAGGTATCCAAACTTACCAGCCACATATTATAAACTAATTTATTCTACCTTGCCTTTTTCTGCTAAACCATATAAAAGTTCAAAAGCATTAAACATTATTGAACTGAGGGTTTTAAAATGTCCAGAAATAAACAGCCAAATGTTAACAGTATATCTTATCTACCATTTCTTTATCCTTTATTAATGAACCTCTCGCTTTGATTCATGCAGCTACAACAGAAACCTCAATACAAGAGCATCAGTACGTGTCGCATAAGACAGCTATGATCTGCTTAGGACCTTCCTCCCTGCAGAAAATGACTTTCCTTCCTGCAGAAAATACACCTTGTGAAACTGTTGAGAACTGCAACCACCATTCCGATTACTTACATTTGTATATGTTGTTTGACTTAGGTAATAAAAATTGAAAAGCAAATATTCATTGTATAACACAGCAAAACAACCGACAAACATAGCAAACACTTCGTCGCCCCGCCGCAACGCGGCGGTTCGACGCACATCTCGTTTGTATAATATAACGTAAACTATTAACATGTTGACAACTGACTTGAAAACATTAGCACAGCCTTTAACCTAACTAGTTTTTATATATAGGACAACTATACACTACAACAAAACAGGCCTAATGCAACAGTCAAAATCTGTTGCATATCCGTTGCAACGGATATGCAACAGATTCCGACTATTGCAAAAAGGCTCCAAGCAAATTTGATTTGCATCAGAATTGCAACGGTCAGAAAACTTCTTCAATTGTTTTGCAACATAGATAATCCGTTGGAATTACAAGAATTTTTTTTGCAACAACACGTAATTTGCAACGGATTAATTTTGCAACGGGTTTTGCAAGGGTAACTTTTGTAGAAGTTTTTGCAGCAGTGATATTTTGCAACAGAATTGTTTCGTCACAAAATCAATTTTCAAACTTAAATAATTTAGCTACAATTCCGTTGCAAAACCTATAGATTTTTTTCTGCCCATATTATTCCAGTTTTATCCTGTATATACGACAATTTAAAACCAAATATCTCCAAAAATGCAAATTAAACCAAAAATAGTTATCATTCACATACCCAAAATACCTTAACATCACCAATAGTGTTCTATCTAACTCACTGATACAAGTTAGAGTTATAGGGACGAGAAGTGGGAGGTTGTTGTGTGTATTGTGCAAACATCTCAGCAATCTTTGCATGCACTTCTTTCACCATTTCTTCCTTCATTGTCAACGCATGAGACTCGAGTTTTTCTTCATATTGCATTCTGTTATCTTTTTTAGCTTGCTCCGAGCTCTTTATCACGTGCTCTTGCTTGCTTCAGCTCTTCGACAGACTTTTTCAATACTTCAACCTACAAAACATCATATTTAGACCATAACTCATTTTAATGTATAAATACCCTATACTTCCAGACACATTACGTATTTAGACCATAACTCATTTTAATGTATAAATACCCTATTCAAAAATAATAGCAGCCCACAACAACCTGTTTCAACCCATTATAACCTTTTTTTTCCTCAAAAGCACTTAACTTTACTTCCAAACACATTACGTATCATTAATTCACGTAGAGATGGTATGAGAATGAAAGTGATAAATTTACCACATCAAATGTTGCAGGTGGATACGAGGTTGCAGTGGTAGAAGTAGAAGGTATTCCCATCAACACAAAAATGGGATCAGATGCCTTTCCTTCCCCATGTGTATTGCATGTTCATTGGGGTGCTTTATTCCATGCTTCCAGATTACGGGGGTGTGACTCAACGTCCTCCCCATGACTCTCAATCATACAAGTGTTGGAATTATATAACATGACAGTTCATAAATATAAAATAAACAATAAACATGAAGTACACATGAGGAAGCGTATATGATCATATAATATGTAATCTAATTAACCAAACATAAATACTATGCGTACCTTATGATTCTAGCCAAACAAGAATCAATTCCAAGCAATCAACATTATGAACCCCAATTAGGGTTTATGTGGATTATTGGAATTACCCCTTACCCTTTTGTAATTCAATGTTGCAAAAATCGGCTGAATCGGCCGATTAATCGCCGATTAATCGTTAATCGGCCCAGTACCTTGTAGAATAGTGAAAATCGGCCAAAAAATCGGTCAGGCAAAAAAATCGGCCAAAAATCGGCCGATTCGGCCAAAAATCGGCTGAATCGGCCAAAAATCGGCCGAATCGGCAAAATCGGTCAGGTTTTAAAAAATGAAAATTTAGGCATTCTACTTAATTTGGGGATCGTTTATTTCACTTATAATGCACAATGAGCCTCATAATCAGAATTGGAGCCTTTTATTGAGGTTTGAAAACAAAGTAGGCTTGTAATCAGTTATGATCTTTAGTTTGGTCTCCAGAAATACCCAAAACATGCAAAAAATGCCAATCCGATTAATCATCGATTAATCCCGCCTCGGCCGATTACTCGCTGCAGGGTGGTCGACCGCCCGGCTACCGATTCATGATTTTTGCAACATTGCCCTTTTGTAATTCAATCCAAGATTCAATCAATAGTGTGATTGAATCACGTTCTTGTACACACGTACTAATACTAAGTAAATGTTTATGCTAGGTAAAGAAGACAAAGAAAAAAAAACAATTTGTTTTATCAAAACAAACCAATCGATCCCTTGGAGGGGTTTTAGTCGATCGGCCAAGAACAAGGAAAAGAGAAAACAAGGTTTTGGTATTACTATGTGTACTAAAGATACAAAAGAATGAACCTAGGCCTTGTATTTATAGGATTAGAAACTTAGAGAACAAGTTAGGGTGAGATTGGGATTCCCCTCCCTTAGGCCGATCGATCTAGGATCCCTTAGGGGTTCTAGAACCTCCTTTGATCTCTAATATTCCATCTATAAAACGTTCCTTTTTCTGGTTTAACGGTCGTTAGTTATTATCCATTAAATACTAACAGTCGTTATGTGTTTTGTGTATATAATAATTAAATATAACGTTTTATAAATAATTATTATTCATTTACTCTTCATACGTAAAGTGTTCAATCCTGTGATCTCGAGTTTGATCCTAACACACAACTATTAATTTATGTCCACAAAACTAACAACTCACACTTGGACATATTTTAATAGTGTCATCACATCGGTTAGTGTCTAGCAACACTTCGATGCCTCTAGTACAACTTGAGTGAGGTCTCCTGGAAAAACCTTTAATGATTCATCATTATTATTATTATCCTTTTGTTACTAATACCACGTTAAATAAAGATATGGATCTTGTAGAAAACTAGAAGGGGGGTTGAATAGTTTTACTGATTAAAATCACTTATTAAAGTTTATAAATCGACTTATGTCAATCTAATTTTGACGTGTTGGATATTGATAGAAATAAAAACATATAAACTAAACTAGGAGATAGAGTTAGAGAGACACAACCACAACACAAGTATTTATAGTGGTTCGGCTACAAGGACACCTTCCTTGCCCTACTCCACTCCCCGAGTCACCTACTCGAGAGTTCGTTATCACTTCACAACACAAACTCCTTTCACATGGCAGAGAAGCCTTCACAACGCCGCTTACACTTTATCTGATACAAAGCTAGATACCAAGTCTTTCACACAAGGTAGACCAAACCTTCGTCACCTACACTTTATCCGGTACAAGGCTAGATACCGGGTCCTTAGCACGGCGGACCAAACCAACACACCCAATACAAATCGACTAAAGGATCCAACGTCCTTTTACACCTATCGACTCAACACATCTACAACACCCTTTGAGAAGAAAGAAATAACAAGAATCACTTCTGTGATCTTGGAAGAGAAGAATCAAAGCAACCCATATCACGAGCTTGCACGTCTTCTAGAGGTTGCGATCTCGCCTTATGGAAGAAACCTAAAGAATCACAAAGAGAAACTACATAGAAAAATCCTTGGATCTAAAGTTAGAGAGTTTAAAGTATAGAGAGAAATAAACTCTAAAAGGGGTGAGAGATAAGAGAAAAATGGCTCACTATTTATAGGCAAAACTGCCTACTGTTCACCCGTTTCCACCGGATCCCTTCCCAGAGGGATTCGGCTATTGTAAACCGAGGGATCCGGGTAACTGGGTAAACCAGTCTGGATTTTGGGTAACAAACCGGGTTATGGGTTATGATCTATGGATAGATGATGTCATGCCTGATGTCAAAGACATCTTGGGTCATGGGTCATGGATTTTGGGTTATTGGTTATGGACTTTGGGTCATTGGTCATGGGTTTTACCCATTATGGATGGCATGCATGATGTCAAGCAATGGGTCATGGGTTATGGGTCAAGCTCCATGGTTTATGGACTTGGTTTTGGATCATGGATAGTCCAAGTGTATACTAGCTTTTACTTGACATGTATTTTATAAAATGTAAGTAACAAATGTTACTTAAGTGTTTTTTATAAAATAGTTTTGGTTTCATGTAAACTTGTTAACTAGATATGTTTAAGGTTTATTTGTTTAATGAAATGAGTTAGTAAACTATTGGCTCAAAGCATTACGTAATTTATTTATCTCGTTAAAGTGATTTTACGTTTGTTATCGACAAAACATTGAAATATCGTAAAATATAAATAAACGTTTTGAAGGTTTATTTGTATTAACAATCTCCCCATTTTTTTGATGACAAAACGTAAAATTATTTTAAGTAAAAAATAAAATTCGTAAATTTTTGAATTGTAGTTTTTACTCTTTCTCCCCCTTTTTGTCGAAACAAAAAGAGCGTTGAAAGGAAACTAACCCGAATGCAAGTTTTAAGAAAAGTAAGTGAATAAAAAGTGTAAAAAGGAATAAGGAGAGTAAGAAGTTCTTAGTTGCTCCCCCTTGATGGTTGCTCCCCCTTGTTGAGGGCGTCAAGTAATTAGGGAGACTAAGAGGTGATCATTGCAAGTTTTTGCAATGGTTTTGCTTGGACGAGAGCTCCCCCTTAATGAGGGTGTTAAGTACTCCATGTGTATTTTTGAAAATCTACAAAACAAATGTTAGAAAACAAGTATATTGTGTCCTTTTGCTAAAAATGGAGCTGCATTAAATTTTGGTTAGTATTCTGTTTGCCCGGATCAGCCGGTTCCCATGAAAAAGGGATCCGGCTAGTACAAAGTAAAGGATCGGGCTTACCTGCAACTTGTTAGCAGCAGTACATAATAAAAAAGGTATGAAGACAATTAATAATCACACAAATCATGTTCACATAGACAAGTACATAACCATGTAGATTCATTTAATAAAACAAGAGAAATGATACACAAATTGGTCAAATCTCTAAAACTAAGAAAATTATCTTAGCATGAAAAATTCCTATTCGGCTAAAGTTAGGCCTAAAGCTAGAATAGTAAGACCACTTGTGCTTGTACTACAAGGTTTTTGGGGAAGGTTTGTGTAACACCCCCAATTTCGTGATACGCAGCGGAATTCAAGCTGGGTGTTACTCGACAGTACAACAAATATAGTAATAGAAAATGATCTCTAATGGAGTCGTTTTAAAAGATTTATCATTCGAATTTTATAAATATCAAAGTTTACAAAATGAAGTCCCAGTAGGTTTACAGTTTATTAAATAAGTTTCGAATGATAATTAGCCTTCTATCAGTATCCGTGCCTTTCCATTCCATCCTCGCTCATAATAGACCTGAGATAAACATGCTAAAAATGTCAACACAAAGTTTGGTGAGTTCATAGAGTTTAGTATAAAATGTAAAGTATTTGAATAAAGATTTCCCAGCAATGGCATAAAGAGTTTAGTTTAAGAGTAAAGTATTTGAATAAAGATTTCACAGCAAAGGCCTTGTAAATCCACTCAGTCCCAAGTCCCGCCCATACAAGACTTGCAACCAGTGTGTTTACAATCCACTGCTAACATAGTATGTCAATTATGTATCGCCTTCCAACATCGCCATGTTGGGATGTATGTCTATTACATATCATCCATATAAATAGCCTTCCAACATCGCCATGTTGGGATATATGTCTGTATCAAATGTTAAAAGTCTTCTGACATAGTCATGTCAGGATGTATATCTAAATCGAGTCTACTCAATATAAGTCAAGAATAGGGTGATCGAGTCTGTATACAAGTATTTATGCAAATACAAATAGTGCAAGTCAAGCGAGTAAAGTATTACTAAGCACGTATCTTCCTCAAGTACTATAACTAGAACAGATATATATAGAAATACGTATCAATGTCATAAGAGTTTTGAGTATTTGCAAAAGTAATTAAATATAGTTTGAGCATGTATCTCCCCCAAAGAGTAAATCAAAACGTATAAAAATAGGGGCTATGAAATCTCACCTGAGCAGCCTAGATGGAAAACAAATTAAATACAATTGATAAACGTCTCCGGCACGTAACCACACCTAGTAAGGTGGTGAGAAAACAAAGTGGAACTGTGAACGAAGGGCGAACGAGAAGCTAAACCAAAACAACTTCAAAGCTTCCAAGCTTTCGAACCCGTTACGTAATGACCAAAAAGACGTTAGAACGTTACGAAATGATAGCCCAAGGCTTCTTGCTCCTTCCTTCTTTCTTTTCTTCTTCGTACGACAGAAACAAAAAGGGAAGTAGGAAAGTTGTGTTTTTATGTTTTTTGTTTGTGTTTTTAACTGTACGTATGTATATATAGGGTTTGAGAATTAAATGTATGTATGGCACTATATGAGACACGCTATACATAGAATGTTAGTTATAGTATTGCATGGTTACTAGTCTTTACACGTTAACATATATAAGGGTGGTTGCATGTTATGGTGAAAAGATACCCCACGTTCCAATATCTATCTTACACGTTAAGATATATAATTGCATGAAGAAGATTAGTACATGTTAGGTTCATTTAATGCATGATATGTGGCATATATTAGGACCTATATTATTAGTTTAGGGTATAGTTTGATCCCGGTAATTACTAACGTTAAGTCCTTAAGTTACGAAACTTAAAACCAGGTAACGTAAAAATATAACGTTTATAAAAATATCAAAATTTATTAATATATTCCAACTAATTATATTAGACGTATGATATGTTTAACGGAAAGCGTATACGTTAATAAAATCTAATAGGTTTGAGTATTCATACTACGTAAATAATATAATGTAAAAATAAAAATAACAAAGTGACAATAGTTCATATAAAATATATAGACTTATTTTAATCTTGTGTTGTTCGCGAGTAAAAGTCATATGATTAATCTTTTGTGATCGTTTCTAAAAGTAATTTTATTTAATAAAAACGTAATAATAATTGGCAAACGTTTAGTTTAAATGTTTAATAATCGTAGTTTAACGAATTAATGTAAAGTGGTAAATAAAAGTTGAAAATTATTTACTTGAAATAAATATAAAGTATTTTTATTTGAAATGTAAGTTACGTCAAACTAGTTTGTGGTTGTGATCAGATAAACTGGTAACGTTTAAAAAAAAATTAGTCGTAGAAAATGGATAAGTATTAAATTAATATAGTGGAAATTTACCGGTGGTTACAGTCTCACCTCCTTACCGGAATCTCGTCCCGGGATTCGATATGTGTTATGTGTTGAAATGATGTTGACGAATAACCGGTATGTTTAGTCTAAGTAATTATGCTAAAGCTTACGGATTTAGGTTTCTTATTTAACTATGTACGTTTTTATGATTATCGTGACTATTGCTCGCTCTAAAGGCGTACTTTCTTATGGCTAGGATTGATGAGGCAAACTTTCCCATCTTCGAGCATAGCCCTCAAAAGACCGTTAGGTAACCGATTTTCACTTAATCCCACAACTCATCAGACAAGAACTGTCGTGGGATTAGGCTAAATCGGTTTGAGTAACAACTTGACTATTAGCTTGATTTTCGCAACACATCAAACAAGAACTATCACTAGAATCAAGCTAGGAATCAAGTGGTTTGAAGGAGGTCTTTTGAAAATTTGGCTCGATTATGGAATTGCTTACTCATTTGAGACTACTACTCCCTTCATTGCATGATTCTTCCTGAATTAGACATAGGTGATCAGGCTATGTATAATTTAGGAGTAACAATGCAATGTTTGGACTAATCGTCTTGAACCACTTAAGAGTTTATGTCTCAGCACTTGCTTTCTGAGACAAATAGTAAGATAACCAAGTCATTAAATCTCTAAAGCTAAGTAATAATATTATTTAACTCAAATCCCTTGACTCATCATTCGTACTTAACCGATGAGTTACAAGGCATTTTAGTGAGGGTACGAGAGGAGTATTTACACTCATCTGTTGAGATGAGAGTAAGATAATCAAGGAAAATTGACATAGTATTCAGGATAGTTGATGTTTATATATTTAACGTATATAGAATAAGAATTGTGCAAATCACAATGTCTTAAGAAGGTTTCGCAGATTACAAAATGTAGAAGTAGGTACATGCTCGGGGAAATATGATTAAGTCATGATGCCTTAGAATAGGCATATGCAGGTATATTTATTAATATAAAGTGATCAGAACTATGTCGTATATATGTCAATATAATAAAGCATAAATTACCTAGAAGTCACATAATCGTTGGGAGGATGGAAGGCACGGACAGCGAAAGGCTATAAAATGTTTTTGTGGAAAAGCAGTTATAGTTTAGGTCTCAATTAGACCCGTTTCTCTATAACTATAAGCTATGATACAAATCTGTAACACCTCCAATTTCGTGATACGCAGCGGAATTCAAGCTGGGTGTTACTCGACAGTACAACAGTTATAGTAATAGAAAACGATCTCTAATGGAGTCGTTTTAAAAGATTTATCATTCAAATTTTATAAATATCAAAGTTTACAAAATGAGGTCCCAGTAGGTTTACAGTTTATTAAATAAGTTTCGAATGATAATTAGCCTTCTATCAGTATCCGTGCCTTTCCATGCCATCCTCGCTCATAATAGACCTGAGATAAACATGCTAAAAATGTCAACACAAAGGTTGGTGAGTTCATAGAGTTTATTATAAAATGTAAAGTATTTGAATAAAGATTTCCCAGCAATGGCATAAAGAGTTTAGTTTAAAAGTAAAGTATTTGAATAAAGATTTCACAGCAAAGGCCTTGTAAATCCACTCAGTCCCAAGTCCCGCCCATACAAGACTTGCAACCTGTGTGTTTACAATCCACTGCTAACATAGTATGTCAATTATGTATCGCCTTCCAACATCGCCATGTTGGGATGTATGTCTATTACGTATCATCCATATAAATAGCCTTCCAACATCGCCATGTTGGGATATATGTCTGTATCAAATGTTAAAAGTCTTCTGACATAGCCATGTCAGGATGTATGTCTAAATCGAGTCTAGTCAATATAAGTCAAGAATAGGATGATCGAGTCTGTATATAAGTATTTATGCAAATACAAATAGTGCAAGTCAAGCGAGTAAAGTATTACTAAGCACGTATCTTCCTCAAGTACTATAACTAGAACAGATATATATAGAAATACGTATCAATGTCATAAGAGTTTTGAGTATTTGCAAAAGTAATTAAATATAGTTTGAGCATGTATCTCCCCCAAAGAGTAAATCAAAACGTATAAAAATAGGGGCTATGAAATCTCACCTGAGCAGCCTGGATGGAAAACAAATTAAATACAATTGATAAACGTCTCCGGCACGTAACCACACCTAGTAAGGTGGTGAGAAAACAAAGTGGAACTGTGAACGAAGGGAGAACGAGAAGCTAAACCAAAACAACTTTAAAGCTTCCAAGATTTCGAACCCGTTACGTAATGACCAAAAAGACGTTAGAACGTTACGAAATGATAGCCCAAGGATTCTTGCTCCTTCCTTCTTTCTTTTCTTCTTCGTACGACAGAAACAAAAAGGGAAGTAGGAAAGTTGTGTTTTTATGTTTTTTGTTTGTGTTTTTAACTGTACGTATGTATATATAGGGTTTGAAAATTAAATGTATGTATGGCACTATATGAGACACGCTATACATAGAATGTTAGTTATAGTATTGCATGGTTACTAGTCTTTACACGTTAACATATATAAGGGTGGTTGCATGTTATGGTGAAAAGATACTATCCAATATCTATCTTACACGTTAAGATATATAATTGCATGAAGAAGATTAGTACACGTTAGGTTCATTTAATGCATGATATGTGGCATATATTAGGACCTATATTATTAGTTTAGTGTATAGTTTGATCCCGGTAATTACTAACGTTAAGTCCTTAAGTTACGAAACTTAAAACCAGGTAACGTAAAAATATAACGTTTATAAAAATATCAAAGTTTATTAATATATTCCAACTAATTATATTAGACGTGTGATATGTTTAACGGAAAGCGTATACGTTAATAAAATCTAATAGGTTTGAGTATTCATACTACGTAAAGAATATAATGTAAAAATAAAAATAACAAAGTGACAATAGTTCATATAAAATATATAGACTTATTTTAATCTTGTGTTGGTCGCGAGTAAAAGTCATATGATTAATCTTTTGTGATCGTTTCTAAAAGTAATTTTATTTTATAAAAACGTAATAATAATTGGCAAACGTTTAGTTTAAATGTTTAATAATCGTAGTTTAACGAATTAATGTAAAGTGGTAAATAAAAGTTAAAAATTATTTACTTGAAATTAATATAAAGTATTTTTATTAGAAATGTAAGTTACGTCAAACTAGTTTGTGGTTGTGATCAGATAAACTGATAACGTTTAAAAAAAAATTAGTCGCAGAAAATAGATTAGTATTAAATTAATATAGTTTAAATTTACCGGTGGTTACAGTTTGGTTTGTTGACGTCATCAAGATATTCAAAAAGGTGGTAGAACATGAAACGTACTTCATCACATAGTTCATGAACTAAGGTTTGGACATGTTGGCAATGATCACAAGTATCATTGTGATTTGTTTGTTGTGAGGTTAAGATAGATGGTAGTTGAGGTATGTTTGAGGTGGAAGCACCTAGGTTTAGAGGTTGTGGATGTACCACGGCTGTTGGTAAAGAAACATGTGTAGGTGGAACTGTGTCATTTTTTGGTTGAGGTGTTTCTTATGATTGACATCTTCTCATTACCCAAAATGGGCCATTTGAGGGTGGAGGAGAGGAAGGCAAGTTTGTTATAGGTGGTTGTATGTTAATGTCAATGTTTAGGTGATGGAATGGTGGTTGTGTTGACATTCTCTCAATGGATGAGAATGTTGGTAATGGTGGTGGATTAGAAGGTCTAGGAGGTAAGTCCTCCAATTAGTTAAAGTAGATGTGAGGTGATGAATGAGGTGTGGTGAAAGAAAGAAGTCTTGGTTCAGTTGATCTTCTAGGAATTGGAAATTGTTCGAACAATAATTGGCAAAAAACTTCCAATTCCTAGATCTTTATGGGATTTACATTGCCAAACAATATTGCAATGTAAGCATCTTTTATCCTCATCTAATGCCTTAAGTCCAAGCTCTCATTTACAACTCAATTAAGACGTCTAATTTAAAAAACTGCAAATTAACATAGTTCAATTACATCAGTTGATATGCTATCAATGAAAGTATGAAATTTACCTTTTCATTGCAATCTAGTCCAAGCTCTCATACGTCATAAATCACAACTTCAAGTGTCTTTTAATTAGATGGCATTAAATTAATTTTAAGGGTACTAGTTTTGATGTGTATATCAAAATATGTATGAAGAAGCATGCATAAAACTTCATAAAATAAGTTTTAATAAAAAAAAACTTTTTATTAACCAATTCAATAAGATTAAATTATCAAATTTTTGATTGAGGTATTGAGTTCACCAATTAAAGAATTTTCCTTTAATTATTGTCCATTATATTGTACTTTTGAATAAGTCTCGGATAATTACCACAAAGTGGCGCATGGAATTAAAGCTAATTCACCCTTAAGATGATTTAGTACATAAAAAATTGTCGTACTTGGTAGCTCCAATTTGACGCACAAAAGAGCGGAGAAACTAAGGTCAGCTATAAAAGCCAATTAAAAACCCGTTTCTTTCGGTTTGACAATTTAATGTCAATCCTCCTTATACCCCTCTTATAGTTTTTCACAATTGGATGAGCCGTTCTTACTATTGGTACAAAACTCATCATCGATTAAACTTTTGAAAATTTAACTCTTCTAAAATAATTCAATGTTTCACCATTATTTAGTCCATATTATTTTTCTATTCAAAATTACCCTTTGTTTATAAACATGTCAAAACAAAAATAAACAATCAAGTAATAATAAAAAATAACGCAACTAAATAAACACACATAACATAACAATTAATATGTGTAAAAACATGTAGCCACATGCAAACTAATTCGATAAAACCTATTAATAATCAATTCTAGTTTATAACGTATATATTTAACTAAGGCCCTCACTTCAAAAGGAACTGAACCACATGCATTGACGAATCAATTGTGTAGGCCATAATTAAATATATACCACATAGCACGTAATTGATTCATTAATTATATTGAAGTCTTCCCTAATTCAAGATTTATCAATAAATTAACATGTGAAAACTTAACAATTAATTCATATAGCCAATTTAAACAATTTAAATTATATCGACAATAAATCCATGCCAAACATGCATGTTTTCATGGATTGAACATAACAATTATTCACGTTGTCACAAGATCGCATACAATAAACACGTAATTATATCATGCAATCCTAGGGTTTCTAATTCAATTAAAAAACAAAACTTAAAAAAAATAATAAATAAAAAATAAAAAAATAAAAAATAAAAAAATAATAAAAAAAAATAAATAATAATAATAATAATAATAAAGGATGAACAGTACCGTATGAACAGTACCCGATGAACAGTGTTCTAGATGAACAGTGTTTCAGAAATTTATTTTTTAATTAAATTAGGGTTTCGAATTTTACAAACTCTAGAATTAGACATGTATAAATAAACACATAACAATTATTCGTTTTTTACGTGTTTCGGTAATTACTTACTCATTAACCTGGCTCATGATGCCACTGTTGGAATTTTAACACATGACAACTCATAAATATAAACAATAAATATCAAGTACACATGCGGAAGCGTATAGGATCATATAATATGTAATCTAATTAACCAAACATAAATAGCATGCGTACCTTATGATTCTAGCCAAACAAGAATCAATTCCAAGCAATCAACTTTATGAACACTAATTAGGGTTTATGTGGATTATTGGAATTACCCCTTACCCTTTTGTAATTCAATCCAAGATTCAATCAATAGTAGGATTGAATCATGTTCTTGTACACACGTACTAATACCAACTAAATGTTTATGCTAGGTAAAGAACACAAAATGAGAAACAAACAATTTGTTTTATCAAACAAACCAATCGATCCCTTGGAGGGGTTTTAGTCGATCGGCCAAGAACAAGGAAAAGACAAAACAAGGTTTCAGTATAACTATGTGTACTAAAGATACAAAAGAATGAACCTTGGCCTTGTATTTATAGGATTAAAACTTAGAGAACAAGTTAGGGTGGGATTGGGATTCCCCTCCCTTACGCCGGTCGAACTAGGATCCCTTAGGGGATTCTAGAACCTCCTTTGATCTCTAATATTCCATCTATAAAACTTTCCTTTTTTTGGTTTAACGGTCGTTAGTCATTATCCGTTAAATACTAACGGTCGTTATGTGTTTTGTGTATATAATAATTAAATATAATATTTTATAAATAATTATTATTCATTTACTCTTCATACGTAAAGTGTGCAATCCCGTGATCTCAAGTTTGATCCTAATACACAACTACTAATTTATGTCCACAAAACTAACAACAAGCTTGATATTTCTCCTATGATAGAAATCATTCCATTAGTTAATAAATTAGTAATCTAACAATTTATAAAGATAAAAGTTGATGAAAATAATCTAGTCATTAATAGGGGTTTAAGTCAGGTATTCGGTTTAGGTCCTGGCAGGCTTAGAATGTCGACAACAAGTCAAAATAACCCTCATTTGGATGAGAAGCATGCTGAAAAGGTTCACGACAAGTAAAAAATGGCCAATATGTCTAAATACTAAGTCTGCTTATTCAAATAAGAAAATTGAATCAAGTAACCACGCTATAAGATGCAAATCCAAACAACACCCTTAACTCAAATGGTTATGACA
The DNA here is from genome assembly GCA_021014915.2 of Artemisia tridentata subsp. tridentata. Classification (NCBI taxonomy): domain Eukaryota; kingdom Viridiplantae; phylum Streptophyta; class Magnoliopsida; order Asterales; family Asteraceae; genus Artemisia; species Artemisia tridentata. Next base: position 448,702,465 of record CP139509.1, on the reverse strand, counting down.
TTCATACTTTTTTTTTAAAATCAACCCACATCATACAGTAGAAGCTAGAATGAATTTTATACCTATGTACTTGGACCACAACTCATTATTTTTCATACAACAGTATGCACAACGTTAGTAATGCAAGTAAGAAACCTTTTTAGACATGTTTTTTGCACAAGAATTATAACAAGGTAAGGACACTTACAATATGTTCACGTGACCTCTCATTAACCCATTCCAGCTCGATTACATCTGCCCCTATTAAGGTCGACCCTCTTTCGCCATCTGACCCACCTACCCCATTTGAATCGTATGTACCATCTAAATCGCCTGCACATTTGTTAGTATAAGACAAACATGTATAGTAGTAGTTGAATGTTAACAAGATTTCTATAGTAGTGGAGCCTAATCTTGTGGGTGGATTATTTATTGGAAAATGATTGAGGCATAATTAAAATAGTTTTGAACACTTATGCTGATCACTATATATTAAAGCATTTAGTACTTAAATCACAAGTAAGCTATCTTATACTTGAAATAATTTTAGACATTCTAAATACATTCAGTCTTTAATATCGATTATTGATTATTGATTATTGATTATTCAGTTGTTTACTACTACCCAAATTAGTTTCAAATCTCATCCCCATTTATCTACGTTCATATTTTGATACGTTTTTATATGCAGACGCCATCTCATGTATTAATGGGCATAACACAAGGTGGTTCCCCTATGCCTCTAACACCACTTGGTGAAGCCTGCATAAGAATGGATTTAACTTCTATACACGGGGTCTTGGAAAAGTTGGGCTATAAAGATGATGAGGGTGCCGCAACTGTGGTTCGTTTATCATTTATTGCCGTTTACTTTATGAATAATGGCGTTAAGAGTATAGAGTTAGAGTTTGTTAGGTGATCAAAATCTTTCTTTCATCAGTAGTTATGCTCGATCAATCGTATAAATAAATGAATGGACCGATAGAGAGTATAGAAATCAAGAAGTGATGGTGCAGCTGCACCAATTAATGAAAATGAAATTTCTATAACAAGTCAAGGTCGAATACGTGACTACATTAATATCACCTGAGATATTTCATTGCTTTGTACATTTTTTTTATATCACCTGAGATATTTTATTGCTTTGTATATTTTTATATGTTATCACTTATGTGTTTTCTAAATTTTTTATTATTTTTATTTTTTTCAGGTACAAGATGTTTTTGTGCCTTTCACCGCAATAGACAACCAAAGGAAATGTTCTACTGTCGGTCCATGGTTGCTCAAGAATGAAACTTTGCTCAAACGTTTTGTGTTCTTTTTGGAATTTTAACATGTAATCAATGTTATTTATCACTTGTGATATTATACCGTTAGTAGGAAATGGTTTTTTTTAGTTGAAATGTGCGTTTTCTTCATCATTTGACTCTTTGACCTTCCAAGTATGTTATAATGACTATGTTATGATTATGTCATGTTCTTAATTTAGCTTATGTATAATATATTATGTGATGCCAATGTGAATTTATCACCTGTGATATTACTCATTCATTTTATTGTTTTATCACTTGTGATATTACTCATATGTAGAATACCAGTCACATTTTATTGCTTTATTACTTGTGATATTACTCATATGTAGAATATCATTATAAATATAATTGTGCATGACTTAAATCAATTAACGTCTTCACTGTCAAGCATTTCAATATATCACTCTAACAAGTGTAACTACGAAGAGTTTGGTAATGTTATCTCTTTTGATGCCACATACAAAACAAACAGTTATGCTTTTTAACCTTTAATATATCACCTGAGATATTTCATTACTTTGAATATTTTTTTATATATTATCACTTATGCGTTTTCTATTTTTTTTAATTTTTTTCAGGTACAAGATGGTTTTTTTGCTTTTCATCGCGATAGACAACCAAAGGAAATGTTTTATTGTCGGTCCATGGTTGCTTAAGAATGAAACTTTGCTCAAACATTTTGTGTTCTTTTTGGAATTTTAATATGTAATGAATGTTAGTATTTATCACTCGTGATATTATACCATTAGTAGAAATAAAACTGCTAAGCCTCTTTAATCGAATTCTTATTTTGCTCAAAAGCAATGCTAAATTAATGCAACACTTGTTTGATTTTGAGAATACGTCGAGTTTTTATTTTCAAAGTTTGCTTCATTTTTATTCATTTTGGTATTTGTAAGTGACAATTATTATCACTTGTGATATAACACTATATCAAAGATGAAAACTCAAGTGATAAAGTACTAGAATGTGAAATTAGTCACTTTAGAGTAATATCTCATGTGATAAATTAATAGAATATTAAATTAATTCTGGTATTCTACATATGAGTAATATCACATGTGATAAAGCAATAAAATGACAAAAAATAGACATCATTCATGTCTGGTTATCAATATTCAGATAACCCAAAAGCATCTAAGGCTTCATCATTGTCTACAACAGTTAGCATGCATCATTGTTTACATCATTCAACGCACAACATGTTTACCAACATCATTGTTTGGAACATTAAATTCATATCATACATATAACCTACCCACATGAAAATCACAAGATATCTCCCATGATATTCATTTTGATTACTTGCAAATTCGTACTACTTTACATTTTGGTTATATCACAAGTGTGTTGGCTTTCCTCTATTTGTTGAATCAGTGGTGGTGATGGAGGAACCTGTGATTTGACAGGTGCTATCACCGGTGATATGACAGGTGCTATCACCGGTGATATGAAAGGTGCTATCACTGGTGATATCATAGTTGATATCACATGTGATATCACCTGTGATATCACACATGATATCACAGGTGTTTGAGCTTCTTCAGTTTATTTTATGGATATGTTGTGCTTTATTCAACCACAAGTGCAATTTTTGACTAGGCCATTTTTTGCAACTAAGCATCCAAACAAGGAAGAGATGAAGCATTTTGTGGAAGAACTAAGAAAGACAAGGATTATGAAAGTAACTAGAAAAAGTGCATGTTAACTGTTGTACACAATGATGCAGACTTATATGCTTTTGAGTTACTTGATATATTATATATATATAATATATATATATATATATATATATATATATATATATATATATATATATATATAGAATCTGGATCAATTAAGAAGGTTTTTATTTTGAGAAGATTCAGAAGGTTTTCAAAAACGATAGATTTTTAACTTTGATTCATGTTTTTCAAGCGTAAAACTCATTTTAATGTGATTAAAATTCAAAATGTGTAAAAAAATTTGAATCAATGTTAAAAATCTCTCGATTTTGCGATATATGTAGAATACTGAATCATCTGTACAAATTTAATGAATCATCATCATAACTCGATTTTAACAATGATTTGTGAATCAAATTTGTAATTTATAGATTTGATTCACCATAAAATGATGTTTTACTTGTGAATCAAATCAAAAACATGAATCAGTTTGTTCAAACGAACGATTTCTCAATCTTCTCAAAATAAAAACCTTCTCAATGGAACCGGATCCTATATATATATATATATATATATATATATATATATATATATATATATATATATATATATATATATATATATATATATATATATATATATAACTAGACATAAATGATGTCTCTTTTGGCCATTTTATTATTTTATCACATGTGATATTACTCATATGTAGAATACCAGAATTAGTGTTACATTCTATTGCTTTATCACCTGTGATATTACTCATATGTAGAATAACAGAATTAGTGTCATATTACATTGCTTTATCACATGAGATATTACTCTTAAGTAACTAAGAACGACAATTTAAATACTCTTCATCTTCCTTACAATGTTATATCACAAGAGATAAAAAAAAATGTCACTAACAAATATCAAAATGAATAAAAAGGAAGCAAACTATGAAAATAGAAACTTGACGTATTCTCAAAATCAAACAAGTGTTGCATTAACTTAGCATTGTTTTTGAGCAAAATAAGAATTCACCTAAAGAGGCTTAAACATTTATTTCTACTAACAGTATAATATCACAAGTGATAGATAACATTAATTGCATTTAAAAAAAAATATATATGTGCTTGTCCATTGCGATGAAAGGCACAAAAACCATCTTGTAACTGAAAATTATAAAAATATCGGAAAACACATGGGTGATAATATATATAAAAAATATACAGAGCAATGAAATATCTCAGGTGATATTAAAGGTTAAAAAAGCATACTTGTTTGTTTATAAAATATCATAAGTGATATTAGACATTAACTATTTTTATAAAATATCACAAGTGATATTAGACATATAATATAATAAAGTTTAATAATAAGCATGAAAACGGATGAAAACGAAAAAAAACTATCGAAAAGGACGAAAACGTATGAAAACGAACGAAAACGTAGGAAAACAGAGAAAAACGTCGAAAATTGGACAAAAACGTATAAAAACGGACGAAAAGGTATGAAAATGGACTAAAACGTATGAAAATGAAAAAAAATGTCTAAAAACGGATGAACCGTATACAAATGAGTGAAAACGAAAAAAAAGGTCTGAAAATGGACGAATGCGTATGAAAACAGACGAAAACGTCTGAAAACGGACGAAAACGTCTAAAAATGAATGAAAACATCTGAAAATATAAAAAAATGGACAAAAACGTATGAAAACGGACAAAAACGTATTAAAACAAACGAAAACGTATAAAAACAGACTAAAACGACTAAAGTTGGATGAAAACGTATGAAAACGGACGAAAATGTATGAAAACGGACAAAAACGTCTGAAAATGGACGAAACCGTATATAAACATATAAAAACGGCTGAAAAAGGATGAAAACGTATAAAAAACGGATGCAAACGTCTGAAAACGGACGAAAGCGTATAAAAACGGACGAAAATAGACGAAAACATCTAAAAACAGATGAAAACGTAAAAAAAGGAACAAAAACGTATGAAAAATGGACGAAAACGAAAGAAAACATATCAAAATGGACGAAAACGTATGAAAACGGACGAAAATGGGCGAAAACGTAAGAAAACGGGAGAAAACATATGAACGCGTAAAAACACGTCTGAAAACGTATGAAAAATGGACGAAAACGAAAGAAAACGGACGAAAATGTCAGAAAGCGTATGAAAATGGACGTAAACGGGCGAAAATGTATGAAAACAGACGAAAACGTATGAAAATGACGTAAACGGGTGAAAACGTATGAAAACGGACGAAAACAGATGAAAACGGACTAAAACGTATGAAAACAGACGAAAACGTATGAAAGCAGAAAAAAAACGCGAATTAAAAAAAATGGTGAATTAAAAAAAAATGAATAAAAAAGAAAGACAAAGAAAAAGACATGGACTTAGGTTGACATATTAAATCTTAGGTAATCTCCACCATTAGATCAAAAGATGGTTGGTGGGGATTTGTCCATTGGTAAGCACCAAAATAATGGTATCCAAAATAAAGTGACTATATGCGAGTAACTAAGAATAATCCTATATGTTCTTAACAAAAACAAAAGAAGCAGAAACAATACCAAGTAAAAAAGAAAGAAATTTATGGATTTATTTGAACGAGAATGGCGACGATCGCCGCGTTGCGGGCGAGCCTGTTTATTGGTAAAAAAATCCGTTTTAGTTATAATAAACATCATGAGAGCGTTAGAGCCTTCTCACCTACGCCTCAATTATTATACCTTCTTCTCTGAAGATTTGTTGCTTATAGTTACGGCTATGGCGATAAAGGGTATGTTATGCTTTGTTAGGAGATTTTGTTTGGGTAGTTTTTAATTTTTTTGTGATGGATTAGTGGTAGGCCCAAAGTTTTGGTGGGTAGCCAGTCAACAGTAATAAAAAGTAATGAAAATGTAGTAATTAATCTATCAAAAGGTGGGAAAATTGGATAGAAGCAACGTTATTTTGATTAACATAATCTTAGATGTAGAAAAAGGAAAAATAATAATGAGTTTTTATAACTTAAAAACTTACATTTTTTTTTCATACTATTCTTATAAAAATATACATATTGATAAAAATACAAATACAAAGCCATCAGATCTAATTCTAGTTTAATGTCCTTGAATACTGCAGCTGCTTCCTATTTCCGTTAAATGACCCATCTTCCTCTGCCTCTTGAATCAGAATTAGGTGCAACTATTTGTTGTGTAAATGTCTTTTGCATACCTTGATTATGTATCCTGAGGCAGAAGTAATAAGTAAGTTAATTTCGTATGTGTATATGTTGAATTTGGTGATTGGGGTAAGTATGTAGGAAAATACCTGATGCAAGCAGTATGCATTAAAAAAAGGGTTGTTTTTTATTGATGAATACTAGAAGGGCAACGCTTGGGCGGCCAAGCTTGCCTGCGCTTGGGCTGTTTCGCCAGGTGCTCTTATTTTACGACGGTAGGAAAGAAATTAACCAACCTTAAGAGCAATTAGGGCTGGTCTCTCTCTACCCACATCTCTATGTGCCCGCAGCACTTCCATATAATTACCTGTTGATTCTGCGGATTTTCTTTTGGCAAATCTGCCAACGTCACATGATTTCTGTACCTTTCTTGGAGTGGATCTGCACATCTTTGATCTTGGATATTGGCTATCATTAGTTCAAAGAACTGTTCGTACCTGCATTGTTAGAAAATGCGAGTGATGTATATCAGCTGTCTATATTAGGAAACGAAGAGTATCTGATTTTCTTTAATCGCTGATACTAAAAGTCAGTGCCCTGTGTCTGTCATGTTAAGTTTGTTCACGCATGTTTGTATGCGCAGTTCCACAAAAGGTCCTGGTCAACAACACGGCTAAATTCCAAAAGATATATGGGAAACAAAAGAGGATGGTGCGAGAAGCAACTTGCACCAAATTACTTGTCACAGCATTCTATGTTGTTTCGCATTTATCTTTTAGAATTGTACCATCTTACTGAGCAAGAGCTTGTGCAGAACTGCACGTACAAACATGCGAAAAAAAATTTAATGCGACAGACATAGAGCATCAAATGTTAGTATCGATAACTAAAAGAAAGTACATAATTTTCAGTTCTTAATATTGATGTGCGATGCATAATATGTGTCATCGTTTAGTCCAAAGCAATAACGTGATTGAATTTTGAAAGATCAGTGGCAAATGAAATAGGATGGTGCGAAAAAAATTATCTGCACCAAATAATTTGTCACACCATCCTCTTTCATTTGCCACCAATCTTTAAAAATCTAATCATGTTGTTGGTCAACATAACTGATTACATAGTGCTGGCTTATGTTACTATTATTATATGTATCTTCTGTTTGACAAACTGATGACAATGCAAGCCGCATCGGCCTTCTTTATTTTTAAATATCTAAAAACAGAGAAATCCGATGCGACTTACATTCGCATCGTTTTGTGGAACGGAGGATGCATGTAATAATAGTAACATAAGTCAGCATCGCGAAATCAGTGTTGTTCTTTATCTCATGTAAAAATCAGGTGTATATAAGTGATAACAAAGGAGACAATGGCACATAAGAGGTATTATTTTCAAACTTTAATTCATTAAAATTAAGATTAAGGTGTGTACCTTTGAATCCAAAGAAGTAACGAACATTGCGGGGGGCCATTAGTTAGATTTGTAAAAAACAATCGTGCTTACACATATTCTCTTATGACTTCATCTTGATTCTTGATAACATCCTACCACTCTTGCAATTCCTTTGACATTCTCGAGTATGCTCCATAATACACCTGTTCTGTTTGTGATGGTAGAACAAACGGATCGTTGTTCAATAGGTTGACCTTAGAATCCATATGAACCACATTATCTATACGCTTAATTCCCACCCCACCAGGGGTATCGAATGACTTTATGCTCTTTCCTAAATAAGTTAGCAAAAAGTTAGTCTTAAAGGATGAGTGATTGCTTATTAGTATAATCCATAAGACAGCTGAGAGAGATAGCAAGTTGCAGGAATTAAGACTCCCCAAACACCATAAAAACATGTGTCTTGCTTTATAACTACATATTTTTAGATAATTTTAACTGATCTATTATTTAAAAGGTTTTTATATTTATTTTAACAGCTTTCCAAATGAATAGATTCAAACCTGAAAAGGTTTTTATGTTGATGCTGGTTATTGTTGCTTCTGTGGTGAATTTTAACCCCTGCAAATGTTTGTGCAAATGATCAGTTATGCATAAAATTTTGTAACAGTTATTTGTTAGCTTTTATGCATACTGTTAGTGTATTTGATAATGCATTATACAACATTTACCTTATAGGTGCCCTGAATTTGTTTTAAAAGTGTCTTGAAAGGTAATCTGTCGCGGAAAATAAGTCTGAGCTCCTCTTTTACATCCTCCAACAGTATATGCATAAAAAAGAAATAACGATCTTCCTGGGCTGTTAAATGCTATTTTGTGACACATAGATCGCATGCTTCATTAGATTTATGTCTCATAAAATAGCATTTAACAGCTCAGCAAGATCGCGATTTTTTTTTTCCAGCGGTTCAACCTTTCTGTTGTCTCCTCTTCCATGTTGGAAAGGTGAAAATACAGGATGCATGCCTTTCATATTTTGACAATATATTTTTCATAATCAGTGAGCATGGAAATTTTATTTTAAAAAGAGAATTTGAAGTAAGTGATTTAAATTAATGCAACTTGAAGCATATAATCACTAAACACACATTGTATCCCAAAATCCTACAAATCCAACATACCTCGGATCAGCAGCTGCAGTTGAGCAAGGGGCCACACCTTCTGATGTCAGTAAGGCTCAGATATGTACGTATGTAATCAGCATCAAATGCACGTCGTGGCTGCAACCCAAAGTGTGGTTGCCCCGCCAACGAACGCGCAGCTGAAAAAATGAAAATGTACAAAGTTATCATCATCGCCTAAACAATGTGGCTGCAAACCATTCAGAAAAAGGGATTTCAGAAAGTCACAAAAAACAATAACTTGCATTCAGAAAAAGTTAGTGTTTGAAGCAGGAGATAGGAGCAAACACACCTGGTATTCTTCCATCTTGTCGTACTTCTGAATCCCAATGTGGCTCAGATATGTACGTATGTAGTCTGCATTAAATGCACGGCTCACCAAAACTCTTACCATCTATACTATCATTACAGTCGTAATTGACTCAATACACATACAATTTGTACAAAGGCTAGATATAACATAGGTTTGTTGTAGTAGATTTGGTTATATACTTTTTCCGGATGGACTCTCCATTCCAATATTGACTATTGATCGTCGATAGCCAATATTCGAATGGAGAATCCATCCGAAAAAAGTATACCAGCAAACCTATTTTCCAGGCCTGGTATTGGGCTAGTCCTTTCTTGCCTGGCCACCTTTTTTTCATTCTGATGTCAATTGCAAGGCTGCATGTGATAGCTGATTGCGTATTAGCTACTGATCCATCTACCAAGTCATCTGGAAACACTGTAGTTTCAGGTAATGAAGCAGAAACAATGAAGGATTAAGTATACTAAGTTTTAGATTACCTTTCAGCTATCAACTGTGTGATTGAACTCTGAAATCCGCATGCCTGCGCAGTTGCAACTGATTCCAACCCCCTAGCGTAAGAAATAGGGATTAGTGAAGGGTAAGTATACTAAGTTTTAGATTAACGGCTTGCATAGAGAAAAAAAGGAACATGATTGTTCAAACCTAGTATAGAAAGTCGTTATATATAAAAGTAGAAAATAATGCTACTGAAAACACAGCATACTTACTCTTTGAAAGTTTCTTGACAATTCCTTTTGTTGTTTGAATCTTGTTTATCCAAATGCGTGTATCTGAGGTGCATCTATCATCTATTATAGGTTCCTGCTATAGAAAACGGCGAACAGCAAAAGTTAATACATGGATGTAGTAGATAATCTGAAGGATATGAAGGAAATGTTATGAATACAGTAAATATGGAAATGAACAGCAAATATGTCAATCACGAAAGAATTTAAGCATTCAGTTATATATGTGTGCGATAGGTGACTGTTGCACATAGATTCATCAGTGATGTTTTATCTGTTTTTAATTCGTAGTTTAGATTTCCAGAGGATCTGCAACAGTACCAGCAATTCACACATCATACAGAATGATTTCAAACTAATGAATGCTTATTTATTTATTACATGATAAAGCATCATAAAATAACAATAATAGTGTGCTTTTGTTTATAAACTATATCATTTAACAGGAACCACTGATGGTTTGCATCACTCGGCAATATTAGCAAATGAAGATTGTATGGTATTATTTATTTGCCAATTCTAAAAGTTGGTGATCTGTGTTTATAATAATAATTTTTTTTCGCATATTCACAATTGTAATTGCAAAAATGGTACTGATCAAGAATATAGTTGAATTATAAAAGATAGTGAGGGAAACTAGAAGGGGGGTTGAATAGTTTACCTGTTTAAAATTCTTTTTTAAAAATCTTGTTTTAAAAGTTGGCTATTGGAAACTTTGATTCGAACTCTATGTGTAATCAATCAACACCTATATGAACTACACACTAAACTAACTAATACAAAATAATGAAAGTAAAGAGTAGAGTTGGAAAGATCAAACCGAGACAAAGGATTTATAGTGGTTCGGCTACGAAGCACTTCTTCGCCTTACTCCGTTCCCCGAGTACCACACTCGAGAGTTTCAAGCACTATGTCAACAACCTCCATTCAGGCGGAGAAAAACGTACACGTCGCTTATCCTATTACTGACACTAAGCTAAATGTCGAGTGCTAATCTTAGCTAGCACTAATCTACCAAGGTCCACGTGACCAATCACACAAGCCCAATGGCTTCAAGAGATCACCAAGATCTCAACACGATCACAATGATCAACTCACTCTACTAACTCTATCCTAATGACCCTTGATCTTCTTGATCAATCACACAAGCCCAATGGCTTCAAGAGATGTTCACTATCTCTTATAAGATCACACTTGATCTTCACTTTCTCACAAAAGATAAATAAACTTGATGTATGCTATGATACAACAAGGTTGTAACAAGTGTTACAAAAACCTAACCACTACAACTCTTGTATCTTCCTGAAGATTTTAAGTTCTTCTCTTGCACTTGGAAGAGGAATGATAACATCTTGTATCTTCTTGGATACTTGTGTTCTTCTCTTGCTAATCAAGAGGAATGATAACACCTTGTATCAACTTGGATACTTGTGTTCTTCTCTTGCAAGTGAAGAGGAATGAAGAGGATCACTTGAAGGATGATTGGATCACTCTTGAACAAAAGAAAAACTAACCTAAATGATCTAAGAAAGAAAGTGTGAAGAGAGTATTCAACTCAGAAAGTTTTGTGTGTGTAAGGATGCCTAAAATCTGTGAAACGGGTTGGTATTTATAGGCAAAGAAAATCTGAACGTTACAGAAAAATTAGTATGGACGGCTCCACTAAACATGCCACGGCTCCACTAAATTTAGTGGAACCGTGGAGCCGTCCTAGACTAGGACGCTCCAAATTTTGTCTTTTCTGGTGAAAACTTATTTGGGGAAGGTTGGAGCTGATTTTGGGGGGGGGGGGGAAATAGCTGTTGTGATTTTCAAACTTATTTTTCCATTAAAACATTTCTTAATATTTCAAAAATAATTTGTCATGTGTATTTTTGAAAAAATGTTTTGTCCCATTAAAAATGTGAGCTCTCAAAACCAAAATTTACTTCTTTGATCATTTGTCAAGTTTGTAAATTTGTCTAAGAGTGATTTTCGTAGAAACGGGATCTTCCGATTAAAAACTTGTTTACGTTAATTTTAACGTAACGTGATTTCACATTTTGTCATCCTCAAAACGTGAAGTAATCGAAAGATATAAATAACGTTTTTAGAACATTATTTGCATCAACAATCTCCCCCTTTTTGATGATGACAAAATATAAACTCATTTTAAGTTAAAATTCGTTTTAACAAGTTTTTAATGAGTTTACTCCCATTTCTCCCCCTTTTTGTCTAATCAAAAAGGTAACTAAGGCTCCCCCTTGACGTATACTCCCCCTCATTTGGAGAATACCAAGGAATCGAGCAAAGATTCTGCTACAAAACAAGGTTAGATGACATATATACAATATCTAACATGTAGCACCTAAGACAAATATCCAACCACAAAATGAATGACTAAGTAGCTAAGTATCCACATAACATGAAAGCATTCATTCATAAAAGCAAATGTCATACATAGGTATGACTACATAAGAAGCATAAAAGAGACAATAGGAAACCTAAATCCCTAATGACTAAAGGCAAGCTTCATTTCCAAGAAAGGTCCTAAAGGTTTATTGGTGAGAAACCAAACAAGGGCATGTTTAGTTGTTTGGGTTAGGAGGTGGTGGAGATTGTGGCATCATTTGGGGTGGTGGTGGTGTTAAGAGATGTTTATAAAAGAGAACATGAAGTGAATCTCGTCTCTTAAGAAGAAGATGAGATTACGGTTATGGAGACAACATAGGCAATTAGCTCTATGTAAATCAAAGGGATGGGGTTGGATGGGTTGTGCCATGATAGGAGAAGGTGGTGGTGGTGAGTTTGTTGGGGATGGAGTTAGCATGTCATAGTCCAATGGAGTTATGGGGGATAGTGTGTACTCCATAGAAGATGTTGTGTTAAAGGATGATGAAGATGTTGTGTAGGAAGAGGATGTTTTAGAGGGTGCATTAGGTGGTGATGGTGAGTAAGGAGTGACTTGGGAAGGTGGTGTCATAGCTTCATCATCTTTTGTGAGACCCACAAAGAATTGTTTTGAGGGTGGTTTCACGGTTATCCTAGGTTTCTTGGAGATGTGAGAGGTGGAACCTTGTGTGGAAGACATGGTGTTTGTGTGATGGGAGGTTGAAGGTGAAGTGCAAGATAAGCTTGCAAGGGTGAGGCCTTAAATAGGCAAGTTGGGTGAAATTTGAATTAAAGTTGATGGGAGTGTCCTATGGTGTAGCAAGGGAATCTTAGGGTGTGTGTGAGGTTGCAAAATTTGCAGGTTTGAGGTTAGGGTTGCAGGGATTCTAGGAGGAACAGTAAAAATCCGTCAAACAGGGACACGGTTCCTCTAAATGACCCACGGTACCGTTAAATTTAACGGTACCGTCCCTATTTAGTGGTACCGTGACACTATTGTCACGAAAATTTCTGTTGAGGCTAGTTCTGGACAGCTAGGGGGATGTTTTCTAGGGGAACTAGTTCCTAGAAATGATAGTGCCTCACCTCACTAAGTATTTGTTTTCCTAATATGTCCCCTACAATGCTACATCTAGCACATAAAGATTATCAAGCAATTTTCCAAGATAATCATAAGCATGCAAGCATAAAGGACAAGATAAACTAACATCCAAATATCACATAGATCATTCATGCATGATGATAGATTTAGTACTAAGCATGCAAGATAATAGAGTATTAATTCCTAATATAGTCTATTAAGAATAAGCCCTAGTAGGAGATATAAATCCCTTCATAACTACTTATGACTTGAGCCTTCTCCCATTCTTGTTATACTCCCGTCCTGAACATTTATCTCATTCACATGATTTGGATCATCAAAGGGTGCATAGTGGGTGGAGGATTCGGAAATGAGAATGGTTGACACGTATGACTCGGTTATGGGTTTCATGATTGGTGTGTCAAGTGAGTATTGGGGACCATGAAGGTAAGGGTGTAGGTTCATGAAGTGGTGATAGAGGCGGGTTAGGAACATCCCATAGGGTATCAATTTATTCTTGTTACCCTTGAGATGTACAATTCGCTTAGCAAAGAAGTAAGCGAGATTGTATGGTTGTTGGGTAAGGAGACAGTAGATCATATGAGCACAACACGCCGGGAGTTGCTCACGATTTCCTGTTAGACTTAGAACATTTTCTCGCAGGATGACTGCCCAAGAAAGTAGTTCATGACGCACCTCTTCCAAACGAATTTTCGTTGGATTAGGATAAGAGGAGTACTTATGAGTACGGATGATTTTGGTTAGTTCGGTGGGAGAGGGTATGTAGGAACAATATGGACTATCCTCTTCACGATAGTTGAAGAGGGACTCAAGACACCAATCCTCAGTATAGGCACATTGCCCATGATTAGGGATTTGAAGGATTTGAGCAAATTGCTCAGGGGTTAGGACAAATTTGAAATTTCTGACCCAAAACCAAAGAGACAAGGATTGATCCTCGTTACGTACGAGTTCAACTTGTCGAAAGAATTCCAACATAAAGCGAGGACAAATGTGCTCGTTTATGTGGAGTAAGCAATCGAATACTATAGCTCTCAAAGAAGTGTTGATGTCCCGATGGTAAACAAGGGATGGATCAACGACACGGCCTTCATGAAACCGACGGGTTTCAAGATTGACATAGGCACGAATGTGGTTACCGGGAGTTGTGGGTTCTTGTGATATTTGGGGTGTGTAGGTGTCGGTTAGGAGATGATCAAAATCATATTCATGAGACATTTTTGTTTTCTATAAAAGTATTTTTAGGAAAAATTAGTATGAAAAATAGTTGCATTATATACACATACCTAGTGTGTGCCTATATGCAAACTATGTGGAGGTGCGGCAATCTCGACTCAAAAGAAAATAATGAGATTACCCAAACACTCCTAATTTTACTTTTGCTCAAGCAAATAAGTCGAAGAATACATATTGATTATGTAGTTCGATCATGATTTGTGAGATCTTGGATGCATGGGAAAGTGTTTTTAGTTTGCATCAACAATGCATGAAAAGAACAATTTCATGGTCCTAGTTTCGTGAGATTTTGAAAATGATGGAATTGGGGTGTTTTGGTAACCTCAATGTTTTGGTACCAAAGATTTTGAAATGTTTTGGTTTTGATGAATTCTAATTGAAAATTTCCTAGAAAAATTTGAAAAACCCCAATTCATTTTTCATCAATGCATAAACCCTAGACCCAAAATTAAAAAATTGGAGTAAGATGACTTACAATTTTTGTTGAAAAAGTGTAACACCCCAACCCGATAAGGGTAGAAGTATTACGTTATGTTAACATATCAAAGCAAACATAAGCATAAGACTTAAATAATACAAATGAATTTTGAAGGTTACAAGGGAAAATCTGAAATTACAAGGTTACAAATGAGGATAATAACAAAATACTAAGTCTGAAATACAAATCTCTTCTAGTCATGTCTAAGTCCAGAATAGCTAGTAAGGTCCTCTAAGTCCAAAGTACTCTCCACTCATAAACCAGCTTGGAACTAAAACCTGCCGCAGGAAAAGAATGCGGCTGAGCTTAAAAATCCCAGTAAACAGATATATATAACATAGCATAACGGAAAATAAGCATAAGCAACGAAGGAAAAAGAATACGAAGTGAAAAGCATAATCATGAAAGAGAACTGAAAAATCAGGAGTGCATGAGAACTGAATACTAAAATGAATCAAGAAAAGAAGTGAAAATAAAGTAAGTTTCCATATTTAGTAACTTTCCAAAAATAGCAAGTTTCCATATTTAGTAACTTTAGTGATTAACATTCCCGTTTGTCAATTTAAAGTATTAATGACGACCATGTTCGTAGTTTTAAGGTTCATAGTGTCATTTACATAAGTTTAGGGTTCATAAAGTAGTTTCCATAATTTTAGGGTTTTTTTTTATGTAATCATCACAAGTTTAGGGGTTAGTATGCAATTCTTATAAAATTAGGGTAAAAAATGTAATTACTATAAAGTTACAGGTTTTCATAAGTTAGGTCCCTTAATTTAAAAGAATAACACTTTAGACCCTTTAGTTTAGAAATTAAACACCTAGCACCATTTTAATATCTTTTAAACCTTAACAGTCTTTTATACATACGATTTTAACACGTTTCAAATAATTTATGAATCACATTAATACTTCGAAATAAAATCTATAAAAATTCACACACGTTCCTCAATGTCTTAAGTATTTTATGTAATTTTCCCAGATTTTATTAAGTGGTCTAGGTACGAATGAAAAATCTATTTCTATAACATGTTCCATAATCGTATCTGATGAAAGGACACCTTCTAATTCGACATGTAGAATATGACTCAGTTCAAAGGACACCTTCTAATTCGACACGGTTTGAAAATTAAAATTCATAAACACGGACTAATTTTCCAGACATACGAATTCGATTAGACACTTAATTTTCTAAAAATCAAAAAGTAACCTTCCAGGCCTCTAAAAATCACAAGACTAATTTTCCCAGATAGCTATTTCATTGAACTTAATTTTAGACTCTGAAAACACCCAAAAACACGTTCACATCAATTAGATACAATCGATTTAAGTTGGACAATTTTTCTAGACAGCACTGTTTTTATCATATCATGTAATCTCTTAGGGTTTCGTCATTCCAATCTTTAGTTTTTAACACAAAACGATTATAGATGAGTTCATAACATGTCTAGGTCGATTTACATCTGGTCTTAACATAATCAAAACGAATAAATTCATCATATATACACATGGTTCGATTTATACATATTAGGTTTTAGGGTTTCATTATTTATGAAGATACTTATGATTTTATGTGGATCTTTTTATATGATTCGACAAGGACAAGAACAAGAACAAGAACAAAATCAACAAGGATGATACAATACCCTCGTAGGTCAAACGAAGAACATGAACAATACGAGATCAATTCACCAACAAGATCACCTTCCTTCCTTCTCTTTGATTCGTACGACAGAAAACAAGAAAAAGAGCATGATTCGATTAGGTTTTTGTTCATAAATTCGTATGGATCAAGATTAGGATGTGTTACATGATTACCTTAGAACAAGAACAAGATCAAAGACTTCTTTTGGTTGTGTTTAGATCGACAGCAGCAGCAGCAAGAGGAAGGGAAGCCGAAGTTTTTGTATTGAGGGAGTTAGGGTTTGATAATTTCGGTATTATGGGAGAATGAGAGAACCGTATATTTGATTTAGTGTATTTAGGGAATGGATCAAGTATCATTATGGGCCAAATAAAATGCATGATTATCTCTTGTTTCTAATTCCTTTGGGCCGAAAGTTTTGTGTATAAAACACATCAAATGGGTCGAATAGATTAGTGCTAGATGAAGAGATTTTATTTGTACATATTATTTACATAATGCATAGCTTATATTATCTTAATTTGCTTTGTAACTTAGGTTAAGTTCAAACGAGATTACTTATATATTTTCATAAGTTCTTAAAAGTTCAAATTCAGAGGGTATTTTCGTCATTTCATATTACATAAATTTTGGGGTTTTACAACTCTTCCCCTCTTAAAAAGGATGCGAAATCGAAAGCAATATCAAAATGAATACGTACTATGTCAAAAAGAAAAATGCGGATAACTGGATCGTATCGATTCTTCGGTCTCCCAAGTAGCCTCGCTCTCAGGATGGTTCTTCCAACGAATCTTTACGAATGGAATGGTCTTAGTTCTCATGACTCTTTCCTGACGCTCCAAAATAGCCTCAGGTTCTTCACTATAAGAAAGGTCTTCCCGAATCTGATCGAACAGGCAAGACACAACGTGAAGCGGGTGATAATCATTTTCACGAAGAAGTGACACATGAAAAACATCATGCACATGCGATAATTGGGGAGGTAGCGCCAAGCGATAAGATACCTCGCCAACCTGATCAAAATCATAGAAAAGCCCTAGGCTTCCATAATTCACAACGAATTCGTTCCAAGGAATACGAAACAACAATGTAGCGGATAACGATTTAAATCTCACACAGAGATACAAGAAACATTCATGCTCAAAAGCAATACGAAGGTAGTACTAAAGAGTAAAATCTCATCAACTCAGTCCAGATTCTTAACGAAAAGGGAACTAGTGCACCACTATAGAAGAACTCATCAATTTCAAACAGATACTGATCGAACTAAGGAACGTACCACCGGTCAATGAAGCGCGTGACGAATCATCAAATGTATCAAGAGTTTTAATAGAGATAGATAGTATAATTGTACTGATGATCAATCGAGTACAACTCGAAATATCAAGTTGTATTGAAACGCATAATGAGATGGGTAGCATATTTGTACCGACGATCAATAGAGTATAAATCGGAGTATCAAAACGCATCAGAAAACAAAACAAAATAGGTCGAACAATCATACGGATAAAACACATCAAAGAGCTAACATAGTCGTACAGACGATAAACTAAGCACATAACGGAGGATCGGAACGTATCGGAAAGCATAACGGAATAGGTCGGATAATCGTATGGAAAACAACAACTCAAAGGATTAACGCATCGTGAACCAGGTCTTCTTCATACGCCCAAAACGTCTAACCCTCCACAACGGGGACATCGTACGAAACATACAAATTTCATAGTCCACCATTCAAGGTTCTCTTCCACAAGGCTAACTAATCCACCAATCACAGTAATCAACTTCGGACCTTAAACCAGGAAATCTCCAACTTAATCCAATCCAAAAGGTGTTCTACATCTCCGTAGGAAAACTCAATCATGCCAATACACTTGTCAACTCTCCGTCCCATACATCTTCTATTCCTAAATAGTTGCTCTGTCCGTCCATCCATCTGAAGGTGAGTAGTTGCCATAAAATCTTGAGCCGGTCTTGAAGGTCTTCTGCATTTCTCCTGGAAGTGTGAAACAAAACTCGATTTTTCTGACACGATCACTGCAGGTGCGCCAAGTTGCTTGAATAATCTTCTGTTGAAATAATCTCTGCCGATCTTCCAAGTGAGCCACCAAGTTGAACGATTCACTACAACCCACATCGTTTTGTCCTTCCCAACGTGCGCGTAAATCCCGTTACAAAGTTGCTGACAGTTTTAATCCCACTTCTTCATACCAACATCTAAAATGAGGAAAACCACTCGCACGCTGATGCTAACTCCCAATCTGTTGACATGCTAGACACTTGCCATCAAGCATTCACATCCGTTGTCATACCATCCCGTCATAATTTATGCTACAAGTCTCTACATAATAGTACAACTAATATGTATAGAGCGAAAAGAACGGGGTGCTTCGAGCATAACCGTTTCATTCAAATCTTCTACGTAGATCATAATTCCACCACCTCGCTCCTGAGTATACTAAATCATCATACTATGACAATTGTCCAAGCATTCATGAAATACACGATTCATCAAGCTCACAAGAATAGTCGGAGCAGTAGCCAATACGATTGGCATCACAATGCTCATAGAGATTATAACGGATACAAATCAATGCTAGGAACATCTTGCTCCTTCACATGAAAATGGACATAATCAGATTACAAATCGATCATAGAGAAAACTTCACCCTGAAGTTGATTAGATAAGTCGTCGATAACGGTATCAGTCCTAATCACCATACTACTAAGATTCCAGAATTCCAAGAACAACCTCATACCACCATCATTCTTCTTCATAACCAAACTGGAACACAACACAGAGACGCACACAGACGGATAAACCACTTCCTCGAAGTAGGTCCTTCAATACTCTTCCTTCAACGTATGTCATTCGTAAGGAATTTCGGAAATAGGCAAAATGTCGCTTACACATAAATGGCATTCTGATTCCAATAACACACTGACCTCAGGCACTCCTCAAGACATTCTATGACTCCAATAAGTTCAAGGTATATGATGTAACTATTATCACGCTGGCCAGACGTCATAATACTTGCATCATATACACATGCCTTTATTGCAATCACGGTCTACCTCAAGTCGTGACAAAACACATTCTAATAAACGGATCAAAACAATTACATTCGAGAGGAAATCTTGGTAGTCCATCAAGGAATACATCGCGAAATTCAACATCGAAAACTCTCGAGCGAGTTACATCAATTGGAATATCTTCACAGACGCGAGGGATTAATATACGGAATTTCAAAGCAAAGGTGATCGTAATAGTATGCCAGGTCAGAAACCTGGGCACGGAGTTTGAGTTTCATAAGTCGTCAGAGATGACAAAATCATAACTGTTGTTAGCATCTCAATGCTCAGTCAACAATTACATGACCAGAATGAATTGAATCGAACATCAGATTAGCAGAATGAAATTGATCTTCAAACATCCTCAACCGTACAGGATAATCTACACTCGTGATGGATAGTCACAAGATTCTCATAGAGATAGAATTAGGAATAGCAATTCAATAATGCAGAGGGGACTTAATGTGCTTAGTAAAAGCAAAAGACACCACAGGATATGTCGTTCTCGTATCAAATAAAACCACGCAGCACGATCGCATAAGTAAGGAATACCCGAAACGGTACTTGATGTGTCAGCAGCCTGGTCCCTGGTCAGAGCGAACACTCGACCCTCGGCAGATTGCTGTTAATCATTCTTATTCTTACGGTTGTTACCATTCGCCTTCGGACACTCTTTCGTCCGAATTCCAATCACACTACAACTGAAACCGGCATCCAACATCTTATAACACGATCACCCAGATGAAACATCTCACAATCAACACATGGAGGAGATGGAACCTGGTCCCACAACTTTTGCTACACAGACGAACCCGAACATAGGGATCAAAACGAACAATGAAGACAAAGCAAACGTCAGGATCAAAATACGAAGGAAGAGATCGCGTCAAACGAGAAGCCTAATGTCTACTCAATATCCTCACAGGTCATTCTAAGGGAGGGAAACAAATCTTCCTATATCCATGGTTAAAAATTATCAGAGTTCTCATAGGATTAGCAATGGACTATCCAGATTCAAGTAGTATCAGATGATACATTCTATATCCAGCATAAGTAATGAATTTACAGAATGTGTCAAACACACTATGGTTGAATGACCTCCGGGATGGTCGGAAAGGTATCAAACTGTTTATCAAACAAATCAGAGATGGAGGTCAGAATCAGGAAGTGAAACCTAAATGGTGTAAGGTATCCATGCGGTTCTTAAGGCATTCCAATCTTACTTGGTTACTAAGCTTAGGTTGCAAAACTTTCTAGCTTCTGAAACAAATGTTCTTACAAGGCATATCTAAAAGCATAGGCACGAATCAGAGTGATGCGGAAGCAATGCTACTTACATAGATGTCCTAGTCTACCCATTCCTCACTGGTTATAACTTATGTTCCTATGGGGAGATCCTAAAGCAATTTCTCAAAGGTTGTCTTATGAGCGCCTACAGTGGAAACTTAGTGGTCCAAACTTCACAGGTCAAGGGTAAATGTATTACAAGACTCAGCCTGTCTCTCTGACACCATAATTGTAACACCCCAACCCGATAAGGGTAGAAGTATTACCTTATGGTGACATATCAAAGCAAACATAAGCATAAGACTTAAATAATACAAATGAATTTTGAAGGTTACAAGGGAAAATCTGAAATTACAAGGTTACAAATGAGGATAATAACAAAATACTAAGTCTGAAATACAAATCTCTTCTAGTCATGTCTAAGTCCAGAATAGCTAGTAAGGTCCTCTAAGTCCAAAGTACTCTCCACTCATAACCCAGCTTCCAACTAAAACCTGCCGCAGGAAAAGAAATGCGGCTGAGCTTAAAAAGCCCAGTGAACAGATATATATAACATAGCATAACGGTAAATAAGCATAAGCAACGAAGGAAAAAGAATACGAAGCGAAAAGCATAATCATGAAAGAGAACTAAAAAATCAAGAGTGCATGAGAACTGAATACTAAAATGAATCAAGAAAAGAAGTGAAAATAAAGGAGGGTTCATATAAAGATGTGTCATAAGAACTCCATACATAATCCATCAAATCAAACTAGAGCAAATATAAGTATACGAAGAGGGGAGACCTCTAAGTAAATAATAATAGTGTGAGAAGGAGTGTAAGGCACACACCACTTGGTCACCATAACTACATATACATAAAACCTAGGATGCATCCATACGCTCCCTAATATAAGTATGTGTGTCAGCTCTAGACTAAGCACACATAAAAGGTTGGCCAATAGTGAATCGCGATAAAATACATATACATAAGGGGGAACGCCGCAGATCTATCACACCTCTACGGGGGTGTCATGCCTAAGGTGCCATCAAAGACATGGTCCTAGTACCTCTAGAACTAGTTAAGCTCAGGCACGGAATATCATATCATACATAATCAAAATCTAACATGGCAAGAGAAACAGAAAGTAACTCAAGTAAGCATGGCAAACAAATAAGCATAGCATGGCAGAGACATTTAAATAAATGTCAGAGAGGATCATAGGAATGACAATCATACAATGAATGTCACGAATCAACTAAGGGAAACATAGCAGGCATAGGATCGATAGAAAATATCCCTACTGAGAAGGGAAAGAATATCTGTACCTTAACAAAATACGCAAGCAAAAGGAATGAAAAGCAAATCAAGCAGGAGATCACTCCTTCTTCACCCGATCTACAAATAATCATAATTGTACTTATAAGTTTCATAGTCCTAAGGTTCCATTTTAATTGTCTTTCCATTTTAGGTAACTTTCCAAAAATAGCAAGTTTCCATATTTAGTAACTTTCCAAAAATAGTAAGTTTCCATATTTAGTAACTTTAGTGATTAACATTCCCGTTTGTCAATTTAAAGTATTAATGATGACCATGTTCGTAGTTTTAAGGTTCATAGTGTCATTTACATAAGTTTAGGGTTCATAAAGTAGTTTCCATAATTTTAGGGTTTTTTTTATGTAATCATCACAAGTTTAGGGGTTAGTATGCAATTCTTATAAAATTAGGGTATAAAATGTAATTACTATAAAGTTACAGGTTTTCATAAGTTAGGTCCCTTAATTTAAAAGAATAACACTTTAGACCCTTTAGTTTAGAAATTAAACACCTAGCACCATTTTAATATCTTTTAAACCTTAACAGTCTTTTATACATACGATTTTAACACGTTTCAAATAATTTATGAATCACATTAATACTATGAAATAAAATCTAAAAAAATTCACACACGTTCCTTAATGTCTTAAGTATTTTATGTAATTTTCCCAGATTTTATTAAGTGGTCTAGGTACTAATGAAAAATCTATTTCTATAACATGTTCCATAATCGTATCTGATGAAACACTCGACAAGTTTTCACTTTTTTACCCCTTCATATTAATTCAAAAAAATCTATAAAAATTCCAGTTATTAACAGACATCTATAATATGACTCAGTTCAAAGGAAACCTTCTAATTCGACACGGTTTGAAAATTAAAATTCATAAATACGGTCTAATTTTCCAGACATACAAATTCGATTAGACACTTAATTTTCTAAAAATCAAAAAGTAACCTTCCAGGCCTCTAAAAATCACAAGACTAATTTTCCCAGATAGCTATTTCATTGAAATTAATTTTAGACTCTGAAAACACCCAAAAACACGTTCACATCAATTAGATACAATTGATTTAAGTTGGACAATTTTTCTGGACAGCACTGTTTTTATCATATCATGTAATCTCTTAGGGTTTCGTCATTCCAATCTTTAGTTTTTAACACAAAACGATTATAGATGAGTTCATAACATGTCTAGGTCGATTTACATCTGGTCTTAACATAATCAAAACGAATAAATTCATCATATATACACATGGTTCGATTTATACATATTAGGTTTTAGGGTTTCATTATTTATGAAGATACTTATGATTTTATGTGGATCTTTTTATATGATTCGACAAGGACAAGAACAAGAACAAAATCAACAAGGATGATACAATACCCTCGTAGATCAAATGAATAACACGAACAATACGAGATCAATTCACCAACAAGATCACCTTCCTTCCTTCTCTTTGATTCGTACGACAGAAAACAAGAAAAAGAGCATGATTCGATTAGGTTTTTGTTCATAAATTCGTATGGATCAAGATTAGGATGTGTTACATGATTACCTTAGAACAAGAACAAGATCAAAGACTTCTTTTGGTTGTGTTTAGATCGACAGCAGCAGCAGCAAGAGGAAGGGAAGCCGAAGTTTTTGTATTGAGGGAGTTAGGGTTTGATAATTTCGGTATTATGGGAGAATGAGAGAACCGTATATTTGATTTAGTGTATTTAGGGAATGGATCAAGTATCATTATGGGCCAAATAAAATGCATGATTATCTCTTGTTTCTAATTCCTTTGGGCCGAAAGTTTTGTGTATAAAACACATCAAATGGGTCGAATAGATTAGTGCTAGATGAAGAGATTTTATTTGTACATATTATTTACATAATACATAGTTTATATTATCTTAATTTGCTTTGTAACTTAGGTTAAGTTCAAACGAGATTACTTATATATTTTCATAAGTTCTTAAAAGTTCAAATTCAGAGGGTATTTTCGTCATTTCATATTACATAAATTTTGGGGTTTTACAAAAAGGGTGAGAATGATTGAGGATCTTGAAACTCAATGTCTTGAATATGATCTTGAAGGGGTGTAATTAAGTGTTGGGTGTGAGGTTAAGTTATAACAGCAGTTGCTGAGGTTATGAGGGTTTGGAATGAGTGGTTGTGAAAAAAAAAAGGAACTGAAATACGGAATGTTCCAGATGCACGGTTCCACGGTACCGTTAAATTTAACGGTGTCGTGCCACATTTAGTGGAGCCGTGTATCTGCAGGGATGGTTTTCTGTCCCATTTTGATGTTTGACGAATAAGTCTCGCTGTTTTAGTGAGACTCTATGACACGAGGAAGGAATTTATACCTAATAAATTCCTTTGACTAGGGAACCTAAACTAGACTTAACGAGACACACGAGATGACTTCAAGAGTCATGAGGTTTATGGAACATGTTCCATCATTCCTAGACCTAGACGAAGGTAGTTAAAGGATTCTCGTTTGAGAGGTTTGGTAAGGATGTCTGCGATATTGTCCTGAGAAGGAACTTTCTCAATAGAAATATTTCATTTCTGAACATTATCACGAAGGAAGTGGTGGCGAATTTCGATATGTTTAGTACGGGAGTGTTGAACGGGTTTCTTGCTCAAGTCAATAGCACCTTTATTATCACACATAATGGGGACGTCATCTAAATGAATGTCATAGTCTATAAGGGCTTGTTTCATCCATAGTGCTTGTTGACATGCCTTTCCGGCGCTTACGTACTCGGCTTCGGTTGTGGAGATAGCAAGAGCCGTTTGTTTCTTGGAGAACCAAGAAGTTAAGCAACAACCCATGAAGGTACAAATGCCACTCGTACTCTTTCGATCCACATAATCTCCCGCATGATCAGAGTCGACATAGACAACAGTTTCTACACCGGTCCCCTTGGGATAGAATAATCCCAAGTGTATAGTGCCTTTAATGTATCGGAAGATACGCTTAACCGCTTCAAGGTGAGAGGTTTTGGGATCCTCTTGGAAGCGAGCACAAAGACAGACACTAAACATGATGTCGGGCCTACTTGCCGTGAGGTATAGTAAACTTCCTATCATACCTTTATACTTAGTGCTATCCACGGACTCACCTTCTTCATCTTTCGTGAGTTTTATTTCCGTGGACATGGGGGTTTTCATGGGCTTAGACTCTTCTAAACTAAACTTCTTAAGCATTTCTTTACTATACTTAGCTTGATTAAAGAAGATACCATCTTCCATTTGTTTAATTTGTAAACCAAGGAAGAAGTTCAATTCACCCATCATGCTCATCTCAAACTCGTCATGCATGATCTTAGAAAAATCATCGCACATCTCTGAACAAGTTGATCCGAATATAATGTCGTCGACATATATTTGAACAATGATAAGATTTGAATCTCTTTTCTTTGTGAAGAGTGTGTTATCAACCTTTCCCATGGTGTATTCATGTTCAATCAGGAAAGCTTTCAGTCTGTCATACCAAGCTTTAGGAGCTTGCTTAAGACCATAGAGTGCTTTCTTGAGTTTATAAACATGATTCGGATATTCGAATCAACGAATCCCGGAGGTTGTGTAACATACACCTCCTCGTTGATATAACCATTAAGAAACGCACTCTTCACGTCCATTTGGTATAGTTTAAAGTCTAAGGCACAAGCATAGGCAAGGAGTATTCTAATTGATTCTAATCTAGCTACGGGTGCATAGGTTTCATCATAATCTATTCCCTCTTGTTGGTTATAGCCTTGTGCTACCAACCTTGCCTTATTCCTAACTACGACTCCATTTTCGTCGAGTTTATTCCTAAATACCCACTTAGTTCCTATGATTGTTTGATTCTTAGGAAGAGGTACTAAATCCCAAACTTGGTTTGAGGTGAATTGATTAAGTTCTTCTTGCATGGCAAGTATCCAACTTTCATCCTTAATCGCTTCACCTACATTCTTAGGTTCTACGGTTGATATGAAACAAAAGAAATTACTTTTGTTTTGTGCTTGTGACCTAAGGGTTCTTTGGTTAAGATTACCTATGACATTTTCAATAGGATGGATTTTGGATTCCTTAATGTTGACAATTTCGTCAACTTCAACTATTTCATCCTCAATGTCATCTTCTAGGGTTTTCTTGCCATTAACCTTAATGGCTTCGTCCTCATCTAAGTCATCATCCACCAAGGGTGATGTCTTAGTTTGTGGAGGACTTTCATCGAATGTCACGTTGAGTGATTCTTCGACTTTCATGGTTTCTCTATTTAGGACAACATAGGCTTTACTATTTTGGGAGTAACCTAGGAAGATACCTTCGTAAACTTTGGGTCAAACTTGGTGAGGTAATCTTTAGTGTTTAGTATGAAGCACTTGCTTCCAAACACTCTAAAGTAATCAAGAGTAGGTTTTCTACCTTTCATGATTTCATATGGGGTTTTTCCTAGGATAGGTCTAATTAGAATCCTATTAAGAATATAAGTTGAGGTGTCCACCGCATTACATCAAAACTTTTGCGGAATTGATTGTTCATTCAACATCGTTCTACTCATCTCTTGTAGAGTACGATTTTTCCGCTCTACTACCCCATTTGATTGTGGAGTGCGTGGAGCCGAGAAATTGTGAGTAATACCATTAGCATCACAATATACTCCAAATTGCACTTCATTATCAAATTCCCGACCATGATCCGTCCTAATAGAAACTATTGTACATCCTAGTTGGTTTTGGACTTTCTTACTAAAGATTTCAAATTCCTCAAAAGCTTGTGTCTTATTCTTAAGAAATCTAGTCCAAGTATACCTAGAATAGTCATCAACTATTACTAGTACAGATTTGGCTTACGGTCACACCAAAAATGTGTGACTATATGCATATAGTCACACACATTTTTTTGGGTGTGTGTGACAAAAAGTCACGCCACCGTAGGTGCTATATGGTCACATTGTTTAGTTTGTGACCGTTTTCATTGAAAAAGAGTGACCAAAACCCGAATATGTGTGACCAATTAGGCACAAGTTTTGTTAGATTTATCAGTATGTGTGACTATTTCCCATCCTATGGCCACATGAATATATAATAAATGTGACGTTTATGATGATTTAGTCACACAACGTGTGTTGTTTTTTTCGAGTTAGTCACATACAATTTAAAAAACAGTGGCCAAAAGTGTGAATAAGTGTGACCATATGCTGTTTAAAGTGAAGAAATGTGTATTTTGTGTGACTATTGTTCATCCAATGGTCACTTGAATTTTATGTTTGTGTGGCCTTTTGTAATATTTAGTCACACAAAACATGTTTGTTTTGGGTATTTAGTCACATACAATTAAGTATAAAGTGGCCAAAAGTGTTAATAAGTGTGACCATATGCTGTTTAAAGTGAAGAAATTTGTATTTTGTGTGACTATTGATCATCCAATTGCCACATGATTTTTTTTGTGTGGCCTTTTGTAATATTTAGTCACACGACGAATAAGCAAACAGTGACCAAAAGTGTTTGTAAGTGTGACTATATACATCTTTTAGTCACATTTAAGAAATCAATATATATCAAAACAAATTCAAATATATATCAAAACAAATTCAAATACAATAAAATTAGAATGTATATAACTGAACCACTAATACATATCATATAAGCAGTACTAACTATATGAACCAACAGTACTAACTTATAACTAACAGTTGTAACTAATACACTAGCGGTACTAAAAGTAAAGAATATGAAATGTTCAATACTCTTTAGAAGCAGACTCTTGCAGAACCACATCGAGAGCTTGAACATGGTCACCAGCTCCAATTTTTAGCCCAAAAACGAAGTTCTTATCAGAGGTCACACAGGAATCAGCTGGCTCATTTGGGATCTCATCTGATAAGAGTTTGTGCTCTGGAGCAGCAACCAAAGTCACCGATTTTCCAATTTCTAATGGTTTCTGAGTGGCAGGTTGATCATGGTCATAAGTAGAACAATGTAGCCCAAAACTTAAGTTCCTATCAATAACAACACAGGAATCAGCTGCTTCATTTAGGACCTCATTTGTTAACGGTGACCTTGAAGACGTCACGTTTTTTAATATCTACCTGTAAGAACACAAAATCCTGAAAACAGCCAAAATGTACCTGAAAGCAAACACGAAGCATGTCTCTTTAGATTAAGAAAAAATAAAACGGAACTAAACTAGAAGAGAACAGTGAGTACGTACCAGCAGGACTCCAGTTAATGAGGAAGTTAAAACTATATGAAACTACCCATGCACCAAACCAGTTCACTAGCACGGATAGACTCCCTGCAGCGCCTTTTATGTGCAGCGGGAATATCTGTGAACCAAAAGGAACCCGTTAACTAGACTGCTGTATATAGTGAATAAAGTCCGAGCCATACTGTTGTGTATAGTACATAAAGCCCGAGCCATAAATGAATATGGTATTGTTTTCGATAGTTACCTCAGACATGATTAACCAAGGTAC
Organism: Artemisia tridentata subsp. tridentata; assembly: GCA_021014915.2. Taxonomy (NCBI): domain Eukaryota; kingdom Viridiplantae; phylum Streptophyta; class Magnoliopsida; order Asterales; family Asteraceae; genus Artemisia; species Artemisia tridentata. The sequence goes on along the minus strand of CP139509.1, from coordinate 448,673,785 downwards.
AGCTCCCATTCCAATTGAAAATGAAACTTTGAATATCAGAACACCAGAAACAGCAAGAAGTGGGACCCATTCGAGGAAAATGGCTTGTTGCTGGTTTGAAACAAGAAAGTAAAATCAGTCTTAAATGAGAAATACGAGTTATAGTCACACGAGAATTAAGGTAGTTGGTATTGACCTTAAGTAAAAATGAAGTTCCCGTATGAAAACATCCAAGAAATGTCCCGAATGAGGATACCAGAAGGAGAATATTTGTATTGAGTATATTTGCTCAGTCAATTTCCAAGCAAAATAAAATCAATATCCCAAATGACTGTTTTGACCAAGGGCAATGCTTTTGAAGTATGCCTCATCTTTTTACTTGGCATATATAGGATGTTCAAGTGCATTCTCAGCAATGTTACCGTCCTCATCTATTTTTGCAACAAGGCTTTCAAGTGACGGGAAGTTGGCCTGTCATCATCTAGTTACAACAGATAAATAAAATTAGTAAAAAAAAAATCACGGACAAAACAAAAAACACAAGTTTTTCACCCAGGCAAAGAAAAGAGAAATTGGTTCTTCAATTATCAAAAACATTTAGATGATCGATATGAAAAGGGAAAACCTAATCTGTTTATATGAAATTCATTGCAGATAGATATTCGGGTATACGTTATTCACTTAGTTTGTCACCGTTCTTGTAAAAGATCCAATCTAATATGAGTCATGAGTGCATGTCATAATTTGAAGCAAAGGGAGTGTACCTCGGGTCGAATATAGCCAACAACAACAAGCTGTAATTCCTCGCCATAGAAATCTTCATCAAACTTATGAAGTAACCATGGTTCCTGATACGAGCAAAAAAGGATGACGAAAACAGTTAAACTTATGAAAACATGAGTTAAAAAGCTGCTAACAAACTCACTATGGTCTTCTTGGTATTATTAAAAAATGGATTCCAACCAATGCTCATAGCCATCTTGTAGAAACCTCGTGTTGATAACTTAGCCCAACCAAAATATACACCCGCAGGATGTTCAGCAAGGACATTTGCATAACCTTCCACTGATAAATTAGCTGAAACAGTAAAGATAATCCGTGAGCGGTAAAACTAGAGTGAGTTATATTTTTCAATCTATCAGTCTATGACTTGTTGACGATTATCAAGATCTGAGCTTTGACCAATCAAAGCTGGGGTCTGCTAGACTCTCCTGCAAACCACTTAAGGTTGAAAGACAGCCTAGTTGTAGAAGTGGTAATTTCGACCGAGTACTCATGAATGGGTCGATTCAGGTTATGTTCTATCGCAAAATGGTATAATAAAGAGACACACAGTAGGGTCAAAAATCCCCGAAAAACAAAGGCCTCGTTAATCATTTAAGCAAAAGAATCAGATTATTATGTAATAAGCTACAATTTTTGAATCACATTTGACACACATATTTTTGGCAAAACTTGTAAACATATTTGGTACATATGACCCGTTAACAACCCACCTGACCCGTCCATTTCCCCACTTCTACAATCCAAAGCCATATTTCCATCATACCAATGGTAGCTAAATGTACACAAAAAAATGTGAATAAAACCAAACAGTTATTGCAACCGAAGTGAACCTGTTGGTATCTCAAGCACCTTCGAGCCACGACCATAACCTTTGATGACAGGACCACCAATATGTCGTGGTTCTATAGGTAAAGTACCATCTATCCCTGAAAATTTGAAAAACATTATATTCGTGAAAATGGCTGGCATATAAATGAATTTAGTACTAGATCAGTGAGAGATATTTACAATCTTCAAATGGAGGTAGACCCCAGTTTTCAGGACGTAGGTCGAGAAGTGAATTGATCACCTCGGTGGCTTCAGTGTAAAGATGGGATTGCTTTGGAAGAGATGGTACAACAACCACGTCCATTGCAGCAGCTTTAGCAGCAGCAATGCCTGGTCTGACATGTTACAAATCATTGTTATTAAAAATTTCCATAGCAAAAATGTACCCCGTGAAGATAATAAGCTGTAAAGTTAACAGTTATCAGCTGTTTTTAGAAACTCACACTGAATCTTCGATGACTAGACACTTGGAAGGATCAACACTTAGCCTCTTAGCTGCTCCTAGGAATCTGACAATGAAAAACGTGAATTAGATCTGTTCAAGATGATATCAATCCATCTTACATATAAATATGATGCAATTTCAATTCAGTGACTTATCATGAATAAGTTCCAACTTACCAGAATGATAGCTTATCTTTGTTTCAATGCTATCTCTCGGAGAATTAGAAGCCAACGCCATTTTCACTCCATGGCCTCTCAAATGATTAATCAAACGGCTTGCACCATCTAACAGCATAAATAATGTAATTCCAAATTAGATCATATACATAGTTAACCGAAACCTTTGAAACCACCATTTATTTTTTCACTACATTTCAAAACGAAGGAGAGCTACCTCCCTATCGTGCATTCGTGCTTATGTAAGTTTTGAAAAGCTCATAAGCTCACTTTCTTTGGCTTGTGAACTTATCAAGTTGAGCTTAGCTTATTTAAAACCATAAGCTCAACTTGATAAGCTTATAAGCAAAAAAAAAGTAAGCTTATGATGGCTTTACTGAATTTACATAAGCACAGTAGATAAGCCAACACAAACACACCCTAAATATCATCCTTGCTCAAATCCACAAAGCTAATTAATCAAAAAATGCTAAGACATCCTAACGCATTCTTAGATTGTACTCATTTCACACAAAGACCCAGTTCTAAAGAGTCATTAAGCAATTAGTACAAAAAACAGAGATATAATGAAGGTTAAGACCAGTAGCATCTTGAGAACACTACCATCCCAATACCAAATGTTAATTCAATCAAACAAGAGTATACAACCTGTTTCAAAGAACCCCCAATCATGACGAAACAACCAAAAGTAAAAGGCCATCCATATTGAAACCACCAATCTACACTCACCACCACCTCGCCCATCACCATCTCCATCAAACTCTTCAATGTATGGTGTTTGGATGAGTTTATTACGACCCTAACATCACCTTTCTTGTTCTTGGTGGCGTGAAACGACACGTGAGGCGGCTGTGGAGGTGGTGGTCACTCGGGAGGCGGCGTGTGAGGCGGTGAAGGGTGGCGGTGGAGAGGGGTGAGATAGATTAACATATGTGAGATCTGAGAAAAAATATATGAGATTTGAGAAAAAAGAAAAGATAAAAAGATGGGTGGAGGGTGAATTTGATTTTGGGGAAAAATTTAGGCGGGGCTGTGGAAAAATTTAGGCTGAGGTTGTGAAAAGTTGAGAGGGAAATTTTATGTTTGGGAAAAACTAAGTGCGGACATGTAAAATATTACATAAAAATTTAACACATGAAATATCTTAGTGTGACCATATATGACATTTGGTGACACTGTTCAAGTGTGTGACATATATTTGTCACTTTTAAATGTATATCGTGACTAATGCTTCAAACTTACTTTTCAGTTGTCACACATTTCAAATTCATATGTGGCTAAATTTTCAACGAAAACTAACAGTCACTTTTAAATAATGTGTGACAAACTTGAGTATATGATTTAGCCACATACACAATTACTTCATGTGACCATATATGGATTTTGGTCACACTGTTCAATTGTGTGACATATATTTGTCACATATGTATATATATAGTGTGACTAATGTTTCAAACTTATTAGTATCCGTCACACGTCCCATATTATATGTGACTAAATAATCAAAAAAAAATTACCATATACTTCTAGTCACGAAAATATTTAAATGTGTGAATGTAGCCTCAGTTGGAAAGACAAAATGGTCACACAAGTCGGATCAAGTGTGGCTGTTTGTTTTATTCTGGTACATTTAGTCACATAAAAAAGTTAATGTGTGGTTGTTCGAAAAATAGCATGTGTGACTAAAACCCATTTTTGTACTAGTGTATTACTAAGGTGTAGTGATTTCCTGCGTAGCTCCGTACGGCGGATGGACTGAATAAGTCCATGTGAAGGAGTTCTAGGCATCTAAAGGTCGAGACCATATTCTTAGCTTTGTGACTTGAATGAGCTTGTTTTCCAACTTTACAAGCGTCACAAAAGTATTTGTCAAACTTAATCTTAGGTAGGTTTCTAACTAATTCCTTAGATGCCAATGATTGTATCAAACGCATATTGGCGTGACCTAACCTCCTATGCCATAGAGTTGAATTATCATCTATGGTTGCTAAGCATATCCTATCCTGAGGCTTATTTCCTATTTTCATAACAAATAAGCCATTTCTCCTAACTCCTTTGCCTATGGTTTTACCATCCTTAATGATCTCACTACCCTCTTCAAAGAATATAACTCTACACTTATTATCTACCATTTGACTAATGCTAAGCAAATTAAATCCTAAGTTATCTACATGCTCAACATTTCTAATAGTGAGTGAGTTTTGAGTGATCGTACCTTTTCCTATAATGTTGCCCATAAGTTTGCTACCAAAAGTGACATTACCTCCGTTGTATGCCTTATATGATGAGAATAAACTTCGGTTACCCGTCATATGGTTAGTGCATCCACTATCCTTGACCCATTCGTCAGGCTCCAAGTCAATTCCCAAGCATATCTATTGCAAAAGACAAACATTCAAACATTTGGTCCCCAATATCTCATGGGTCCAAAGTGGTTAGCATTAAACATCCCATGCATTACTTGCATGTGGTTGGGATGTTGAAATGGAGGGCAAATTTCCGATGGCAAGTAACTTTGTAGTTGACAGTCATTCCAAGTTACGGGATAGTTACTTGGAAAACTTTGTCTTCTAGAGTTACATCTCGGTAGAGGAGTTCTTTACCGAGGTTTGGGAGTGTTTGTTTTTCTAGGTGAAGGATCTTAGACCTAGTGGGTTTTACAAATCCAGGTCTGAGGTTTGACATAGGTTTGTAAAAATTTTTGACTTCCTCTATACTAGCAATAGAGACCTTTGTACCATTTACAATTATGTGAGTTGGTTTAGGACCTGATTTGTTTTTGAAATTTGACTCAGTTCTGTCTCCAGTGCTAGACGGTACCACAGTTCCGTTAAGTTTAATGGTACCGTTGGTACCTTTAATGGTGCCGTCTGGGGATTTGACAGAATTCGTAGGTTTGACAGATTTTACTTGATTTGTTTTATCTGTCGAAGCATTTTCTGTTTCCTTTTTGAACCTAGTGATTCTAATTGTATTTTCCTTGAGTTTCTCATTTTCTGCTTGAAGATTTATGCATGACTCACAATCTATGTCTAATTCTTTATTTGTTTCAAGTCCTTTGACTTGTTCCTTTAGTCCTAAAATTTCTACTTAAAGTTCATGCAATTTTGATTTTAGTGATTTGTTTCTACTTAGCATTTTTGAAACAATTTTGCATAGATTATTATGTTCGTCATTTAGTATGTTATCATCTATTGACGAGTTGTCATCTATAAAACCAGGGTAGTCGTAACGTACCTCATTTGAAGTATGAGCCATTGGACATGTTTCGTCCTTGGGCTTCTTTTCTTCATCATCACCGCTATCATTCCAGGAGCCTCCTATGAGAGCTCGTTGGTTGTTGGATTTCGGTGGTTTGGGACACTCTCCTATGAGGTGATTAGGATCTCCGCACCTAAAGCATTTCCTATCACTTGTCCCTTTCTTTTCAACATGATTCTTTTGTGATGTCTTCTTCTCATCACGAGGTTGCCTAACGAACCTACCTCTTCTCCTAAAGAACTTTTTAAAGTCCCTAACCGCTAATGCATATTCCTTATCTTCACTATCGGAACTTGAGCATTCCTCATCACTAGACTCCTTCTTGGCTTTCAATGCTAGAGATCTAACTCTCTCGCTTTTGCCTTTGACTATGTCGGAGTCCTTCTTGATTATCATCTCGTGAACTTTCAAGTTTCCTATAAGTTCATCGAGTGACAACATCGCCAAGTCCTTTGACTCTTCTATGGCGGTAACCTTTGCTCTCCATTTAGGATGTAGAGCCCTAAGAAACTTCCTAACATAATTCTTGCTAGAGTAACCTTCATCAAGAGCTTTAAGACTAGTAATAATAGTATTGAATCTAGCAAAAGCATTATCTATTGACTCATCTTCCGTAATGGAAAATTGTTCATATTGTTGAACAAGAAGATCTATCTTGTTCTCTTTGACTTGGTTATTACCTTGGTGAGTGACTAACAAAGTTTTCCAAATATCTTTTGCCGTATTACACATGAAAATTCTTTCAAATTCCTTTTTAGGCAAAGCATTATAAATCATCATTTTAGCCTCATTATTTTTGGCTAATTTCCTTTTAAGTTCATCACTCTGTTTATCATAAGAAACTATTTCATCCTTTTTAGTTTTCGGATTCATTTGAATAGGTTGAAAGTCACCCTCGGTAATAACATGCCAAAGATCAATGTCTTTTGATTTCACATACGTTTCGAATCTTGTTTTCCAATAAATAAAACAATCGGTTTCGAAAAGTGGTGGTCTTTGTATAGATTGCCCTTCTAGATATTTGTCGGAATCCATTGATCGATTCAAGTTTTAAAATACAATATACTTTAAAATCTTGACTGACGTGGCTTCTGATACCAATTGTGGGAAACTAGAAGGGGGTTGAATAGTTTACCGGTATAATTTTTTTTTTTAAATCTTGTTTTAAAAGTTGGCTATTGGAAACTTTGATTCGAACTCTATGTGTAATCAATTAACACCAATATGAACTACACACTAAACTAACTAATACAAAATAATGAAAGTAAAGAGTAGAGTTGGAAAGATCAAACCGAGACAAAGGATTTATAGTGGTTCGGCTACGAAGCTCTTCTTCGCCCTACTCCACTCCCCGAGTACCACACTCGAGAGTTTCAAGCACTATGTCAACAACCTCCCTTCAGGCGGAGAAAACCGTACACGTCGCTTATCCTATTACCGACACTAAGCTAAATGTCGAGTGCTAATCTTAGCTAGCACCAATCTATCAAGGTCCACGTGACCAATCACACAAGCCCAATGGCTTCAAGAGATCACCAAGATCTCAACACGATCACAATGATCAACTCACTCTACTAACTCTATCCTAATGACCTTTGATCTTCTTGATCAATCACACAAGCCCAATGGCTTCAAGAGATGTTCATTATCTCTTATAAGATCACACTTGATCTTCACTCTCTCACAAAAGATAAATAAACTTGATGTATGCTATGATACAACAAGGTTGTAACAAGTGTTACAAAAACCTAACCACTACAACTCTTGTATCTTCTTGAAGATTTTGAGTTCTTCTCTTGCACTTGGAAGAGGAATGATAACACCTTGTATCTTCTTGGATACTTGTGTTCTTCTCTTGCTAATCAAGAGTCATGATAACACCTTGTATCAACTTGGATACTTGTGTTCTTCTCTTGCAAGTGAAGAGGAATGAAGAGGATCACTTGAAGGATGATTGGATCACTCTTGAGCAAAAGAAAAACTATCCTAAATGATCTAAGAAAGAAAGTGTGAAGAGAGTATTCAACTCAGAAAATTTTGTGTGTGTAAGGATGCCTAAAATCTGTGAAAGGGGTTGGTATTTATAGGCAAAGAAAATCTGAACGTTACAGAAAAATTAGTATGGACGGCTCCACTAAACATGCCACGGCTCCACTAAATTTAGTGGAACCGTGGAGCCGTCCTAGACTAGGACGCTCCAAATTTTGTCTTTTCTGGTGAAAACTTATTTGGGGAAGGTTGGAGCTGATTTTGGGGGGAAAAATAGCTGTTGTGATTTTCAAACTTATTTTTCCATTAAAACATTTCTTAATATTTCCAAAATAATTTGTCATGTGTATTTTTGAAAAAATGTTTTGTCCCATTAAAAATGTGAGCTCTCAAAACCAAAATTTACTTCTTTGATCATTTGTCAAGTTTGTAAATTTGTCTAAGAGTGATTTTCATAGAAACGGGATCTTCCGATTAAAAACTTGTTTACGTTAATTTTAACGTAACGTGATTTCACATTTTGTCATCCTCAAAATGTGAAGTAATCGAAAGATATAAATAACATTTTTAGAACATTATTTGCATCAACAGATAGATGGGTAACAAAAGAGGACGCTGCGAAGAAATGATCAGCACCAAATCACTTGACCATTCTCTTTTGTTTCGCATCTATCTTTCAAAATTCTACACTACTATCGACCAATACGTATTGTACAATTGCAACTATGAGTATGGGAAGAAAAATTCACGATAATAAACATAGAACATCAACTTTTAGTATTCACAAATAAACAATAACAAAAAAATCTTAATTTTGTAATATTGTCAAATAATGTGTATTATTCATAGTTGTTTGTATACTTAAAAAATAGTTGTTTGTGTACTTAAAAAACATTATTTGGTATCTTATTTAATATAAATAGTAATATATAGCTACATGAATACAACATTAAAAAAACGACATTAACTTTTTTAAAACGGCCTCAGATCTGTTAATGAAATCAAAGTCTGACAAAAAGTTTATATGTTTCTACGTGGCTGCAAAGTATCCTGGTTGTATACAAAGAAATCTGAGTATGCCATCCAGCGATTGCCATGCCAGTTCACAATAACAAATTCATCAGACTATTAAAGTTTGGTAAATTGAGAATATTCATCACTGGCCGTTATCATTTCCAAGAGAGTTCAACTAAACAGGATGTTATGCATACAAACCTCAGAAAAACCCCGCTGATCTCTTTATTCCTCCTGGGTATTTTTTTTCCTTTTTATTTATTATTTTTTTTTTCAACTGAAGAAGGACTTTTTACTGGCAATGCAGTCACATAAATGACATAGAAGCTTCAATCGCTACTCTAAAGGAACGGATGATCGACACCTGGACAATCCAGTACAGTAAACCATTTTTTTGTGTATAGCAAGCGATAGTCGGGACGTGTCCATAAGAAGCAACAAAAAAAATCCTGTGATAGCTTCTTACCTTCTTGGATCGAAAGCGACCAAAAAAGAACCGTTTCTTCAATCAAGACCAACAACGCAGGTGGGCCAACAATACTGGACCGGAGTAAAATCAGAAGACTAACTCCTTCCCCTCCTAGCGCTGCAAAATATCTCAGCTGCATACCAATAAATCATAGTATGCCATCCAAGCATTGCGATGCCACGTTACAATAACAATTCGAGCGAACTACTCAAATTTGCTTATATGTTAACGTGGCTGCAAAATATCTTTGTTGCATACTGACAAATAAGAGCATGCAAATCTTGGTTGCATACTGATAAATAAGAGCATGCCATCCAAGCAGAGAGTGCAATCAAGCAGCAAACAGTATATAAACAGTATTAGAGACAGTATTATGAACAATTAAAACCCCCAGATAACGGCTTCGCTTGACCTATGATCGCTCTCGGTCGATGCCGTGACAGCAAGCAACCGAATCATCAGAATCGACATTCAACATTTGCACAACAGAAACAACTACATACGCGCACATTAGTATTGCCCTCTCTAGTTATATGCATATTAAATCACAATAAAAATGATGCCGTTATGAGTTTTAATCAGCGTTGAGACTGCAAAATATCTCGGTTGCATACCCATAAATCATAGTATGCCATCCAAGAACTGCCATGCCACGTTACAATAACAATTCGATCGAACTATTCAACCTTGCTTGTATGTTAACGTGGCTGCAAAATATCTTGGTTGCATACTAATAAATAAGAGCATGCCATCCTAGCATTGCAATGCCAAGTTACAATAACAATTCCACCAAACCATTCAGGGTTTCTAAAGTCATAACAATCATCACAGGCCATTAACATTTTCATATGCATACATTAATATTAATGTCTGTATGGAGATCTGCAAACAATACGAAAGTTTTCAAATATCTTACTCTAAAACTTTAACCTGAATAGTATCTTACTCTAAAGTTTTAGCCTCAATAACAAAATAAAAATACACAGTGTAAGCCTCCTCTAAAAAAAATCAAATATAAAGTATAGGCTACTGATGAAGCGAAAAGTGTACCGCTTTTAAGGGGTCATTTAAGCCCTAAATCGTATTTATTTGATCAAATATTGCCCTAAATCGTTCCTTTTGTCATTTTAGGTACTTTTGAGGAGAAATCTGGAAAAAGAAGCATTTTGGACGTTTTTGGAGCATAAAAGTGAAGAAAACGACAAAGTCTCAAAATCTTGCTGGAAGTTACCTTTGACGGCGTCAGGATTAACCCTGGACGGCGTCATGGCTTGGCAAAAGTGGTGGATGTGAAATTTACTCATGATAAGCCAGTGAAAATTGCATGGGAATTCTGACGGCGTCACGCTTTAATCTGATCAAGGTCGTCACGTTATAATTCAAAGAGGGACGGCGTCACGTTCATAGTCTGACGGCGTCAAGCCTTGATAAGCCAGAACGGATTTTGGAGAGCTAAAGAGGGACGGCGTCAAGAAGGTCATCCGAGAACCCTAAAAGCGGCGAGGTGACGGCGTCACACTCCATAACGTGACGCCGTCAGATCCAAAAATCTATATATAGTTTTGCAATTCTTTGTCATTAGTGTGGAACTTATTGGGGAACTTTGTGTGTGAAAACCCTAGGACGAATTTGGCAGCTCTTTCAAGGCTTTTTGCCTTGAGATCTTCCATGTTACATTGAAGATAAGTTATCAATTAATCATTCAATATGTCTATGTGTTGTTTGATTCTATCTTATTCTTGTCTTTTGTTTAACATGTTAGGCTTGATTTATCTTGTATTTGCTTAGATCTAATGAAACCTAGCTATTGATTATTGGTTATTAGTGTGTTGTTAGTTGTATTGGATGATTGTTCATCTATGTTAGGCTTAAGAAAACTGGCTAACTTCCTATTCGGTAACTTGCTTGAACGTCTTAAGAAACATGAACCAATGCGTACTAAAGGTTTTTATGGTTGTATTTAATGCACAAGCGAATTCTAGTGATCCCATGTTAGGAGCTTCCTAGCTGGCTCGACATAGGAGTGAAGTAGGAGCTTGTAGAGTTGGGGAAGTACGTACGCCACCCCACGAATGGTATTAAGGAATACACCCGTCATCCACGCAACTAATACACACTAATCAACCGGTAAAAGATAGTTAGGGAGTAAGGAAATCTAAGTAAACACATTTCCCTCCACATAAGTTTTCACCAACATTTTCATTTTCTGTTATTTTATTTAATTTGCATTCGTAGTAATTTGGGTTAGTTGACTAGCAACTAATTCCGCCCACTCTTTCAAACCCGAGATTTTACTTGCTTTCATAAAAAATATAAAAACATAAAAAGAATCTTCTCTCACCCTTAGACCTATTAGAGTAACTTTTCATACCTAACGAACACTATTCCCTGTGGAGAACGATCAATCCCCCGTACTTACCACTACACTATACTACATCGGTCAGGTACACTGCCTGGTGGGGTTGTAAGCCTCTTGAGATCCCTCGAGAGGTAAAACCTGTTGTAAGGTCGCAAAACCACGCATCAAGTTTTTGGCGCCGCTGCCGGGGAATAGTTATTGTTTAGGTTGAATTTTTATTTTATAGGTCTACTCACTAGATTCCTTTCTAGTGAGATTTTTATTTTATTTTTCTAGGTTTTCTTTAGTCTATCTTATTTCTTTGTACTTTTGTTTGTGATACCTTCCACTTACCTCATGAGTAACATTGGTCATTTGATCCCTGTTATTCGTATTTTTCGCCGTGCAAACTTTCAACTACCCGTTCCCGCCCCCATCATAGAAAACAACAACCTTTCACCCGACCACCACTTTGGTAACAATTCTGAGATGGAGGAGTCTGACCATGAGAATGACCATGTTAGTCCGTTTTACTACTCAGACTCCGATGAGGATGCCGGTAATGGAGAAGTAGTTAACGAGGAATGGGGAAAAGAGGAAATTGATCCCTTTAAGTATATTGACCCTAGGACTAAGATCGAAAAGGATAGCCTCTTTAACATGCAATTTCCGTGTAAGATTGGTTATCATGATTTTTATGCTTATCTTAACTCATCTTTGCCTATGAACATTATCTCTCACGCTAATTATAATAAAATCATGGTAGATGAGCTAGAATATCAAGGAGATAACATTGTTGCTAGGACTAAGCCACTACACGTATTCGTTGGAAGTTTTGTGTATTTGGTGGATTTTATGGTTATGGAGAACTTAGGAGAATTCATTGATAACAAATTAACCCAAGTCATTTTTGGAGAACCCTTCAAAAGGTTGACCCACCTTGACGAAAAACTTGTGGACGGGTTAATTACATTCTCGGATGGGGATGAAGATTTTACTTACCAAATGCCCAGAGCACATCCTAGGTTTAAAAACTACTCCATTGAATCTTGCAATAGACTTGTGCCTCTTGATTTGTTAAGTGAGAATGATAAGAGGAAGGGGCTCAAATATCCACATGAGAAAAATAAGAGATACTATCATGGATGTTTGGAGCTGAATGATGAATACAAGAAAGATGAGGCAACAATTAGATGGCTCACACTCGGATACGTGAGCATAAGCGACACTAGATGAGCCTTACTTTGAGTCTAGCTACAAGACTCGTTAATAAAGAAAAGCGCTTCTTGGGAGGCAACCCAAGCTTTATTTGCTTTGTGTGTTCATTTATTTGTTTGTTTGATTTTATTTGTTTCCGTATGTATGTTTAAATTTTATTATTATTGATTCATGTTCAAAACTAATTTGTGAAAATGCTTTATTTTGTTTTTAACTTCGTCTTAACTACATATAAAGGTATTTTGCAAAAGTTAAGTGTAAGGGAAATCTAAATCGGTTTATTAGAACACAAATGAACATGAATCATAATAATAATAAATTAACATACATATTAGTATTTGTTTGAGTCAAATGCTTGTATCGAGTCATAATGAAGTTTTGCAGGAATTCCAGGAAGTAAGGTATAGGTTTTTCCAAAATTTTCCGGAAACGTAACATGAGAATTCTGTCAGATCATTTCTGACGGCGTCAGGAGTAACAACCTGACGGCGTCAGGTTTAATTTTCTGAAAATTTTTGAAAGTTTTGTTTTCATAAAAAGTTTTTATTAAATCTATAACTTATAATCTCCAGGAATCTGCAAAATTATCATTCCACAAGCATTATATCCTTATATATAGATTTATCCCGCCGATGTTATGCAGGTTTTCGTGTTTGTTTTCTCAGGTTTAACAGGTTATTTTGGACAAGAAAATGTTTTTGGATCAAGCTTATGGCGATGCATTAGTCATGGAGCTTCTACATTCTCTTTGGAAGAAGATCTAACCGTGTTACTTCATTATCCACCGGACGAATCAGGGGAGTATTTGATTTCATTCTTTTACTTTATACTTTTACATCTTGTTATTTGAACATTGGGGACAATGTTCATCTTAAGTGTAAGGGGGGGTAAAAGTACGATTAGAGAATACAATTGCGCTTGATTTTTGTTTGTTTAATAGTGGATGTGTAATAAAACTGAGATAAATACCTGTTAGGGTAATTTTAGTGCCAAATTTAAAATTTTTTACAACATATAGGAGTGAAACTTTGATCTTAATGAGCGTCTCACGGATAGGAGTTATATGACTAGCACAAAAACCGTACCACTAAAAAATTTTCCACCCCCAAATATGTGAGGTTCGCCCCTAGAATTGGTAGGAAAAGCATTTTGCTATGATGTGTGTACCGGTAGCACTTAGATTCTAGAACTTGCGTTAGGACCATTCCAAGGCCACAAGTGAGACTACATTCGTGTAGTTAGATTTACTACATGATAAGAGGCATTAGGATTCACCCATTGTTTTACACCTGTGTTTTTGTTATAATTACATTGGCTACATTGGTCAAGTAATTCTCCCACACCCTTTGCGTTGTACACATTTTTAGTACACGATACCCCTAGTACACCCCTCAGAGCCTATCTTTTCGTTTCGACCTTTAAGCATTTTACTTAAAGGAAGAATTTGGTTACACCCAACTAAAATGTACACCCAAATCGCCTTAGCCTACCTTGTATGCACTCATTTTTAGTGCATTATTGTTACAACATTTGTTTAAACCCAAGTTAATTATCTAATTGATTACTTGGTTGCTAAGTCGAGTCATATCCTTGTACATATTGTTTTGGGACGATTGGGACTCATGGGTAAAGTACTAGTGTAATAGAGTAATGGGGAAGAACATCATTTATTACCCCCATATGTGCTAAATATTTTAAAAGTACTCCAAGTGTTTTGATTATCTTAATTCGAGTCATTAGAATAGTTATTTGTAAAGTTATGTAAAAGTTCAAGTGTAAGGGGAATGCAATGCCCCTATGATGTATTATTTTGGATGGTAGGGCAAAAGTGTATGCAAAAAAAAAAAAAAAAAAAAAAAAAAAAAAAAATCGAAAAAATCAAGAAAAATACAAAAAAATGAGAAAAAGAAAAGTAGAAAAAACATACCGACTACCATCCCGTTTTATTTTATGTTTATTTTATGTTTTTGTTATTTTCTTTCATTAGCTTAAGATTGAGTCGAGTCTTGGCTTAGCAACATTGTATAGTACATGTAATTGATCAAGATCTTTAACTCGCCACCAGTCAAATATCCTTTATCCAACAAAACCGTGTTTTCCTTTTCCCTACACCTAACATTATAACCCATTTAAAAGCCCTCTTTGATAGTTTATCTTTGGTGCTTACGCCGAGTGGAGGAGGTTTTCGATCCTTTCCCAAGCCTATGGTAATCTATTTGCTATGACAGGTAGTGAGAGATATTATCCGTTTTCATTTATGAGATTTATTTTGATGACACTTGAGAGATGTGAGTATCTAAACACTACTTGTGAGGTGCTAGTTTATAATCTCCGTGCTTATTATGATTAAAGTGGAACGAATATTTGTTGTAATTACTTTTATGTTAGCATTAAATGACCCCTAACTTGTATTTTGATTAGAATAAAAGCGCATTTGCTTGAGGACAAGCAAATCTCAAGTGTAAGGGTATTTGATGAAGCGAAAAGTGTACCGCTTTTAAGGGTCATTTAAGCCCTAAATCGTATTTATTTGATCAAATATTGCCCTAAATCGTTCCTTTTGTCATTTTAGGTACTTTTGAGAAGAAATCTGGAAAAGGAAGCATTTTGGACGTTTTTGGAGCATAAAAGTGAAGAAAACGACAAAGTCTCAAAATCTTGCTGGAAGTTACCTTTGACGGCGTCAGGATTAACCCTGGACGGCGTCATGGCTTGGCAAAAGTGGTGGATGTGAAATTTACTCATGATAAGCCAGTGAAAATTGCATGGGAATTCTGACGGCGTCACGCTTTAATCTGATCAAGGTCGTCACGTTATAATTCAAAGAGGGCCGGCTCACGTTCATAGTCTGACGGTGTCAAGCCTTGATAAGCCAGAACGGATTTTGGAGAGCTAAAGAGGGACGGCGTCAAGAAGGTCATCCGAGAACCCTAAAAGCGGCGAGGTGACGGCGTCACACTCCATAACGTGACGCCGTCAGATCCAAAAATCTATATATAGTTTTGCAATTCTTTGTCATTAGTGTGGAACTTATTGGGGAACTTTGTGTGTGAAAACCCTAGGACGAATTTGGCAGCTCTTTCAAGGCTTTTTGCCTTGAGATCTTCCATGTTACATTGAAGATAAGTTATCAATTAATCATTCAATATATCTATGTGTTGTTTGATTCTATCTTATTCTTGTCTTTTGTTTAACATGTTAGGCTAGATTTATCTTGTGTTTGCTTAGATCTAATGAAACCTAGCTATTGATTATTGGTTATTAGTGTGTTGTTAGTTGTATTGGATGATTGTTCATCTATGTTAGGCTTAAGAAAACTGGCTAACTTCCTATTCGGTAACTTGCTTGAACGTCTTAAGAAACATGAACCAATGCGTACTAAAGGTTTTTATGGTTGTATTTAATGCACAAGCGAATTCTAGTGATCCCATGTTAGGAGCTTCCTAGCCGGCTCGACATAGGAGTGAAGTAGGAGCTTGTAGAGTTGGGGAAGTACGTACGCCACCCCACGAATGGTATTAAGGAATACACGCGTCATCCACGCAACTAATACACACTAATCAACCGGTAAAAGATAGTTAGGGAGTAAGGAAATCTAAGTAAACACATTTCCCTCCACATAAGTTTTCACCAACATTTTCATTTTCTGTTATTTTATTTAATTTGCATTCGTAGTAATTTGGGTTAGTTGACTAGCAACTAATTCCGCCCACTCTTTCAAACCCGAGATTTTACTTGCTTTCATAAAAAATATAAAAACATAAAAAGAATCTTCTCTCACCCTTAGACCTATTAGAGTAACTTTTCATACCTAACGAACACTATTCCCTGTGGAGAACGATCAATCCCCGTACTTACCACTACACTATACTACATCGGTCAGGTACATGTCTGGTGGGGTTGTAAGCCTCTTGAGATCCCTCGAGAGGTAAAACCTGTTTAAGGTCGCAAAACCACGCATCAGCTACCTGATTGAAAATGATAAAAAAGCTGAATATCCAGAAATGTTCCAAGGGCAACGAACCACCCAACACCAAAACAAAAACCAATGTAACCGGCTGCCTACGGATCTGTAAACACAAAACCAACCGACAAAAAATCATAAGTAAGACTAACCCACAAAAAAATCGTAAGTCAACAAACATCATTTATATAATATTACTCGCAATATACAAATCTGCGAAGAACATTAGGGTTTTCAAATATCTATATATTTTAAATAGTAAATAGTAATTAGGGTTTTCAAATATGCAGATCTGCGAAGAATCTTAATCGGAATATGCAAATCTGCGAAGAACATTAGGGTTTTCAAATATCCTATACCTGATTAAAAGCACGTAAAGAGCTGAACACTCAGAAATCCGTCGGCGCCAACAAAACACCAAAGCTGATTATCAACCAACCCACAACAATACTGATTTCTTTGTATTTTTCTGATCAAACTTTATGTTTTGATCCTCAAAAAAAATTCGAAGATAAACTACACTTTATGAGTAAGTATAGTAAATAGTAATTAGGGTTTTCAAATATGCAGATCTGCGAAGAATCTTAACCGGAATATGCAGATCTGCGAAGAACATTAGGGTTTTCAAATATCCTATACCTGATTAAAAGCACGTAAAGAGCTGAACACTCAGAAATTCGTCGGCGCCAACAAAACACCAAAGCTGATTATCAACCAACCCACAACAATACTGATTTCTTTGTATTTTTCTTATCAAACTTTATGTTTTGATCCTCAAAAAAAATTCGAAGATAAACTACACTTTATGAGTAAGTATATGGGGAAAAGCGAGAAGAGTATTAGAGAAGTTTCTACACAGCGCATAAGTATACACGGGTGAAACAGTAATGAACAGTAATGAATAGTAAAATCCCCCAAATACGGCGTCGTTTGGATTATGATTCTATGAACCATTTTGTAGCATATTTTTCTTTCATTGAAGGACCAAAATCACACATATATTGGGCTTCGTTTTTAGAATTTTGGATAAATCCTAAAATTAAAACATATTCACTTCATAAGGTTTATCATCACCAAATCAATTTTAGGAATACCAAACAGCACTTAAACAAATGGGATAATTCCATATATTTCCAACTTAAACCTTGTATTCCCATATTTACCCAACCAAAACTAATAATGGCATATATACCCAATCTAAATAACAATTTGTCATATTTACCCATATTACCAATATAATCATTTTTAAGATTTGTAAAATTAATAATAATTATCTTTCTAGATCATGTCGACTATTATACCCTTATTAATAAGCGAGAAATATTCCCTCCTTTTACCCCCTTTAGTCTAGGTTTACATATAAATTAACTAGTGCTTGCATGACTTCATGATCACATTTACATGATCAAGATTGTTCATCATATAACCTCATTTATAGTATGTGATTGTTCATAAAACTCAATGATTTTCAGGGTTAGTTTGTTCAGTTTTCTCAAAGTTTTTAGTGGTTATTTGATCTTCTGATGAGATAAGATATCTCATACTTGTTGTCCTTTTCAATTGCCATGAAGTTTACGTACCTAGTTGTATAATCTCGACCACACTAATGTACTGTCAAAAGGTAGTGTCCATAATGTTTCAAAGGTTTTAACTTTTAACCATTATTCTACACTATGTAATTAAATGGCAACATGTTCACTGTTCAACTTGTTGGCACAAAAGCAGATTATAGGAGAGCTGATAAAGGACGTATATCTTGAATTTCACATGGTGCGGAGATATCATCATGTGAAGATAAGGATTTATTTAGGATCAAATATCTTTATCAAGTTATTAGGGGTATACTTGGAATTTTATAACATAAATTATATTTAGGATAATTCTAAAAATACCCCGGTTGCCCAAGGGCTGAGACTATCTAGACGGCATCTTTTATGTTTCCTTATCTAGACTAGGGCAACCAGTACTTTTTGGGAAACTAAAATCTGCAAGTGACAATTGTGATTTTACGGATTACAAAGTAGGGCAACTTATGTACTTTTTGGTCAACTGGTGTAATTTTTGGGCAACTGGCGGCCTTCATGTCGGACAAGTGGCGACACATGGTTGGCTAAGTATTGGTTGCCCAGGGCAACTGGTCTAGATAAGGAAACACAAAAGATGTCGTCTAGATAGTCTCATCCTTTGGGCAACCGGGGTATTTTTGGAATTATCCCATTAAATTTTAACTAGTTTTACAAAGAAATGGGTAAATGTGACAAATTATTATTTAGATTGGGTATATATGTCATTATGAGTTTTGGTTGGGTAAATATGACAATATAAGGTTTAAGTTGGGGATATATGGAATTATCCCTAAACAAATAACAATGTGTTAAGTTTGTAATTTATATTTTATCCTTTATTTATATCTGTGTATATTGATGTATAGTGCAAGGGCTTCATTGTAATTATATATCCTCTTTTATGTAACCCTAACTCTATATAATGAATGAGAATGGCACAACAACTCTTAACGGGTATTATTCCAATTACTCTGTAACATGGTAATGAGAGCCTAAAATTTTAGGTTTTCTCTTTGTAGCCGCCATATCTCCTACAGTAAAATTGGTTCGATTCAAATACGTAAACTAAAATTTTTGTTCAGCCTTTTGTTCAGGTACATGTCCCCGCCAAAAGTGTAAACTACAACTTTGTTCAAGCTTTTTGGCGAGGACATGTCCTTGCCAAAAAAGATACTTAATTAAGTTTAATCACTTATTAAGTACTACCTCCGTCCCAAAATAAGTGTCAGGTTTGACTTTTTAGAGTATTTATTGTTCAACTTTGACTGTAAATACTTTTATTTGTATTATATAATACTTGATACAAAATATATGAATGGATTGAGTTTCAAATGCATTTTCATTGGTATAATTTTGAGAAAGTATTATATAACACAAATAAATATATTTAAGGTCAAAGTTGGACAAAAAAGACTCGGAAAAATCAAACCTGACACTTATTTTGGGACGGAGGGAGTAACTTTTTTGGTTAATTAAGTGACCATCCCCGCCAAAAGTGGGTTGCCACGTTGGATAATGTTTGACCATGAAAAGGCTGCGGGTCTCACGTGTCCCCGCCAAAAGGCTAAATTCGTCCCCGCCAAAAGTTTCAGCGACACGGTATTAGCGAAGACCTTTTAGCGGGGACATGTCCCGGCTAAAAGATTTCGGAGGGGACATATGCCCGCCAAAAGGTTGAAAAGCTTCCCGCTAAATGTGGTTATTGTTGTAGTGCCGAACATGGACATTTACATTAGACAAAAAAAAATTCGCCAATGGAGAATGCATTAACATTCCCAACCTTCCATCATTCGTTATTCATAATGAATTACATGAGATAGTCGATAGAGTATATTTAGCCTATACCCTTTGAAGTATGATGTCTTGAATGCCTTTGTTACTGGATGTATTGGTAGGCTTGGTAGCTGTAATTTTAAGGCTACAAATACTTTGGCATAAACTACTGGGTTACGATCTTATTAAAAGACTTTCTTAATGGGCCAATTGATGGCTAAAATGAAGCAAACAATGTGTATAATTATCTAGGCCACAATTGCTATTTTTGAAAGAACGATTTGACGATAAAATTTGGTAGGCATCTTCTCTAATTTTGGCCCCCCTTAGAAAACTGCTCAAGTTCGGCCATTGTTCTTCCCTTCCACGTTCCCTTCTTTCCCCTTTGTACATGTTCGTCTATATATATCTTCATAATGCATGTTTCTCCTCACACACCATTTCCACTACCTCTTCTCTCTCAAGAAAAATGCTACCAGTTTTTGTCACCCAAAAAAACAAGAACACTCTTCAATCATTGAAGATGTTACTTCTAACCCTGATGAAGTCCAACAAAGAATACTATATGAAATACTTGCACAAAATGCTAACGTCGAGTACCTTAGTCGATACGGTCTTTGTGGACAAACTGATCGTGAAACGTTTAAGAAATCTCTTCCTGTTGTAACCTATGAGGATCTCCATGATGACATCACACGTATCGCCAATGGTGATAAGTCACCTATTCTTTCATCCCACCCCATTTCAGAGTTCTTAACTAGGTACTTTCTTTTTTAGTTTGTCTCAAAATATTTGTTTCCAATTATGAGTTTATCATTCCACCTATTATTACACTTACTCATATTTTATAAAAGAAGTGTTTGAAATTGCATATTCAAGTGTTTGTTAAGTTTGGTCCAAGCTTAAAAGAAGTTTTGATGATCTATGCTTATTTTAGACTAAATAAACAACTTGGTGTGTGCATACTTCATACTGCTTTATTTAGCATATAATAGAAGCGTTCTAAAACCCATTTTTAAATTGTACTTATCTAAAGTAGTGTTTGAGATCACTTAATAAGAAATATCTATCTGTATAGTTAACTAACAACTGCATTATTTAACTCTTTGTTCATAAAGTTGTGTGCTTTTTCGATAATATTTTTTTCAAGATTTTATAGTCCTAAATTTAAAAAGTTAACGGGTTTTTGTTACTTTTTACAGTTCGGGGACTTCTGGAGGTGAAAGAAAATTGATGCGCACCATCAATGACGAGCTAGGAAGAAGGTCACAATTATATAGTCTTTTGATGCCGGTTATGAACCAATTTGTACCCGGTTTAGATAAAGGCAAAGGAATGTACTTTTTATTCATAAAATCTGAAGCTAAAACCCCTGGTGGGTTGGTAGCTCGACCTGTTTTAACCAGTTACTACAAAAGTTCTCATTTTAAAAAAAGACCTTACGACCCGTATACCAATTACACTAGCCCGAATGAGACCATTCTTTGCCTCGACTCAGACCAAAGCATGTATTCACAAATGCTTTGTGGTTTGTACCTTAATAAAGAAGTTCTTAGAGTCGGGGCAGTTTTTGCATCAGCTTTCATTCGTGCTATTAGGTTTTTGGAAAAACGTTGGAGTCTTTTGTGTCATGATATTCGCACGGGTAGTATCAATTCTATTATTACCGACCCGTTGGTGAGAGAATCTATTATGAAGATATTGAAACCTGACCCAAATCTTGCCGAATTTATTGAGGTCGAATGTTCTAGGATGTCATGGCAAGGGATTATAACGCGATTATGGCCTAACACAAAATATGTTGATGTTATTGTCACGGGTTCTATGTCTCAATATATACCAACTCTTGATTATTATAGTAATGGGCTTCCTTTAGTGTGTACAATGTATGCATCTTCTGAGTGTTATTTTGGTGTGAATTTGAACCCACTCTGTAAACCTAGTGAAGTTGCTTACACTCTCATTCCCACTATGGCTTATTTTGAGTTCCTCCCGGTTCATCGAGAGGATGGTATTGCGGGCACTAGTGCTGCGAAAGAAAATCAACAATTGGTTGATCTTGCGGATGTTAAACTTGGTCAAGAATACGAGCTCGTTGTCACAACATATGCGGGTTCGTTTTTACTTCAAAGCCCTTAATATAGTGTTTATTAGTATGTAAACTAATTATTGTTATGATAATGCATATGCTAATAAAAAATCTTGGACATATGTTTTCAGGTCTTTATAGGTATAGAGTTGGTGATCTTCTTAGAGTTGTTGGATTCAAGAACAAGGCTCCTCGATTCAGTTTCATTTGTCGAAAAAATGTGGCATTGAGTATTATTGATGCTGACAAGACTGATGAAGTTGAGCTGCACAAAGCAGTGGAAAACGCGGTTAACCATTTAGTTCCGTTCAGTGCAACTTTGAACGAGTACGCGAGCTATGCGGACACAACCACGATCCCTGGTCACTATGTCATCTTTTGGGAAGTTAGCGAAAATGGATCAACCCAAATTCCAGCATCTGTATTTGA
Organism: Artemisia tridentata subsp. tridentata; assembly: GCA_021014915.2. NCBI lineage: Eukaryota > Viridiplantae > Streptophyta > Magnoliopsida > Asterales > Asteraceae > Artemisia > Artemisia tridentata. The sequence continues at coordinate 448,651,462 of CP139509.1, read as the reverse complement.
GGATTGTTGTCTCACAATTGAAGAGTCATTGAATAGTGTTTATAGGCAAGGTCGAGTTTCAGATAAGTCTATAGGGCCATTGGAGATCAAGGTTGTCGAATGGCCCTATAGACTTATCTGAAACTCGACCTTGCCTATAAACACTATTCAATGACTCTTCAATTGTGAGACAACAATCCTCAAATACAGATGCTGGAATTTGGGTTGATCCATTTTCGCTAACTTCCCAAAAGATGACATAGTGACCAGGGATCGTGGTTGTGTCCGCATAGCTCGTGTACTCGTTCAAAGTTGCACTGAACGGAACTAAATGGTTAACCGCGTTTTCCACTGCTTTGTGCAGCTCAACTTCCTCAATCTTGTCAGCATCAATAATACTCAATGCCACATTTTTTCGACAAATGAAACTGAATTGAGGAGCCTTGTTCTTGAATCCAACAACTCTAAGAAGATCACCAACTCTATACCTATAAAGACCTGAAAACATATGTCCAAGATTTTTTATTAGCATATGCATTATCATAACAATAATTAGTTTACATACTAATAAACACTATATTAAGGGCTTTGAAGTAAAAACGAACCCGCATATGTTGTGACAACGAGCTCGTATTCTTGACCAAGTTTAACATCCGCAAGATCAACCAATTGTTGATTTTCTTTCGCAGCACTAGTGCCCGCAATACCATCCTCTCGATGAACCGGGAGGAACTCAAAATAAGCCATAGTGGGAATGAGAGTGTAAGCAACTTCACTAGGTTTACAGAGTGGGTTCAAATTCACACCAAAATAACACTCAGAAGATGCATACATTGTACACACTAGAGGAAGCCCATTACTATAATAATCAAGAGTTGGTATATATTGAGACATAGAACCCGTGACAATAACATCAACATATTTTGTGTTAGGCCATAATCGCGTTATAATCCCTTGGCATGACATCCTAGAACATTCGACCTCAATAAATTCGGCAAGATTTGGGTCAGGTTTCAATATCTTCATAACGGATTCTCTCACCAACGGGTCGGTAATAACAGAATTGATACTACCCGTGCGAATATCATGACACAAAAGACTCCAATGTTTTTCCAAAAACCTAATAGCACGAATGAAAGCTGATGCAAAAACTGCCCCGACTCTAAGAACTTCTTTATTAAGGTACAACCCACAAAGCATTTGTGAATACATGCTTTGGTCTGAGTCGAGGCAAAGAATGGTCTCATTCGGGCTAGTGTAATTGGTATACGGGTCGTAAGGTCTTTCTTTAAAATGAGAACTTTTGTAGTAACTGGTTAAAACGGGTCGAGCTACCAACCCACCAGGGGTTTTAGCTTCAGATTTTATGAATAAAAAGTACATTCCTTTGCCTTTATCTAAACCGGGTACAAATTGGTTCATAACCGGCATCAAAAGACTATATAATTGTGACCTTCTTCCTAGCTCGTCATTGATGGTGGGCATCAATTTTCTTTCACCTCCAGAAGTCCCCGAACTGTAAAAAGTAACAAAAACCCGTTAACTTTTTAAATTTAGGACTATAAAATCTTGAAAAAAATATTATCGAAAAAGCACACAACTTTATGAACAAAGAGTTAAATAATGCAGTTGTTAGTTAACTATACAGATAGATATTTCTTATTAAGTGATCTCAAACACTACTTTAGATACGTACAATTTAAAAATGGGTTTTAGAACGCTTCTATTATATGCTAAATAAAGCAGTATGAAGTATGCACACACCAAGTTGTTTATTTAGTCTAAAATAAGCATAGATCATCAAAACTTCTTTTAAGCTTGGACCAAACTTAACAAACACTTGAATATGCAATTTCAAACACTTCTTTTATAAAATATGAGTAAGTGTAATAATAGGTGGAATGATAAACTCGTAATTGGAAACAAATATTTTGAGACAAACTAAAAAAGAAAGAGTACCTAGTTAAGAACTCTGAAATGGGGTGGGATGAAAGAATAGGTGACTTATCACCATTGGTGATACGTGTGATGTCATCATGGAGATCCTCATAGGTTACAACAGGAAGAGATTTCTTAAACGTTTCACGATCAGTTTGTCCACAAAGACCGTATCGACTAAGGTACTCGACGTTAGCATTTTGTGCAAGTATTTCACATAGTATTCTTTGTTGGACTTCATCAGGGTTAGAAGTAACATCTTCAATGATTGAAGAGTGTTCTTGTTTTTTTCGGTGACAGAAACTGGTAGCATTTTTCTAGAGAGAGAAGAGGTAGTGGAAATGGTGTGTGAGGAGAAACATGCATTATGAAGATATATATAGACGAACATGTACAAAGGGGTAAGAAGGGAACGTGGAAGGGAAGAACAATGGCCGAACTTTAGCAGTTTTCTAAGGGGGGCCAATTGGCCCATTAAGAAAGTCTATTAATAAGATCGTAACCCAGTAGTTTATGCCAAAGTATTTGTAGCCTTAAAATTACAGCTACCAACCCTACCAATACATAACAAAAGCATTCAAGACATCATACTTCAAAGGGTATAGGCTAAATATACTCTATCGACTATCTCATGTAATTCATTATGAATAACAATTAACGAATGATGGAAGGTTGGGAATGTTAATGCATTCTCCATTGGCGATTTTTTTTGTCTAATGTAAATGTCCTTGTTCGGCACTACAACAATAACCACATTTAGCGGGAAGCTTTTCAACCTTTTGGCGGGGACATGTCCCCTCCGAAAACTTTTAGCCGGAACATGTCCCCGCTAAAAGGTCTCCGCTAATACCGTGTCGCTGAAACTTTTGGCGGGGACGAATTCAGCCTTTTGGCGGGGACACGTGAGACCCGCAGCCTTTTCATGGTCAAACATTATCCAGCGTGGCAACCCACTTTTGGCGGGGATGGTCACTTAATTAACCAAAAAAGTTACTCCCTCCGTCCCAAAATAAGTGTCAGGTTTGATTTTTCCGAGTCTTTTTTGTCCAACTTTCACGTTAAATATATTTATTTGTGTTATATAATACTTTCTCAAAATTATACCAATGAAAATACATTTGAAACTCAATCCATTCATATATTTTGCATCAAGTATTATATAACCCAAATAAAAGTATTTACAGTCAAAGTTGAACAATAAAGACTCTAAAAAGTCAAACCTGACACTTATTTTCGGACGGAGGTAGTACTCAATAAGTGATTAAACTTAATTAATTATATTTTTTGGCAAGGACATGTCCTCGCCAAAAAGCTTGAACAAAGTTGTAGTTTACACTTTTGGCGGGGACATGTACCTGAACAAAAGGCTGAACAAAAATTTTAGTTTACGTATTTGAATCGAACCAATTTTACTGTAGGAGATATGGCGGCTACAAAGAGAAAACCTAAAATTTTAGGCTCTCTTTACCATGTTACAGAGTAATTGGAATAATACCCGTTAAGAGTTGTTGTGCCATTCTCATTCATTATATAGAGTTAGGGTTACATAAAAGAGGATATATAATTACAATGAAGCCCCTGCACTATACATCAATATACACAGATATAAATAAAGGATAAAATATAAATTACAAACTTAACACATTGTTATTTGTTTAGGGATAATTCCATATATCCCCAACTTAAACCTTATATTGTCATATTTACCCAACCAAAACTCATAATGACATATATATCCAATCTAAATAATAATTTGTCACATTTACCCATTTCTTTGAAAAACTAGTTAAAATTTAATGGGATAATTCCAAAAATACCCCGGTTGCCCAAGGGCTGAGACTATCTAGACGACATCTTTTGTGTTTCCTTATCTAGACCAGTTGCCCTGGGCAACCAATACTTAGCCAACCATGTACCGCCACTTGTCTGACATGAAGGCCGCCAGTTGCCCAAAAATTACACCAGTTGACCAAAAAGTACACAAGTTGCCCTACTTTGTAATCCGTAAAGTCACAATTGTCACTTGCAGATTTTAGTTGCCCAAAAAGTACTGGTTGCCCTGGTCTAGATAAAGAAACACAAAAGATGTTGTCTAGATAGTCTCAGCCCTTGGACAACCGAGACATTTTTTGAATTATCCTAAATATAATTTATGTTATAAAATTCCAAGTATACCCCTAATAACTTGATAAAGATATTTGATCCTAAATAAATCCTTATCTTCACATGATGATATCTACACACCATGTGAAATTCAAGATATACGTCCTTTATCAGCTCTCCTATAATCTACTTTTGGGCCAACAAGTTGAACAGTGAACATGTTGTCATTTAATTACATAGTGTAGAATAATGGTTAAAAGTTCAAACCTTTGAAACATTATGGACACTACTTTTTGACAGTACATTAGTGTGGCCAAGATTATACAACTAGGTACGTAAACTTCATGGCAATTGAAAAGGACAACAAGTATGGCAATTGAAAAGGACAACAAGTATTGGAATACAAGGTTTAAGTCGGAGATATATGAAATTATCTTGGTATTCCTAAAATTGATTTGTTGATGATAAACCATATGAAGTGAATATGTTTTAATTTCAGGATTTATCCAAAATTCTAAAAACGAAGCCCAATATATGTGTGATTTTGGTCCTTCAACGAAAGAAAAATATGCTATAAAATGGTTCATAGAATCATAGTGTATAACAAAACTTGGAGATTCTAATAAATTCATAAATTTCTTTCTTTTTTACTTAGTATTGTTTCTGCTTCTTTTATTTTTGTTAAGAACATATAGGATTATTCTTAGTTACTCGTATACAGTCACTTTATTTTGGATACCATTATTTTGGTGTTTACTAAGGGACAAATCTCCATCATCCATCTAATTTGATCTAATGGTGGGGATTACCTAAGATTTAATATGTCAACCTAAGTCCATGTCTTTTTCTTTGTCTTTCTTTTTTATTCATTTTTTTTAATTCACTTTTTTTTTTTTTTAATTCGCTTTTTTTTTTCTTCCCGCTTTCATACGTTTTCGTCTGTTTTTATACGTTTTCGTCTGTTTTCGTCCGTTTTCTAATGTTTTCATCTGTTTTCATACGTTTACGTCCGTTTTCATACGTTTTCGTCTGTTTTCTTACGTTTTCATACATTTTCGTCCGTTTTCATACGTTTTCGTTCGTTTTCTTACGTTTTCGTCCGTTTTCATCTGTTTTCTTTCGTTTTCGTCCATTTTTCATACGTTTTCAGACGTGTTTTTACGTTTACTCCCGTATTCTAACGTTTTCGCCCATTTTCGTTCGTTTTCATACATTTTCGTCCGTTTTGATCTGTTTTCTTTAGTTTTCTTTCGTTTTCGTCCGTTTTTTCATACGTTTTCGTCCGTTTTCATACGTTTTCGTTCATTTTTTTACGTTTTCATCTGTTTTCAGATCTTTTCGTCCGTTTTTATACGCTTTCATCCATTTTCAGACGTTTTCATCTGTATTTATACATTTTCGTCCATTTTCAGACGTTTTTGTCCTTTTTCATATGTTTATATACGTTTTAGTCCATTTTCATACTTTTTTGTCCGTTTTTATACGTTTTCGTCCGTTTTCATACGTTTTCATCCGTTTTTTACGTTTTCATCCAACTTTAGACCTTTTTGTCCGTTTTCATACGTTTTCGTTTGTTTTAATACGTTTTTGTCCGTTTTCATACGTTTTTGTCCATTTTTTAATGTTTTCGTCTGTTTTCAGATGTTTTCATTCATTTTTAGATGTTTTCGTCCGTTTTCAGACGTTTTCGTCTGTTTTTATAAGTATTCGTCCATTTTCAGACCTTTTTTTCCGTTTTCATACGTTTATATACGGTTTCATCTGTTTTTAGACATTTTTGTCCGTTTTCATACGTTTTAGTCCATTTTCATACCTTTTCGTCCCTTTTTTTTACGGTTTTGCCAATTTTAGACGTTTTTGTCTGTTTTCATACATTTGCAGCCGTTTTCGTCCGTTTTCATATGTTTTCGTCCTTGCCGGCAGTTTTATTCGTTTTCATCCGTTTTCATACGTTTTCATGCTTTTTATTAAACTTTATTATATTACATGTCTAATATCACTTGTGATATTTTATAAAAATAGTTAATGTCTAATATCACTTGTGATATTTCATAAACAAACAAGTATGCTTTTTTAACCTTTAATATCGCCTGAGATATTTCATTGCTCTGTATATTTTTTTATATATTATCACCCATGTGTTTTCTGATATTTTTATAATTTTCAGTTACAAGATGATTTTTGTGCCTTTCATCGCAATGGACAAGCACATATATTTTTTTATAAAATGCAATTAATGTTATCTATCACTTGTGATATTATACTGTTAGTAGAAATAAATGGTTAAGCCTCTTTAGGTGAATTCTTATTTTGCTCAAAAACAATGCTAAGTTAATGCAACACTTGTTTGATTTTAAGAATACATCAAGTTTCTATTTTCATAGTTTGCTTCCTTTTTATTCATTTTGATATTTGTTAGTGACATTTTTTTTATCTCTTGTGATATAACATTGTAAGGAAGATGAAGAGTATTTAAATTGTCGTTCTTAGTTACTTAAGAGTAATATCTCATGTTATAAAGCAATGTAATATGGCACTAATTCTGTTATTCTACATATGAGTAATATCGCAGGTGATAAAGCAATAGAATGTAACACTAATTCTGGTATTCTACATATGAGTAATATCACATGTGATAAAATAATAAAATGGCCAAAAGAGACATCATTTATGTCTAGTTATATATATATTCAAGTAACTCAAAAGCATATAAGTCTGCATCATTGTGTACAACAGTTAACATGCACTTTTTCTAGTTACTTTCATAATCCTTGTCTTTCTTAGTTCTTCCACAAAATGCTTCATCTCTTCCTCGTTTGGATGCTTAGTTGCAAAAAATGGCCCAGTCAAAAATTGCAGTTGTGGTTGAATAAAGCACAACATATCCATAAAATAAACTGAAGAAGCTCAAACACCTGTGATATCATGTGTGATATCACAGGTGATATCACATGTGATATCAACTATGATATCACCGGTGATAGCACCTTTCATATCACCGGTGATAGCACCTGTCATATCACCGGTGATAGCACCTGTCATATCACAGGTTCCTCCATCACCACCACTGATTCAACAAATAGAGGAAAGCCGACACACTTGTGATATAACCAAAATATAAAGTAGTACGAATTTGCAAGTAATCAAAATGAATATCAAGGGAGATATCTTGTGATTTTCATGTGGGTAGGTTATATGTCTAATATGAATTTAATGTTCCAAACAATGATGTTGGTAAACATGTTATGAAGATATTGATGTAAACAATGATGCATGCTAACTGTTGTAGACAATGATGAAGCCTTAGATGCTTTTGGGTTATCTGAATATAGATAACCAGACATGAATGATGTCTATTTTTGTCATTTTATTGCTTTATCACGTGTGATATTAGTCATATGTAGAATACCAGAATTAATTTCATATTCTATTACTTTATCACATGAGATATTACTCTAAAGTGACTAATTTCACATTCTATTACTTTATCACCTGAGTTTTCATCTTTGATATAGTGTTATATCACAAGTGATAATAAGTGTCACTTACAAATACCAAAATGAATAAAAATGAAGCAAACTTTGAAAATAAAAACTCAACGTATTCTCAAAATCAAACAAGTGTTGCATTAATTTAGCATTGCTTTTGAGCAAAATAAGAATTCGATTAAAGAGGCTTAGCAGTTTTATTTCTACTAATGGTATAATATCACGAGTGATAAATACTAACATTCATTACATATTAAAATTCTAAAAAGAACACAAAATGTTTGAGCAAAGTTTCATTCTTAAGCAACCATGGACCGACAATAAAACATTTCCCTTGGTTGTCTATCGTGATGAAAAGCAAAAACACCATCTTGTACCTGAAAAAAATTAAAAAAATAGAAAACACATAAGTGATAATATATAAAAAAATATACAAAGTAATGAAATATCTCAGGTGATATATTAAAGGTTGAAAAGCATAACTATTTGTTTTATATGTAGCATCAAAAGAGATAACATTACCAAGCTCTTCGTAGTTACACTTGTTAGAGTGTTATATTGAAATGCTTGACAGTGAAGACGTTAATTGATTTAAGTCACGCACAATTATATTTATAATGATATTCTACATATGAGTAATATCACAAGTAATAAAGCAATAAAATGTAACTGGTATTCTACATATGAGTAATATCACAAGTGATAAAACAATAAAATGAATGAGTAATATCACAGGTGATAAATTCACATCTGCATCACATAAGATATTATACATAAGCTAAACCAAGAACATGACATAATCGTAACATAGTCATTATAACATACTTGGAAGGTCGAAGAATCAAATGATGAAGAAAACGCACATTTCAACTAAAAAAACCATTTCCTACTAACGGTATAATATCACAAGTGATAAATAACATTGATTACTGTTGATCCCAGTTGAGCACTTGATCGAATCCCTTAGCTTGTAAAAGTTTGGCTATGCTAGATAAATCTAACACAACTAGGTATAGAAACTGACTTGTAATTTATCAAACACAATGCGGAATTTTGTATTTGATCTCAAGAAGAACTTTATAACTAAGGAAACAATGAACAATGAATATCAAACTATTTGTGTTATATAATACTTTCTTAAAATTATACTAGTGAAAAGACATTTGAAACTCAATCCATTCATATATTTTGCATCAAGTATTATATAACACAAATAAAAGTATTTACAGTCAAAGTTGAACAATAAATACTCTAAAAAGTCAAACCTGACACTTATTTTCGGACGGAGGTAGTACTTAATAAGTGATTAAACTTAATTAATTATATTTTTTGGCATGGACATGTCCTCGCCAAAAAGCTTGAACAAAGTTTTAGTTTACACTTTTGGCGGGGACATGTACCTGAACAAAAGGCTGAACAAAAATTTTAGTTTACGTATTTGAATCGAACCAATTTTACTGTAGGAGATATGGCGGCTACAAAGAGAAAACCTAAAATTTTAGGCTCTCATTACCATGTTACAGAGTAATTGGAATAATACCCGTTAAGAGTTGTTGTGCCATTCTCATTCATTATATAGAGTTAGGGTTACATAAAAGAGGATATATAATTACAATGAAGCCCCAACACTATACATCAATATACACAGATATAAATAAAGGATAAAATATAAATTACATACCTAACACATTGTTATTTGTTTAGGGATAATTTCATGTATTCCCAACTTAAACCTTATATTGTCATATTTACCCAACCAAAACTCATAATGACATATATACCCAATCTAAATAATAATTTGTCACATTTACCCATTTTTTTGAAAAACTAGTTAAAATTTAATGGGATAATTCCAAAAATACCCCGGTTGCCCAAGGGCTGAGACTATCTAGACGACATCTTTTGTGTTTCCTTATCTAGACCAGTTGCCCTGGGCAACCAATACTTAGCCAACCATGTGCCGCCACTTGTCCGACATGAAGGCCGCCAGTTGCCCAAAAATTACACCAGTTGACCAAAAAGTACACAAGTTGCCCTACTTTGTAATCCGTAAAGTCACAATTGTCACTTGCAGATTTTAGTTGCCTAAAAAGTACTGGTTGCCCTGGTCTAGATAAGGAAACACTAAAGATGTTGTCTAGATAGTCTCAGCCCTTGGGCAACCGAGACATTTTTGAAATTATCCTAAATATAATTTATGTTATAAAATTCCAAGTATACCCCTAATAACTTGATAAAGATATTTGATCCTAAATAAATCCTTATCTTCACATGATGATATCTACACACCATGTGAAATTCAAGATATACGGCCTTTATCAGCTCTCCTATAATCTACTTTTGTGCCAACAAGTTGAACAGTGAACATGTTGCCATTTAATTACATAGTGTAGAATAATGGTTAAAAGTTAAAACCTTTGAAACATTATGGACACTAGCTTTAGACAGTACATTAGTGTGGTCAAGAACTCAAGATTATACAACTAGGTACGTAAACTTCATGGCAATTGAAAAGGACAACAAGTCTGATCTCATCAGAAGATCAAATAACCACTACAAACTTTTAGAAAACTGAACAAACTAACCCTGAAGAGGTGTCAAAATGGGCGGGCCGGGCCGGGCGGGCATGGGCTACGGTTCAAACGGGCTATAGGCTAAACGGGCGTGGGCAAAACGGGCGCGGGCCAAACGAGCACATATTATACAAATCGCTTTAGAAAAGACCCAAAACAACGAAATAAATTCCTAAAACGTAACACCTCATTTATATTTAAAAAATTAAATATATTATATATATAAATTTTTCTTTAAAAACAATTATAATGTTCTCCAATTGAGAGAAAATATCTGCCCGTTTGTGCCTATTTAACTTTTAAATGGGTAATATATGCCCATTTCAAAAAAAGAATGAGACCAAATGTGCCCAAATCTTTTAAAATTTTTGCCCAATTAGCCAATTTTTTAAGTTTGGGCACAAATTGCCACCTCTACTGAAAATCATTGAGTTTTATGAACAATCACATACTATAAAAGAGGTTATATGATGAACAATCTTGATCATGTAAATGTGATCATGAAGTCATGCAAGCACTAGTTAATTTATATGTAAACCTTTCTCGCTTATTAATAAGGGTATAATAGTCAACATGATCTTGAAAGATAATTATTATTAATTTTACAAATCTTAAAAATGATTATATTAGTAATATGGGTAAATATGACAAATTGTTATTTAGATTGGGTATATATGTGATTATTAGTTTTGGTTGGGTAAATATGGGAATACAAGTTTTAAGTTGGAGATATATGGAATTATCTTGGTATTCCTAAAATTGATTTGGTGATGATAAACCATATGAAGTGAATATGTTTTAATTTCAGGATTTATCCAAAATTCTAAAAACGAAGCCCAATATATGTGTGATTTTGGTCCTTCAACGAAAGAAAAATATGCTATAAAATGGTTCACAGAATCATAGTGTATAAGGCTCTTCACAGTGGGACGGAAGAAATCGAGCAACATAATCGATCGATCGATATTGAATATCGATCGGCCCAATGTGGGCAAACTAGCCAAATCGATCGCCGGTCAAAGTTTTGCAAAATCGTTCGGATATTCGACCGATTTTGTATCCGTTTGTTTTGCAAAAAATGTATCCGTTTGTTGCTAAAAAAAAAAAACTTTTTTTCCAAAATATTTACCACTTTTCATCCTATAAATACCCACATCAAACCCACTTTCAAACACACAATTTCAAAAACAATTCATACAAATTCACATCAAAAAACACACAATGTCAAAGAAAAACACTCCACAATCAAAAAACCGACGATCCCGACTAACCCAAAATGCACCGGACATAAATTTCTCTCCGCAAAACACCTTTGAACTAACCGGCATAACACCACCACAACAAGGGAACATACGCTTTCGTCCACAATCTTTTGAATATCCAACACAATTACCACAAGTCAATCAAAGAGAAAACTTGTTTTCCATTCGTCGTCCTTTTGTCCCACCACAACGTGTTGATTACAATCAACAACCAAGTGAGGCGGCTTATCGGCCTAACATGGATTTCTTGCATTCTTCCCAACCGTCTCAAGAACATTCTCCGATTCGGTTTACTAATCTTGATATGAATTTGGATGATTGGGGAGACTATCATAACTATGGTTATTCGACCCAAGATTACCCGAGTCAAGATGCTTCGATGGGGCAAGCTTCGGGTCACGGTTCGGGTCACGGTTCCTACCAAGATTCTTTCCACGGTTCTATGCCCGTTAATGACGATGACGATGTCGAAGTCGAAGAGACATCACCCGTCAAGCCAAAGAAGCCTTCGCGGCGTGCTACAAAGACGAAAGGCAAAGGCAAAGGCAAAGAACCCGAACCGGCCAAAAAAATTGAACCATGGACTGTAACCACTGTGAAAAATCCATCATTTAAATAAACTATTTCTCAGAATATTTATCCTTTTCTACGTGTAAATTTTTTTTTTTTAATTTTGATTGTGGCTATTATCTTATGTGACGGAGATCACATCCCGAATCACCGTGCTTGCAACTGAATTCGTATTCAAGTAAGTAAACATGTTAATCTAAAATATTATGAGATTCCACTTTACGTTATTTCATTAATATATGTTAAAACTAAACATTCATTAAACTAATGATAATTTTATAAAACCCTAAACTACCATAACAACATTTATGAACAATAAAACCCTAAGAAATACTAAAGTACAAATCATATGGTTAATGTACAAGTGTCTAAAGCATAAAAACCCTAAATCCATAATAACTTCCAATAAAGCCCTAATCTCACATAACTATGAAATTATATATATTTTACAAACCCTAATTTATTTATACAATATTTTTACAAAATATTAAGTTTACAAATTATTTAAGCTAGTGTACAAGTCATTAATGCATAAATTCATTTATTTACAAAATCTTTATAAAAATCCCTTTTATATTTATTTTCAAGCATAAAGTACAAACCCTCCATGCATAACTTTTACAACTAATATTTTCTAAACTCACTAAATATTTTTACAAGTCTTTAAACCTAAAGTACAAGTATCTAATAAATTTCATTTATTTGCTTTTAACTTAACAAAACTTAACATATAATTTTTATAACTTAATAAATTATAAAAATTACATTTTTCTCATATTCTAAATTATTGTACAACTAAATTAAGTCAAGGTACAAGTCCTTTAAGCATAACATCTAAATAACAATAAAAATCTTATAAACATTTAAAAATACTTATTTAAATGACATTTCATGTAACATTTTTTATAAAAATAATTTATTTACTTATTTAACATATGTACAACTCCATAAACTTAAGGTACAACACCCTAATGCATAGAATCATAAAAACACAATAATATATATTTAAACCTTAATAAAGACATAATATGTAATAATTTCACATACTAATTATTAAAATGAGTTTATTTATTTATAAAATAAGTGTACAAATTCTTAAACTAAATGTACAACCCTTTAATGCATAAAACTATAAAAACTCATTTATTTGTATTTAAACCTTAATAAAAATTACATAAAAATTATAGAAAATTAAGAAATAATTAAAAATATATTTTTCTTATTTTTCTTACATAAGTACAAGTCTTATAAGCCTAGAGTACAATTTGCTAAAGCACAAAATCTATTTTTCCCTATGTAACTATAGTTCGATACATATATAATTATGTCATATGGATTCAAAATTTATGTTTAACTAAGTCTTAAACCTAGGAACCTTAGTTCTACCCTAAACCTTAGTTTACAAGTCAACAAAGCCTAGGTACAATGCCCTAATGCACTAGTCGACCTAAAACAAACTTAGTTAACCCACTTAGTTCAATCCTAACCTTAAACTAACTAAATCCCTGGAATTCTTACACCCTAAGAGAACAAATGTGTGAACCCTAAGTGAAACACATAGCCCCTCCTTCTAGAAATAGCTTATGTGTGTGATATGTGTTCTTACACATCACATACTTCCTCTCCTTACCTTGTAACGTCTCCCTAGCCATACACATCACCTTCTGCATCCACAAGAACCTCCATGAACTCCCTAGAAACCCTAACTTCCCTCTCTATAAATAGGAAGCACTAGAAAACCCTAAAAACCACACTAACCATTCGAACCAACCCTCAAAGCCTCTCACCCTTACTCCACTGATTCTCTTAGTCCAATTTAAGTTCAAATAAACCCAAGAAGGCAGTAGGATAAAGTTAGAAGCATAGGAGAGCTCGAATCAAACCCTACACCAAAATCTTGCCCTAGTCGACCATAATAAGTAAGGTATGTCCATAGCCCTTTTCATTTACTTTTCTATATTTATTTTAAGTCTAAATATACTCTAGAACATGTCCTAATAAGTCTATAATCTCAGAATTAATGAAAACATAATTATACTTATTTTGTTCATATCGAGTAGAAATATAAGAATCATTTCGAAATAAAGATCTAACATACCTAGGATATTAAAAATGGTTTAATAACACTCTATATATGTTAGAATAACTATGTATAACATAAAAACCATGGGTCTAAAAATCGGATTTCACAAAAACAAGTTTTTCTTTTCCTTTTTGTTTCTGTCGTACAGCAGCAGGTCTGCTGCTTTGAACCTCGATTTACCCTATCAAACGAATCTTAAAAATTCTAGTTTTCGACATGGTTAAAGTACTTTTAAAGGGCTAAAAGTAGGAAAAAGAATCAATGTTTTTCGTTAAGAAATGAGGGAGAACGGGGCGTTTGAAGTTGGGTATGTTTCTGTGACGAGTAACATGAAATAACGATTTTCTGTTTTAAATTTTGAATTCGTGGGTTCGAATCTGACCCCGAGACTTTACAAAAATACTTTTAAAATAATTATGAACATTTTAGAAAAGGTTTAGCAAAAGGTCTCGGCTTGAATCACTAAAAATAAATTGTTTTTGAACAAGGGATGTCGAGTGATAAGATTTAGAGACATAGGGACTGTTTTTGCCAAAACTCCATAGTACTTTTTGCTTTGGACTTGTCATGTGATCGGGAAATCCTTAAGGGGGTAAAAGTGTATATTCTGGAACTAAAAAGTATTAAGTGTAATTTATAAAAGGTCAAGGGTAAAAGTTGTCAATTTCTTAAAGTTTAGGGGTAAAGTATGTAAACCCTAGAAACCTTAGGATGTAAAACGTAAATATACTAAAAACTTTAATATAATTTAATAATTATTATTAGTATAATTATTATTATTAATATTATTATTAATAAGTTTTAATTAAAAACTTAATATATGTTTCGAACCATAATTAACGGACGAAGTATCTTTTTAACGAACGGACGAAACCAAATCTTACAAATAAGAAAATATAACAAAATATTACTTTTGAAACTACATATTGGCTCAATTAAACATTTAATCAACAAACCAAATAATGAAACGAATAATAAAAACTTATATATTAAGAAACAATTACTGAGAAACTTGACATAACCAATTCAGGTTGCAAGCCGGAGACGTTTATCAACTTTGTTTTGCTTTTGTTTTCCATCCAGACTGCTCAGGTGAGTTCATAGTCCCACTTTTCTTATATGTTTTCCAAACTTGTGGGGAGATACATGCTATTAAGCCGAACACAAGTATTTTCCTGATTGTTATTGCAATAAGTTAACCGTTGCCTATTTATTTTAAAAGACCCTGTTATCATGCACCATTAATCACCTGTGGGTGAGCGCGAATATAGTGAATAGATCTATTGGCAGTTGACGTCCCATTTGTGTTGCTGGCTAAGTAACCAAATGCATTATATTTGAGTTTAATAAAGAGTTTCAGGCAGACTCCTACCCGGGGCAAGGTTACCTACATTTAATTATGGGGTAATTTTTAACCTGTTAACGCTTTGAGTGTCATGAGGCTTAGTGCAATATTCCGAACTGTGATATAACTGATTTCTCTTATTTGGCTTGTGTTCAAACTGATTATAACTTTAAACGCTATGGATTCACTCAACCTTTGTGTTGACTTTTTAAGCATGTTTATCTCAGGTAACTGGAAGTACAATTTGGCACGGAGTGGCGGTGGACTTTCTTTTAAAAGAGTGTCCGTTTTGTTATCATTCAAATGAATAATGTATCATTTATAATGTATTTCGAAACATCCCTCTGGGACCTATCTTATGTACTCTGATATTAAATAAATGAATGATAACAATTTTTATTTAAAAACGTCTCTTTTCGAGTCGTTTTCTATTTCCATGACTGTGAACCATGAAGTAGCACCCCAAGCTTATATTCCGCTGCGTAATCCGAAAATGGGGGTGTTACAGATTGGTATCAGAGCCTGTGGTTATAGAGAACCAAATGTTTTCAAACATTGGACTATAACCGGTTTTCACAAAAACTTAACCAAAGTCCTCCGTGCCACGCCATTACTGAAACGTTATCTGTATGTAAGTTATTGTTAATTGTTTAAACTGCATAAATGGAATATTTATAATTATAAAGTGGTTACAGAATCCTGATTCCCCTATCCAATTTATCCCACTCATGTCTAGACTAGGACATCAAGATGAAACCTTACTTAGAGCCTTATCCATTTAGGATCCTTTATACTTCGTACTCTTGATATTTCTACATTTCGCCTTTAGTTTCCTTCCCAAATGTTATTAATTTCTTATAATAATTTCTTATAATTATTATTTGCAAATTATTACAGTACCATGTCTCCCGAAACCCTAAAGTTAACCAAACCACCCCAAACCTCACTCTAGATAACAATTCCTTCCCACAAACCCCAACCATAGACAACCACCCAACTAGTAACATAATAAGTAACGGAAACTAGGACCACTATTGAAAACAAGGAACCAATTAGAGACACAAAATTCTTAACCTACCACATGCTGTGTTAATAAGAGACGTTGCATTAATTGTTTTGGTAAAACAATTAATCAAATTATTAATATCATGCTATAACCCAACATACCAAGACCCACCTAGACTAGGCTATAACCAATAGAGATTCCCTCTAGGATAAATTTCGGAAGAGAACTTGATGAATGAAGAGAAAGTCGCTGAACCTTAGTTTCTATTAGTTTATTCCTTACCCAGAATAAATATACATCTTCATTAGCATGATTGTCAAACTGAAAAGTTAACTCGGAAGAGTTTCTGGTATCCACTAAATCAGATTTATACCTATCAGCTTCTGTACAATGTCTTGGCCACAAGATATGTTGCATAAAGATGATGCTTGTACTAATTTGTTATATATAACAAAATTAACAAGTTATTTATGACTATAAGTGGTCTTGATTGTGTTGCTGTATATGGTATCGGTTGATGTGGACCAGTGATGATCATTTTGCATACGCATATGATATTTGGACATGTTGTGACCTTATGATTGTCATGAGTTTTACTTGATAACCTAACATGGACAAAATATAAACGTATGTAAAACCTAGAAAGAATAACCAAACCTACCATTACCCGTACCCTAGGATAACCAAAAGCAAAAACTCAATGATAGGAAGACCATTATTTTGAGGATTCCCGGTCTAGAAATTAAACAAGATATTACTACTAAGAAAAGGACTTTAAAAGAAAACCTGATAATATGAAAACCCTAATACCAATAGGAAAACTGAGATTTGTGTAAAGAAAAACTAGAATTTATTAAGGAATTCCAACCATATCCTATGATGACTTTAGAATTTAAACAGAAGATAAATCCCTGTAGGAGATAAATAACTTGAGGTTTAGAATTCCCTAAGTTGTAATTCTTTTCAAATCTTACTTGAGTTACGATGGATGTAACCTAAGTAAAACAAATTACCTTCCCGCCATATAAACCCACATTTTGTAAAACTCCATAATAAATTCAGCTTCTATTTCATCTATTCTGCCCATAGGAATTTCATAGCCTTCCACAATTATACCACTAGAAATTAGGTTTGTTCCTAATCAACCAGTACACGGATCTATCCTATAGGACTCCTAGACAAACTTTAAGATTTATTTCGAGGATTACCTTAGTATCACCATAGAAATTCTTGACCCACCATCGTAGTCTGAATAAAAATCTTCTTAATTCTTTGAAAAAAAAAAAAAAAAAAAAAAAAAATTTTTATGAAGTCATTTTATAAAAACAAAACGTTGAACACCATCTAAAACAATTTGAAAAATATAAAATACCACCACAACTGAACCAAATATCACATCATTCGGTTCTCAGTTTTGCATAGTCTGGCCAACTATGTCTAAACTAGGAAGAATCATGTCATAATTGGCACAGTTATCTTTTCAAAATTTTCTAATAACAATTTTCATTCCAAAGTAAAATATTGAAAAATCTTTCATAACATATCACTTTTAATTTGATATAATAAAAGCCTACCACTACTACCCATTACCTCTAGGATAGGAAATTAATAGGAAATGAGGATAGAAAACCCCTAGGAATTTTGACAAACCCAAAACAATACAAATTTCATTAAGAATCTTGAAAGATAGTACATAGAGACATAGTTAACATCGGAAGTGTTAATATTACAAGGACTACATAAGTTTTGTTGCATTAAGGATTACCTAGGAAACATACAAAGACCTAATAAAAGACATAGATATTACAACTTAAATTAGGAATCATGAAAATTCATACAAAGCGAAATCACTAGCATCGGAAGTACCAAGGTTACAATGATTACAAGATAAGGAATAGAGTCACTAATAGGTTGACCCAACATAAAAATGAGGATCGCTACCAACATCACAATAGCTAGAGCCACAACAGGATGAAGAATCTTGACTATCCTGCGTAGTAAGTACCACGAGGCTAAATATTAGGCATAAGAATAAATAAGCTTTATTTGAGGATTACATAGAAAAACAACCCTTACCCCCATATCTTGTCAACTCCAATAGCAAAAACCACAAAAGGCATAAGGACCGCTAGAATACAAACTAGGAACGTATGATCTTCATTCGGTACATAAGCCAAGTAGGAAATCGCAAGGACCACATAGACGATTGCCAAGAATGTAACAAGGTGCGGCATCTTGAGGTTTTTAGAAAAGAATTTGATGGTGAAAGAATGAGGATTAGAAATGAGGTATTTATAGTGAGGAGGTGATCGTTAATTTTGAACGTTGGAGTTACTATTCACCCACTTTAAAAACTTGACCGTTGCATAGTGGTAATTTAGGTGGAAAAACATTCAAATTTAATTCATCCAGTAGGAAAAAGATTGACCAAACTACGTTCCCTTAGGTATTGAATAGAAATTCCTAGACGACTCTATTAGGCCAAAGCTATAATTGAGGATTTAGCAGTGAAATAATATTTTTGGAGACATAGGACATAAGAATAAAATAATATTATATTATTTTTAACTTGAGGCATTTTAAGTATATCAAATTCTCCTCCTAAACTAAATCGTTGTACGATTTGTTCCTTTCTCATGTTCCCTATCTGACTAGGTTAGAAATCTAGACCTGATTATCCCTATACTTCGTTTTCCCAATTTCCACACCCAACGTAAACTGAATCTCGGGACGAGATTCCCTTGACGGTGGGTGACTGTAACCACTGTGAAAAATCCATCATTTAAATAAACTATTTCTCAGAATATTTATCCTTTTCTACGTGTAAATTTTTTTTTTTTTAATTTTGATTGTGGCTATTATCTTATGTGACGGAGATCACATCCCGAATCACCGTGCTTGCAACTGAATTCGTATTCAAGTAAGTAAACATGTTAATCTAAAATATTATGAGATTCCACTTTACGTTATTTCATTAATATATGTTAAAACTAAACATTCATTAAACTAATGATAATTTTATAAAACCCTAAACTACCATAACAACATTTATGAACAATAAAACCCTAAGAAATACTAAAGTACAAATCATATGGTTAATGTACAAGTGTCTAAAGCATAAAAACCCTAAATCCATAATAACTTCCAATAAAGCCCTAATCTCACATAACTATGAAATTATATATATTTTACAAACCCTAATTTATTTATACAATATTTTTACAAAATATTAAGTTTACAAATTATTTAAGCTAGTGTACAAGTCATTAATGCATAAATTCATTTATTTACAAAATCTTTATAAAAATCCCTTTTATATTTATTTTCAAGCATAAAGTACAAACCCTCCATGCATAACTTTTACAACTAATATTTTCTAAACTCACTAAATATTTTTACAAGTCTTTAAACCTAAAGTACAAGTATCTAATAAATTTCATTTATTTGCTTTTAACTTAACAAAACTTAACATATAATTTTTATAACTTAATAAATTATAAAAATTACATTTTTCTCATATTCTAAATTATTGTACAACTAAATTAAGTCAAGGTACAAGTCCTTTAAGCATAACATCTAAATAACAATAAAAATCTTATAAACATTTAAAAATACTTATTTAAATGACATTTCATGTAACATTTTTTATAAAAATAATTTATTTACTTATTTAACATATGTACAACTCCATAAACTTAAGGTACAACACCCTAATGCATAGAATCATAAAAACACAATAATATATATTTAAACCTTAATAAAGACATAATATGTAATAATTTCACATACTAATTATTAAAATGAGTTTATTTATTTATAAAATAAGTGTACAAATTCTTAAACTAAATGTACAACCCTTTAATGCATAAAACTATAAAAACTCATTTATTTGTATTTAAACCTTAATAAAAATTACATAAAAATTATAGAAAATTAAGAAATAATTAAAAATATATTTTTCTTATTTTTCTTACATAAGTACAAGTCTTATAAGCCTAGAGTACAATTTGCTAAAGCACAAAATCTATTTTTCCCTATGTAACTATAGTTCGATACATATATAATTATGTCATATGGATTCAAAATTTATGTTTAACTAAGTCTTAAACCTAGGAACCTTAGTTCTACCCTAAACCTTAGTTTACAAGTCAACAAAGCCTAGGTACAATGCCCTAATGCACTAGTCGACCTAAAACAAACTTAGTTAACCCACTTAGTTCAATCCTAACCTTAAACTAACTAAATCCCTGGAATTCTTACACCCTAAGAG
The DNA here is from genome assembly GCA_021014915.2 of Artemisia tridentata subsp. tridentata. Lineage (NCBI taxonomy): Eukaryota > Viridiplantae > Streptophyta > Magnoliopsida > Asterales > Asteraceae > Artemisia > Artemisia tridentata. Next base: position 448,630,845 of record CP139509.1, on the reverse strand, counting down.
AACAAATGTGTGAACCCTAAGTGAAACACATAGCCCCTCCTTCTAGAAATAGCTTATGTGTGTGATATGTGTTCTTACACATCACATACTTCCTCTCCTTACCTTGTAACGTCTCCCTAGCCATACACATCACCTTCTGCATCCACAAGAACCTCCATGAACTCCCTAGAAACCCTAACTTCCCTCTCTATAAATAGGAAGCACTAGAAAACCCTAAAAACCACACATAACCATTCGAACCAACCCTCAAAGCCTCTCACCCTTACTCCACTGATTCTCTTAGTCCAATTTAAGTTCAAATAAACCCAAGAAGGCAGTAGGATAAAGTTAGAAGCATAGGAGAGCTCGAATCAAACCCTACACCAAAATCTTGCCCTAGTCGACCATAATAAGTAAGGTATGTCCATAGCCCTTTTCATTTACTTTTCTATATTTATTTTAAGTCTAAATATACTCTAGAACATGTCCTAATAAGTCTATAATCTCAGAATTAATGAAAACATAATTATACTTATTTTGTTCATATCGAGTAGAAATATAAGAATCATTTCGAAATAAAGATCTAACATACCTAGGATATTAAAAATGGTTTAATAACACTCTATATATGTTAGAATAACTATGTATAACATAAAAAACCATGGGTCTAAAAATCGGATTTCACAAAAACAAGTTTTTCTTTTCCTTTTTGTTTCTGTCGTACAGCAGCAGGTCTGCTGCTTTGAACCTCGATTTACCCTATCAAACGAATCTTAAAAATTCTAGTTTTCGACATGGTTAAAGTACTTTTAAAGGGCTAAAAGTAGGAAAAAGAATCAATGTTTTTCGTTAAGAAATGAGGGAGAACGGGGCGTTTGAAGTTGGGTATGTTTCTGTGACGAGTAACATGAAATAACGATTTTCTGTTTTAAATTTTGAATTCGTGGGTTCGAATCTGACCCCGAGACTTTACAAAAATACTTTTAAAATAATTATGAACATTTTAGAAAAGGTTTAGCAAAAGGTCTCGGCTTGAATCACTAAAAATAAATTGTTTTTGAACAAGGGATGTCGAGTGATAAGATTTAGAGACATAGGGACTGTTTTTGCCAAAACTCCATAGTACTTTTTGCTTTGGACTTGTCATGTGATCGGGAAATCCTTAAGGGGGTAAAAGTGTATATTCTGGAACTAAAAAGTATTAAGTGTAATTTATAAAAGGTCAAGGGTAAAAGTTGTCAATTTCTTAAAGTTTAGGGGTAAAGTATGTAAACCCTAGAAACCTTAGGATGTAAAACGTAAATATACTAAAAACTTTAATATAATTTAATAATTATTATTAGTATAATTATTATTATTAATATTATTATTAATAAGTTTTAATTAAAAACTTAATATATGTTTCGAACCATAATTAACGGACGAAGTATCTTTTTAACGAACGGACGAAACCAAATCTTACAAATAAGAAAATATAACAAAATATTACTTTTGAAACTACATATTGGCTCAATTAAACATTTAATCAACAAACCAAATAATGAAACGAATAATAAAAACTTATATATTAAGAAACAATTACTGAGAAACTTGACATAACCAATTCAGGTTGCAAGCCGGAGACGTTTATCAACTTTGTTTTGCTTTTGTTTTCCATCCAGACTGCTCAGGTGAGTTCATAGTCCCACTTTTCTTATATGTTTTCCAAACTTGTGGGGAGATACATGCTATTAAGCCGAACACAAGTATTTTCCTGATTGTTATTGCAATAAGTTAACCGTTGCCTATTTATTTTAAAAGACCCTGTTATCATGCACCATTAATCACCTGTGGGTGAGCGCGAATATAGTGAATAGATCTATTGGCAGTTGACGTCCCATTTGTGTTGCTGGCTAAGTAACCAAATGCATTATATTTGAGTTTAATAAAGAGTTTCAGGCAGACTCCTACCCGGGGCAAGGTTACCTACATTTAATTATGGGGTAATTTTTAACCTGTTAACGCTTTGAGTGTCATGAGGCTTAGTGCAATATTCCGAACTGTGATATAACTGATTTCTCTTATTTGGCTTGTGTTCAAACTGATTATAACTTTAAACGCTATGGATTCACTCAACCTTTGTGTTGACTTTTTAAGCATGTTTATCTCAGGTAACTGGAAGTACAATTTGGCACGGAGTGGCGGTGGACTTTCTTTTAAAAGAGTGTCCGTTTTGTTATCATTCAAATGAATAATGTATCATTTATAATGTATTTCGAAACATCCCTCTGGGACCTATCTTATGTACTCTGATATTAAATAAATGAATGATAACAATTTTTATTTAAAAACGTCTCTTTTCGAGTCGTTTTCTATTTCCATGACTGTGAACCATGAAGTAGCACCCCAAGCTTATATTCCGCTGCGTAATCCGAAAATGGGGGCCAAAAAAATTGTTACATGGACTACCAGAGAAGAGGTCGTTCTTTGTAAAGCTTTCATCTTTGTTTCTGAAAATGCAAAAAAAGGAAACACTATGAATCGGCACAAATTTTGGGAGAAAGTGGTAGCCTATTTTTTGAAAGAAACTGGTTCAGACCGGACAACGAATTCGATCATTTCCAAATGGAAGACTAGAATTCGTAGTCAAGTTGCGAATTTTGGTGCTATTGTTGATAATGTCAAGGGGACACATGGAAGTGGTGAGAATGACGTTGACGATTTGTCCAAAGCTCTTTTGGAGTATCGTGCACGTTACGGTCAAGATTTCACTATGGTGGAGTGTTGGAAAGTTTTGAGGGGGCATGATTCTTGGAAGGAAGAGATACCCCTTTTCCAATCGGGCGTTCGAAGGAAAGTGAAGGGTTCAACAACTACGTCGGGGTCAACACAAGGCCCCTCGAATTTTCAAGACTTGGATGATGACGAGGATGAAACAGAGGATGATACTAGAGAATCACGACCACAAGGTCGTGACAAAGCAAGGAGGAAATCATCCACCTCCTCCTCTCATGAGACATCAAAATCATTCATGAGTGGGCTAATAGCGGATTTGTGGAAATCAAGACCGTCAAAGAAGGAAAAAGGTAAAGAGCGGGATGAGTCGTGGAGACAAATCAAGGAACGAGAGCTAGCGATCAAAGAAAAAAAATTGGAATATCAACAAAAGCTCTTGCAATGCCAGGAGGAACAAAAGGAACTCTTGAGAAATACCAAACGGGATCAAGAATTGATTTTCTACAACTCGGCTATCGACCCAAATTTGCCCGAACGACAAAGAGAGGAACTTATGCGAATTAAAGCGGAAATCAAGGAACGCCACAACCTAAATTACTAGTTTTTAAATAAGTGTTCGCGTGTTTAATTTTTAGTTGTTTAAGTTTTTTATTTAGTTGTAATGGTTTTTATTTCGTATCGTATCGTTTATGTAATATTTACGTTTTATTAATAAAATTTGTGTTTGTGTTAAAAAATGTTTTTTTTTTAAAAGAAAAAAAAAAAAAAAAAAAAAAAAAAAAAAGATGATGCAATATGGGTTGCCACTGTGATGAGAGAGATGAATATGGGTTGAAGAGAGAGAAAGCTGAGGTGGCAGCCGGAAAGATGATGCAATATGGGTTGCCACTGTGAGAAGCCTAACAAAACTTGGAGATTCTAATAAATCCATAAATTTCTTTCTTTTTTACTTAGTATTGTTTCTGCTTCTTTCATTTTTGTTAAGAACATATAGGATTATTCTTATTTACTCGCATATAGTCACTTTATTTTGGATACCATTATTTTGGTGCTTACCAAGGGACAAATCTCCATCATCTATCTAATTTGATCTAATGGTGGGATTACCTAAGATTTAATATGTCAACCTAAGTCAATGTCTTTTTCTGTCTTTCTTTTTTATTCATTTTTTTTAATTCACTTTTTTTTTAATTCGCGTTTTTTTCCGCTTTCATACGTTTTCGTCTATTTTCTTCTGTTTTCGTACGTTTTCATCTGTTTTCATACGTTTTCGCTCGTTTACGTCAGTTTTCATACGTTTTCGTCTGTTTTCTTACGTTTTCATACATTTTCGTCCGTTTTCATACGTTTTCGTTCGTTTTCTTACGTTTTCGTCTTTTTTCATCTGTTTTCTTTTGTTTTCGTCCATTTTTCATACGTTTTCAGACGTGTTTTTACGCTTTCATACGTTTTCTCCCGTTTTCTAACGTTTTCGCCCATTTTCGTTCGTTTTCATACATTTTCGTCCGTTTTGATCTGTTTTCTTTCGTTTTCATCCGTTTTTTCATACGTTTTCGTTCGTTTTCATACGTTTTCGTTCGTTTTTTTACGTTTTCATCTGTTTTCAGATGTTTTTGTCTATTTTCGTCCGTTTTTATGCGCTTTCATCCGTTTTTATACATTTTCGTCCGTTTTCAGACGTTTTTGTCCATTTTCATATGTTTATATACGTTTTCGTCCATTTTCAGACGTTTTTGTCCGTTTTCGTACGTTTTCATCCGTTTTCATACATTTTCATCCGTTTTTTACGTTTTCATCCAACCTTAGACGTTTTTGTCCGTTTTCATACGTGTTCGTTTGTTTTAATACGTTTTTCACCGTTTTCATACGTTTTTGTCCATTTTTTTATGTTTTCGTCTTTTTTCAGATGTTTTCATTCATTTTTAGATGTTTTCGTCCGTTTTCAGACGTTTTCGTCTGTTTTTATATGTATTCGTCCATTTTCAGACGTTTTTGTCCGTTTTCATACGTTTATATACGGTTTCGTCCGTTTTTAGGCATTTTTGTCCGTTTTCATACGTTTTAGTCCATTTTCATACCTTTTCGTCCCTATTTTTTACGTTTTTGTCCAATTTTAGACGTTTTTGTCTGTTTTCATACGTTTGCAGCCGTTTTCGTCCGGTTTCATATGTTTTCGTCCTTACCGACAGTTTTTATTCGTTTTCATCCGTTTTTATACGTTTTCATGCTTATTATTAAACTTTATTATACTACATGTCTAATATCACTTGTGATATTTTATAAAAATAGTTAATTTCTAATATCACTTGTGATATTTAATAAACAAACAAGTATGTTTTTTTAACCTTTAATATCACCTGGGATATTTCATTGCTCTGTATATATTTTTTTATATTATCACCCATGTGTTTTCTGATATTTTTATAATTTTCAGTTACAAGATGGTTTTTGTGCCTTTCATCGCAATGGACAAGCACATATATTTTTTTATTAAATGCAATTAATGTTATCTATCACTTGTGATATTATACTGTTAGTAGAAATAAATGGTTAAGCCTCTTTAGGTGAATTCTTATTTTGCTCAAAAACAATGCTAAGTTAATGCAACACTTGTTTGATTTTAAGAATACGTCAAATTTCTATTTTCATAGTTTGCTTCCTTTTTATTCATTTTGATATTTGTTAGTGACATTTTTTTATCTCTTGTGATATAACATTGTAAGGAAGATGAAGAGTATTTAAATTGTCGTTCTTAGTTACTTAAGAGTAATATCTCATGTTATAAAGCAATGTAATATGGCACTAATTCTTTTATTCTACATATGAGTAATATCGCAGGTGATAAAGCAATAGAATGTAACACTAATTCTGGTATTCTACGTATGAGTAATATAACATGTGATAAAATAATAAAATGGCCAAAAGAGACATCATGTAACACCCCCAATTTCGTGATATGCAGCGGAATTTAAATTGGGTGTTACTTCATGGCACAACAGTTGAATAGTAGAAAACGATCACCAATTCGGTCGTTTTAAAAGATTTATCATTCGAATATCAGAGTTTATAAAGTAAGGTCCCCGTGGTTTCAAAGTTTATTAAATAGGTTTTCGAATGATATTTATAGCCTTCATAAGTATCCGTGCTTCTCCGTGCCATCCGTGCTCATTGTGAACCTGAGATAAATACATGCTTAAAACGTCAACACAATGGTTGGTGAGTTCGTGGAGTTTGATAGAAAGTAACTTTCTTTTAATGAATTTAAAAGGTGTATAGCGGTTGTCGAAATGAATAATAGTTCTTCATGAATTCAATATCAAGATGAGTTGAATAAAAATCCACTAATGATCCATGTATGATCTCAAGTGATCATAAGTTTCAAGTTTTAATTGAAAATGAGCTACGTTGTTATACGCTCGAAATGATGTGTTGGTTCAACTTTTAAATGTAACGATACGCCAAGCATTTTGGGTTGTCTTTGGTAGAATTCACGATTTATTCGCATATGATAACAGTTAAAGTTTAAGTACATGATTCATAATCATAACACATAGTGAAAATAATAATCTAGAGTCTGAAGTCTATCAGTGTAAAGTGGTGGTCTACTAATACAGCTGTATCCTGGGATATATATGAAACATTCATATATTCATAAAGTTATATTGCCCTAAGCCTCATGACACGCAAAACGTTAACATTGTACCGGAAAACGGAGTGTTCATCAAATTAATGATGAAAGTTTTGCCCTCATGTAATAGGTGACTTGCCAATTCCTATTTTTCTCAAATATAGTGCATCGCGACTAAATACGACTAACCATGTAGGCATTCCGTCCAAGTATTTAGTGGGATAGGTCGTCAGCCTCTAACAGGTTTCGAAGCTGTTCACTATATTCGCGCTCACCGCAGTGATTAATGGCTCATGATCAAGGGACTTTATGGCAATAAAGTAAACTTAGGCAATACAGGTTTCTGGGTGCATGAATTATGCGTAATTTTAGTCTTGGCAATTATTTCTAGTGAAATGTAGAAATATCATAATAAAGTAACATTACATTCATTTGTTATATGAATGCATACAATAAGTCTCAGTATCATGTTACATCAAGTAGTTTAAAGTTGTTATCTTTCAAATTCAGTGTTTATGCTAAGCAAGCAATTTGTACATATAACGAACATATATTCCTCTCAAAGGTGATTCAAACATGTAAAGCATAGTGGATGATTTTGAGTAAATCATGAGAGTTTTATATAAGTAACTTAAAACAGTTAAAGCATGTATCTCCCCCAAAAGAGTTATTAAAACAAGAGTTAAAAGTAGGGGCCACGACTCACCTGGAGCGTATCTGGCAAGATATATTTATTAGATTCATGGAAACGATCACGGAGACGTCTTTGATACGAAACCTGAATATAAGGGAAGTCTAAGATTCTGACTTACTACTAACAGTGAGTGTGATGTGAGAAATCGTAAAACGATTTGATCGGTGATATGAGTGTGGTATGCTTAAAATGCCTCAAGTTAAAAATGTACTATATCTATAATATTATCTTGGTTCTTATATCAATCGACCCAAAATATTACTTTCTCAAAATATGCTGAAATAATATGCAAGTGAAGTTACTAAATTTCTAATAACGAAACTTCAAATAATGCATAACTTAAAATGTAAAATGCATATGAAGTGAAGGGTGCAAAATGAAAATAAACTAAGAATGTCAAATGAAGTTAAATAGGTCCTTGTCCTTTTTCAGAATTTTATTCTTTTTAGTCTAACTGTGATTGCGTTACGTCGTTAGTCCTCGGTTAAGTCCAAAGTCCATAATAGTCCAAATCTTGTCCATATGTCCATATAAGGCTTGAAGTCCAAAGGTATGTCAATTTAAGTCCTTTATAAACTGTTTTCACAGCTTCAGTCCATAGTTTTCACAGTTGGCAGTTTTAGTCCTTCAACTCACAGCGCGTTACATTTTTAGTCCTTTTCGTACAAAAATCATGGGAAAAATTATCTAAAAATTTATGGAGCTTATTCAATCTTATTAAAGCTTAAGTCACTGCTTATTTCTGAAAATACCTTATTTTTAGCTTATTGGACTTATTAACGAATTATACATAGGCCCGTTAAAAAATCGAGAGGCGAGGGCATGAAAATAGTTTTAGGCTTGGACTTGGGCTATTTTTATGATTCTAAAAATATGCCATATGGGCCTGTTGGGCTGTTTAATCGTAAATTCTTATTGGGCTGAATATAAGCCCAATCGGAAATTAAATAATTTCTGAAAAATTATAAAATTTAGGACTAGTGCTACGGGTTTAATTTGAATAATTTCTACTGCCTAAATGAGCTTATAAGGGTGAACTTAAAATATGAAACATGTAGTTTGTTAGGTCAACTATCAAATGGTGCAAAGACATTGGTATATTATATTTAAAAATTCGAAGGTAGTTGGCCATGTTGTGGGCAGTTCGAACAAATTTTACAGGATGAAAACACTTGGAAGATTTCGAAGTGTTTTCACCCGGTTTGACTTTATTTTTAGTTTGAGCTCGTTTGGAGGTTTAAAGATCTTGTATTTGTTTCGACTTTGTATGATCTTGTACTCGAAATGTTAACGTGTTTATGAGTTATTAGACTCAGTAAGATATGAAAACAAAACATGATTTCTAATATGATTAACAGTACGTGTATAATGGAGAAAAGAAATACATACGATTCAAGTTATATGGAAATTATGCATGCAACTAACGTAAACGTGAGAGGGATGCTGCTGAGACTTCCAAGATGAAGACTCGTCATCTCTCATGAGTTACTCTTAGAATATCGAATGCATGTAACACATAGGAGTGAATATATATACGTTTAAGTAAAATGAAGAAATGATGCATGGAGATTTTTAACGTGCAAGTGAGATGTGAGTGATTTATGAAACTAGACATGGGTCTTGTCCATGCGTTAATATAGTATTCCTATGAGTTTGTAGAACTTACAATGAGTGAAGGAGGGATTTCTGTACGTATGATCGGTAGGAATTAAGGCTACTTCGAAGGAACCCAAAACAGTTTAGAGTTAAATACTCTTTCTTCGAATCGAATATATTGTATCCAAATGAACCACTATTTTCTGGACGTTATGAGCTTAGTAAGATGAGTTTATAATGTGTAAGATTAGTTGTGAATGTACAAGGATGAGTGTGTGTGAGAGATGGTGAGGGTGAGGGGTGGTAGAATGGCAGTGGGGTTCGACTGATAATACTAGGGCGAAGGCAGCGATCTTAATGGGTCAAGATATGCTTTCATGTATTGGTTTTCTTTGACCCATTTTCTTTTCCGAAGAGATACAGAAGTTCATGTATTTCAAAGATGAAAGTAAGTGGGAGGTGAGTAATGTGAAGTGAGATAGAAGAGGTATAATATAGAGGAAAAATGTACACGTTTCTTCAATCATTTGTGATCACTGTGCAAGAGAGGACACATATGCATGTTTTACTAAAATATCTTAAGAAGTTTGGTAACCTTTTGTCCTTTGTTGTTGGATTTTACTTGTGCACATTTGCTATTCCTACTTGTTCAAAATGAAGCTATCGAGTCACCACCTTCCACTGCAGTCTTAATGGTCCTTTAATCATCACATTATGTTAGTATGGTTACTAGAAATGTTTAGGAAAAAGCTTGGGTTGATATGGTTGTGTTTTATGGTTTTTGTATATAATGGTTTTAGTGAAATGGGACAATCAAATGGGCTTTAAAATTCATATCAAAATGCGACCTGTAAATCTGGAACTTGGCTCGTTCATAGTCTAGTGGGTGGTGAGCTAGGTGGTGCAAAAATACGTGTAGGTCGCGTTTAGTAATTAAGCGTACGAAGTGCATTTTGCAAGTGGTCAATTGGTCGGATTACATGAAATAACAAAGAAAGAAGAATTGGGTTTGAAGTTGGGCTGGTCGGGTGAGAGTGTTGGGCCTGGAACGAATTAAGGGTCCAGTCGGTTTGTAGTTGGTTTAGTGAAAGAAGTAATTATGTTTAGAGTAAATGTTGTGTAGTTAGTTGAATATAAACGTAATTAGTGGATAAAGTGTGATTAATGTATAGTTGTAATCAAGTTATAAGTTTAGTGGTTTTAACTATAATTTGAAATTTGCGATTTGTGAACTAGTAGTCGTTGCGAAATAAATATGTTCCGTAAAGCACGTCGGGAACTAGTGCCGATATTCGTTAATTGTTGTGATGTTGTGTTGTGGTGAAAATAAAATAACCGGAAAAATTTTAAATTCCCCCGTAAAAGTGGGTTTTGTTAAACTGTACTTGAGGTTGTTATTAATTAATGAGGATTACCATAGCGGATTTTCGTGGGATCCTACAGTATCTACCCCTAAATTTTGAACTTCGTCCCGAAGTTCAGTCCGTGATAGGTATTGGAAAATGTGGTGTTCTGAGATGAGAGTTTATGGAAGATGTTGTCGAGAGATTTCTTATTTGAATATCAAAGAGGCGAGATCCAACTAGCTTTATTCGTACTAGATGAAATAAATTCGAATGTTTGGTCAATAATTTAATTTATAGGCTACGAATAGTAAAAGTAATGGCCGAGAGTAGGAAGTATTTAGCACTTAATGTTTAGTGTTCTAATGGTCGAGACTAGGGGATTTTTAGTGGTAGTGATTTGAAATTTAATGATCGTGAATAGTAAAATAACGGGTACTTTCTCCACTTATATTCCCTATTTAAACCCTATCCACCTTTTTCCTTTTTCACCTTTTCGCTCCTCCTTTTTCATTCAACTTCATCTTCTCCGAAAAAATTTACACCATGCCGCCGATCGCCATTGTCGTAGCCACCGTGTACATTGTCCTTGTCGCCGTTTATCTGGCCTTCTTCCCCGATGAAAACTCCGATTACTACATCGCATCCTTGGTGTTCATCGTACCTCTCACAGTTTTAGCGATTAACGTGGACAAGCTGTTGGGGTGAGGATCTAGAATAGTGTTGCTAGTGTGGTTAGAATGTAGCTTTGCTGTGTGTCGATGTAACCTTTAATGAATGTGGAATAAAATCTCGTTTTATGTTTAGTTATAAGTCTTGATATAGCTTTTAATATTTTGTTGTATTTATGACGCAGAATAATCAAGGTGCTTCATCCTATGGTGGCTCTTGCTATTGCTGGGTTGGTGGGGGTTGTTGTTTCTATGGTGGGCCAACCTATTGAAGATTGTATGCCTTATATTGTGTTTATTGTACTATTAGCATTTCCGATGTTAATCATTTCGCTATGTATTAACTTCCGTGGTTTTTAATGAAATTTATGTTATTTGTGCTTTCCACATGTTGTTGTGAATTTTTAAAGTTTCTATATTCGTATTTTTCTCGACTTCGTATGAGAAAGTAATGGGTAATGAGTGCAGATCTGACTGGGGTTGGCAAAAAAAAAAATGAGGTTTATGAATAAATTATTTTGTCTCGAGATTCTGTTTTTGGAATGAAAATTGTTATTCTATCGCGTTTGAAAATAAACATGATTCATAATTTTTGAAAATCACAAACTTATGGGGTAGCTTGCTCGTCAAACAAAGAGTTTGTAAGTAATAGGTTTTTAACAATGAGGGTTTCGGATGAGAATTTGATGAATGTAAAGATAGTTGTTGAACTTTAACTTTTGTAAAGAAAAACTTGTTAGATAAATTTTTTAGTGACAATACAGAATCGGTTCCAAGTTTGTCCAATGATAAACAAAGGTGCGTTAGGTTACTGTAGCTATGGGCTGAGGCCCAAACGTTTCAAGGGTAAGTTTTGTTCGTCGAATATAAAATGTTGAACACACGTTTCATGACATATATGGTTACGAGGTAGTTTCTAGATCATCAAAATCTCGTATAATGCCTGAGAGTTTCGAGAGGGCATTAGGAGGTTCACAATTTCCTAGAGGATGAGTAGTCAAGTCGTACGGAAAGTGTTATTTGTATGTGGCGTGTTCATGATTTTTAAGTCATGGTGTGGCGTGTTTAACGCGATCTGTTCCTGCCTCTTTGTGTTGAAATGCGAAAGTCAAAGTAGAATTTTTACCACATATCCTAGAACTAGTTGCTAGTTTTTAATAGACATAAATTTTGAAAGTTTTTACCGTTTGAATACAAACGAGTATATTTCTTAGAATAAAATAATTGAAAAGTATTTTTCAAACCCTTATAAATACCATTGGCATGCTTTTGTTATCCATACACACACAATCAATGGCTTGTAAGTTACCACATACCGCTGAACAAATTCAACTGTATATCAAGGCAGAAACTGAGGGTAGTGACGTGGATCGTCAAAATGCTATTGTGAAGGTCATCCTGCAATTTGAGGCTACGAAACAACTGAAACGACGGCTTAGAGAAAGCTACGCCATGTGCACAGACATTTCAGATGGTAGGAAGTATGTGATCGACACGTATTTGTATGATGAATCTTGTAAGGATGCTGCTGTCATCGAATCGCTGTGGGCTTGTGTTCATCAGATAGATGACCAGATTTCCAACAAGATCCGTTGGAGTTTGGAAGAGAATGTTGAAGCTGCTAGGGTTGAACATCAACGACAACAACTACAACAACAACAACAACAACAACAACAGAATCCACCACCACCACAACAGCAACAACAACCACAACTACAACAAGGTGCATCAAGTTCATCTACACCAAGGGTGGTTGTGCAACAACAACATTTGCCTCATCTGGATCATTTCCAGCCAAGTTTCGAGGAGAATGTGGCAGTTGATGATGGTGGTTGGACTTCTGACATGGAGCGGGATCTGAGCAGGTTGGAAGCTCAATGGGAAGAAGAGAAGTTGGCGAGCTTTGATCCTTATGATGACGGTTATTATTCCAACAACTCTCAGACCTGGGATCATCCGGACTACCTTTGAAGTTTAGGTTTTGGTTTATGTGATGTTTTAATCCAGTATCGTTTGTAATGTTTAAGTATTTGAATAATTACGGTGTTTGAATTTAATTGAGATTACTGTAGAATTTACAGTGCCTGAGATTGAAATATAGGGATCACTATATCTTTTACAGTGTCTAAGAAAAGTAGAGGCCATTGTATTTACTTACAATGTCTGCTAAGGGAATAGAGACCACTAGAGTTTTGTGATAAATTCAAAGTAGTAAAACGTAAGGTTACGAAGAAATTTTGAGACCATTGTACATACAATGTCTGGGAGTTTAGAGGGAACATCATGAAATTCCCAACGTTAGAGGAATGAGTAGGACCATTGTGTAGTTCATAGTGTCTTAATAGTGGATGAATTTATTGTAATCTTATGTGAAATTTGCTATTTCCCAGTTAACACAACTAGGAAAAATTTTCCTTTGGAATAACTATTGTTATTCTTTTATGAATTTTCACATGGTTTCCAATTACAAGAATCTGTGCGGGTAACCTACCCGTTAAACAAAAGAGTTTTGTTGATAATAGATTCTTACACAGTGATATTCGAATGAGGATTCGGTGTATGTAGAGAAAGTTGCTGAATCCCGGCTTTTAGGGGATGGTAAATCTTGTTTGTCCTTGTGTGAGGAATAGTTAATGCAAGTGGCTAGAATAGTGGGAGATAGTATTACGATAAGAATGTTGCTTTGAACTCGTATAGTAACATCATGTATTAGTGTTTTATTGCATTTATAACTTGTGTATTCTTGTTGTACAGGATATTTGAGGTGTTGAACCCAGTCGTGGTTCTTGTTCTTGCTGGTGTAGTGGTGTTTTCATTGACATAGCGGTTCAACCGATTGGTGATGTTATGCCTTTCTTAGTGATATTTGTAATGTTAGCATTACCAATGCTAATTATATCATTAGGTATTAATAATTATGGTTTCTAATGAGAGTTATGCTGTGTGTTTGATGAATTTTTGTGGTTATTGGTTTCATACTAGTGCCCTTACAGATAAAAATAAGCCCACTTATTTATAATTCGTTATTTACATAGAGAGGCGTCCCAAACAATGTAAATGAGGAAATATAAACTTATGGTTCAGCGCTTTACAATTTCTTTATTTAAACAAAAGGCATCCCAATCATTCAAATAAAGACATTGTAAACCATCTTACTTAAGAATTTCTGATTTAACACTCGTACCAATCCACACAATAATCCATGCGCGGATTTTCCGGAAATACAGAAAAATTTATTTCTCACGTATCTATAAAGATACGAATAAGATAATTAAAGGTGGTTGGTACGGTACTCGAAATAGTTGGCGAGTATATACATCAATATATTAGAGTGTTGGTGTAGCAAAACTATCTAGAAGTCACATAAGCGTCTGGCGGATGGTAAGCATGGAGAGCGAAAGGCTATAAAATGTTTTGTTTGTAAAAGTAGTTATAGTTCGAACCTCATTTAGACCCGTTTCTCTATAACTGTAGCTCTGATACCAATCTGTAACACCCCCAATTTCGTGATATGCAGCGGAATTTAAATTGGGTGTTACTTCATGGCACAACAGTTGAATAGTAGAAAACGATCACCAATTCGGTCGTTTTAAAAGATTTATCATTCGAATATCAGAGTTTATAAAGTAAGGTCCCCGTGGTTTCAAAGTTTATTAAATAGGTTTTCGAATGATATTTATAGCCTTCATAAGTAGCCGTGCTTCTCCGTGCCATCCGTGCTCATTGTGAACCTGAGATAAATACATGCTTAAAACATCAACACAATGGTTGGTGAGTTCGTGGAGTTTGATAGAAAGTAACTTTCTTTTAATGAATTTAAAAGGTGTATAGCGGTTGTCGAAATGAATAATAGTTCTTCATGAATTCAATATCAAGATGAGTCGAATAAAAATCCACTAATGATCCATGTATGATCTCAAGTGATCATAAGTTTCAAGTTTTAATTGAAAATGAGCTACGTTGTTATACGCTCGAAATGATGTGTTGGTTCAACTTTTAAATGTAACGATACGCCAAGCATTTTGGGTTGTCTTTGGTAGAATTCACGATTTATTCGCATATGATAACAGTTAAAGTTTAAGTACATGATTCATAATCATAACACATAGTGAAAATAATAATCTAGAGTCTGAAGTCTATCAGTGTAAAGTGGTGGTCTACTAATACAGATGTATCCTAGGATATATATGAAACATTCATATATTCATAAAGTTATATTGCCCTAAGCCTCATGACACGCAAAACGTTAACATTGTACCAGAAAACGGAGTGTTCATCAAATTAATGATGAAAGTTTTGCCCTCATGTAATAGGTGACTTGCCAATTCCTATTTTTCTCAAATATAGTGCATCGCGACTAAATACGACTAACCATGTAGGCATTCCGTCTAAGTATTTAGTGGGATAGGTCGTCAGCCTCTAACAGGTTTCGAAGCTGTTCACTATATTCGCGCTCACCGCAGTGATTAATGGCTCATGATCAAGGGACTTTATGGCAATAAAGTAAACTTAGGCAATACAGGTTTCTGGGGGCATGAATTATGCGTAATTTTAGTCTTGGCAATTATTTCTAGTGAAATGTAGAAATATCATAATAAAGTAACATTACATTCATTTGTTATATGAATGCATACAATAAGTCTCAGTATCATGTTACATCAAGTAGTTTAAAGTTGTTATCTTTCAAATTCAGTGTTTATGCTAAGCAAGCAATTTGTACATATAACGAACATATATTCCTCTCAAAGGTGATTCAAACATGTAAAGCATAGTGGATGATTTTGAGTAAATCATGAGAGTTTTATATAAGTAACTTAAAACAGTTAAAGCATGTATCTCCCCCAAAAGAGTTATTAAAACAAGAGTTAAAAGTAGGGGCCACGACTCACCTGGAGCGTATCTGGCAAGATATATTTATTAGATTCATGGAAACGTTCACGGAGACGTCTTTGATACGAAACCTGAATATAAGGGAAGTCTAAGATTCTGACTTACTACTAACAGTGAGTGTGATGTGAGAAATCGTAAAACGATTTGATCGGTGATATGAGTGTGGTATGCTTAAAATGCCTCAAGTTAAAAATGTACTATATCTATAATATTATCTTGGTTCTTATATCAATCGACCCAAAATATTACTTTCTCAAAATATGCTGAAATAATATGCAAGTGAAGTTACTAAATTTCTAATAACGAAACTTCAAATAATGCATAACTTAAAATGTAAAATGCATATGAAGTGAAGGGTGCAAAATGAAAATAAACTAAGAATGTCAAATGAAGTTAAATAGGTCCTTGTCCTTTTTCAGAATTTTATTCTTTTTAGTCTAACTGTGATTGCGTTACGTCGTTAGTCCTCGGTTAAGTCCAAAGTCCATAATAGTCCAAATCTTGTCCATATATCCATATAAGGCTTGAAGTCCAAAGGTATGTCAATTTAAGTCCTTTATAAACTGTTTTCACAGCTTCAGTCCATAGTTTTCACAGTTGGCAGTTTTAGTCCTTCAAGTCACAGCGCGTTACATTTTTAGTCCTTTTCGTACAAAATTCATGGGAAAAATTATCTAAAAATTTATGGAGCTTATTCAATCTTATTAAAGCTTAAGTCACTGCTTATTTCTGAAAATACCTTATTTTTAGCTTATTGGACTTATTAACGAATTATACATAGGCCCGTTAAGAAATCGAGAGGCGAGGGCATGAAAATAGTTTTGGGTTTGGACTTGGGCTATTTTTATGATTCTAAAAATATGCCATATGGGCCTGTTGGGCTGTTTAATCATAAATTCTTATTGGGCTGAATATAAGCCCAATCGGAAATTAAATAATTTCTGAAAAATTATAAAATTTAGGACTAGTGCTACGGGTTTAATTTGAATAATTTCTACTGCCTAAATGAGCTTATAAGGGTGAACTTAAAATATGAAACATGTAGTTTGTTAGGTCAACTATCAAATGGTGCAAAGACATTGGTATATTATATTTAAAAATTCGAAGGTAGTTGGCCATGTTGTGGGCAGTTCGAACAAATTTTACAGGATGAAAACACTTGGAAGATTTCGAAGTGTTTTCACCCGGTTTGACTTTATTTTTAGTTTGAGCTCGTTTGGAGGTTTAAAGATCTTGTATTTGTTTCGACTTTGTATGATCTTGTACTCGAAATGTTAACGTGTTTATGAGTTATTAGACTCATTAAGATATGAAAACAAAACATGATTTCTAATATGATTAACAGTACACGTATAATGGAGAAAAGAAATACATACGATTCAAGTTATATGGAAATTATGCATGCAACTAACGTAAACGTGAGAGGGATGCTGCTGAGACTTCCAAGATGAAGACTCGTCATCTCTCATGAGTTACTCTTAGAATATCGAATGCATGTAACACATAGGAGTGAATATATATACGTTTAAGTAAAATGAAGAAATGATGCATGGAGATTTTTAACGTGCAAGTGAGATGTGAGTGATTTATGAAACTAGACATGGGTCTTGTCCATGCGTTAATATAGTATTCCTATGAGTTTGTAGAACTTACAATGAGTGAAGGAGGGATTTCTGTACGTATGATCGGTAGGAATTAAGGCTACTTCGAAGGAACCCAAAACAGTTTAGAGTTAAATACTCTTTCTTCGAATTGAATATATTGTATCCAAATGAACCACTATTTTCTGGACGTTATGAGCTTAGTAAGATGAGTTTATAATGTGTAAGATTAGTTGTGAATGTACAAGGATGAGTGTGTGTGAGAGATGGTGAGGGTGAGAGGTGGTAGAATGGCAGTGGGGTTCGACTGATAACACTAGGGCGAAGGCAGTGATCTTAATGGGTCAAGATATGCTTTCATGTATTGGTTTTCTTTGACCCATTTTCTTTTCCGAAGAGATACAGAAGTTCATGTATTTCAAAGATGAAAGTAAGTGGGAGGTGAGTAATGTGAAGTGAGATAGAAGAGGTATAATATAGAGGAAAAATGTACACGTTTCTTCAATCATTTGTGATCACTGTGCAAGAGAGGACACATATGCATGTTTTACTAAAATATCTTAAGAAGTTTGGTAACCTTTTGTCCTTTGTTGTTGGATTTTACTTGTGCACATTTGCTATTCCTACTTGTTCAAAATGAAGCTATCGAGTCACCACCTTCCACTGCAGTCTTAATGGTCCTTTAATCATCACATTATGTTAGTATGGTTACTAGAAATGTTTAGGAAAAAGCTTGGGTTGATATGGTTGTGTTTTATGGTTTTTGTATATAATGGTTTTAGTGAAATGGGACAATCAAATGGGCTTTAAAATTCATATCAAAATGCGACCTGTAAATCTGGAACTTGGCTCGTTCATAGTCTAGTGGGTGGTGAGCTAGGTGGTGCAAAAATACGTGTAGGTCGCGTTTAGTAATTAAGCGTACGAAGTGCGTTTTGCAAGTGGTCAGTTGGTCGGATTACATGAAATAACAAAGAAAGAAGAATTGGGTTTGAAGTTGGGCTGGTCGGGTGAGAGTGTTGGGCCTGGAACGAATTAAGGGTCCAGTCGGTTTGTAGTTGGTTTAGTGAAAGAAGTAATTATGTTTAGAGTAAATGTTGTGTAGTTAGTTGAATATAAACGTAATTAGTGGATAAAGTGTGATTAATGTATAGTTGTAATCAAGTTATAAGTTTAGTGGTTTTAACTATAATTTGAAATTTGCGATTTGTGAACTAGTAGTCATTGCGAAATAAATAAGTTCCGTAAAGCAAGTCGGGAACTAGTGCCGATATTCGTTAATTGTTGTGATGTTGTGTTGTGGTGAAAATAAAATAACCGAAAAAAATTTAAATTCCCCCGTAAAAGTGGGTTTTGTTAAACTCTACTTGAGGTTGTTATTAATTAATGAGGATTACCATAGCGGATTTTCGTGGGATCCTACACATCATTTATGTCTAGTTCTATATATATTCAAGTAACTCAAAAGCATATAAGTCTGCATCATTGTGTACAATAGTTAACATGCACTTTTTCTAGTTACTTTCATAATCCTTGTCTTTCTTAGTTCTTCCACAAAATGCTTCATCTCTTCCTCGTTTGGATGCTTAGTTGCAAAAAATGGCCCAGTCAAAAATTGCAGTTGTGGTTGAATAAAGCACAACATATCCATAAAATAAACTGAAGAAGCTCAAACACCTGTGATATCATGTGTGATATCACAGGTGATATCACCGGTGATATCGCATGTGATATCAACTGTGATATCACCGGTGATAGCACCTTTTATATCACCGGTGATAGCACCTGTCATATCACCGGTGATAGCACCTGTCATCTCACAGGTTCCTCCATCACCACCACTGATTCAACAAATAGAGGAAAGCCGACACACTTGTGATATAACCAAAATATAAAGTAGTACGAATTTGCAAGTAATCAAAATGAATATCAAGGGAGATATCTTGTGATTTTCATGTGGGTAGGTTATATGTCTGATATGAATTTAATGTTCCAAACAATGATGTTAGTAAACATGTTATGCGTTGAATGATATAAACAATGATGCATGCTAACTGTTGTAGACAATGATAAAGCCTTAGATGCTTTTGGGTTATCTGAATATAGATAACCAGACATGAATGATGTCTATTTTTGTCATTTTATTGCTTTATCACGTGTGATATTACTCATATGTAGAATACCAGAATTAATTTCATATTCTATTACTTTATCACATGAGATATTACTCTAAAGTGACTAATTTCACATTCTATTACTTTATCACCTGAGTTTTCATCTTTGATATAGTGTTATATCACAAGTGATAATAAGTGTCACTTACAAATACCAAAATGAATAAAAATGAAGCAAACTTTGAAAATAAAAACTCAACGTATTCTCAAAATCAAACAAGTGTTGCATTAATTTAGCATTGCTTTTGAGCAAAATAAGAATTCGATTAAAGAGGCTTAGCAGTTTTATTTCTACTAATGGTATAATATCACGAGTGATAAATACTAACATTCATTACATATTAAAATTCCAAAAAGAACACAAAATGTTTGAGCAAAGTTTCATTCTTAAGCAACCATGGACCAACAATAAAGCATTTCCCTTGGTTGTCTGTCGTGATGAAAAGCAAAAAAACCATCTTGTACCTGAAAAAAATTAAAAAAATAGAAAACACATAAGTGATAATATATAAAAAAAATATACAAAGTAATGAAATATCTCAGGTGATATATTAAAGGTTAAAAAGCATAACTATTTGTTTTGTATGTGGCATCAAAAGAGATAACATTACCAAGCTCTTCGTAGTTACACTTGTTAGAGTGTTATATTGAAATGCTTGACAGTGAAGACGTTAATTGATTTAAGTCACGCACAATTATATTTATAATGATATTCTACATATGAGTAATATCACAAGTAATAAAGCAATAAAATGTAACTGGTATTCTACATATGAGTAATATCACAAGTGATAAAACAATAAAATGAATGAGTAATATCACAGGTGATAAATTCACATCTGCATCACATAAGATATTATACATAAGCTAAATCATGAACATGACATAATCATAACATAGTCATTATAATATACTTGGAAGGTCAAAGAGTCAAATGATGAAGAAACGCACATTTCAACTAAAAAAACCATTTCCTACTAACGGTATAATATCATAAGTGATAAATAACATTGATTACTGTTGATCCCAGTTGAGCACTTGATCGAATCCCTTAGCTTGTAAAGGTTTAGCTATGCTAGATAAATCTAACACAACTAGGTATAGAAACTGACTTGTAATTTATCAAACACAATGCGGAATCTTGTATGAATCTTGTATTTGATCTCAAGAAGAACTTTATAACTAAGGAAACAATGAACAATGAATATCAAACTAAATACTTCAATATTATTAATAATATGAATACTCTCTGAGTATTAGGGTGTACAACCCTGAAGTAAATCGTAAAATCATATGTTCATATATGCCCTAGGTCCTCCTTTTATAGACTAAGGAGTCCTAATCGGCTTACAATAACTTTTTACCCAAGATAAGTCTTTATAGAATATTTTCTATACTTATCTAAACATACTATACATAACAACCGAATCTAATACTCTAGCAACATTAATAATGTATTAGCAATACTAACTATCTGTTCTAGCAGTATTAATCTTGTAGCAACATTAATCTTCCATAAGCCGCATTAACTTCATAACCATCAACAATAATAACTTGTTGTATATTCTTTGTAATCCCTGAGCAGTCTTAATAATGTCAGCAGCAGTAACTTCAAGAAACCTTTAAAACCCAATAATCCTCCCCTAAACTTGATATTTTCTTCCAAAATTATTAAGTTTCAATCTAAGCTTGAACCTTCACCAGGAGGATGTTTCCAAACACTTACTTTCTTATTTTCTTGTAATCAGCCCCATAAAGTTGTTTCTCCATTTTAGTGATAAGCTGATATATCATTTCACTCCAATGCTCAGTTTGAAGTTTAACAGACCCATTAAGCATCATATTAAGTGTACTCTTTGCCAGAGGATAGTCCTTTTCTACTAGCATGTAGATTTCAAGTCCTCTCATCATTACAGTGTGAACTCCACATGATTGAAAAAGTTTTCAGAGGACAACTTTACTTTTGTATTGCTCATGCCAAACTCTAATCTTCAAGTCTTCCCAAAGAACTGTAACCAAAACATTTTCTGGCCTTGAATCTCCATATTTTTTCTTGATTAATGCCCATAAGGTCTCCAAATCTTCTCTATCAAAATTTCTGAGCATTTTATGAAATGTTACAAACCTTTGTGACTGTCCACCAACTCTGATTATCTCCCACCAAGGAGTTTTATCATTATAACTAGTCTTCCAACCAATGATAGGACCTTTAGTCTTCAAAGGTACAACATCAACAAATGCATCATCATCATTGTCTACAATTGCAATCATTTGTTGTAGATCAGCTGTCTCTTTTGCATCCCTCTCTTGAAACTGCTTTGTCTGCTCTTGTTTTTGCTCTGTTTGCTCATGTTTTTGCTTCTTGCTGCTTTCAGATTCTAACTCTTCTCTAGACCTCTTAGAACTCCTTCTCACCAACTCTTCATCATTCATAGCAATGAAAGTATTAACCCTTCTGAAAACTATGTCAAACTCTTTTTTGATTCTATTATAGCTCATCCCCTTGAACTGAGTTTGTTTCCATCCACCCATATTTTTTAGATAGGTCTGCATATTATGCCTTTGCTGTGCCATGGTAGGTGGTTTGTTCCTCTTTTCTTCAGCTATTTTCTCTGCAAAGAACTTCTTCTTTTGAGCCAAGAATTCCATAATGTGCTTTGATTTTTCTTCCAAAGACAGCTCTTCTTGTTCATCATCCAACATTCTCTAGGCTACCAAGTGATCTGCTTCACATTTGGCTTGAATGTCATCCCAGGAATTAATAAGTTCAAGACTTGCTTGTTCTTCTTTTTGAGCTTGCTGTCTTCTTGCCTCTTCTTCTTCAGCATCAAGATCAGCTTGCACTTGTCTTGCAACTTCTTCATCTGTCATAAGTTGTTGTTGTTGACTGAGTGACATAAATTTCTTCTTAGGTTCTTCAATCAACAAACCTTTGCCTTTGTCAGATGGTGAAATAGTTGTTGATGGTGTTGCTGATGCTGATACTGGCTCCTTAATCACAATTCCTTTTGCCTTAGGTCTTGTACTCTTTAACTTTGTTAATACTTGAGCTATAGTCATATCTTCATCACCTTGAGTAGCAGCAATACTAACTTCAGTCTTAGCAGCACTAACCTTTTTACTAGCAATATTAACTCCAACACCAGCAATATTAACTTCGTCATTAGTAGTCTTAAGTGTAGCAGCATCAAGTAACACCTTAGCTACTTCAACATCATCCATAACAGCTGCATTACCCTGTTGATCAGCAACAACAAATTGATTCACATCATCATCTTCCCAAGTTTCATCCTCTATCCCAGTATCAACATCTACCCCAGTTTCCTCCCCTGAAGCTTTGCTTGTATTCCTCCCCTATTTGGAAGCATCCTTCTCCAAACTTTGTGCTTCAACAGAAGATTCAACCCTGGAAGTAGTTCCAACCTTGTATAACCTTTTAGTTTTGTGCGTTCTTGACCTCTGTAGACTTTCAAGATACCTAACCCTTCTCTTCAACCTTGTGATTTCAGTACCTTGAGAAGTTTTAAGCTGCTTAAGATCCTTCTTGAGATCAAGAACATCCCTTGCCAATTTTGCACAATTTTCCATCAATTCATGAATGAGTTTAATACTACCCTTAGCACTTTGGAGTGTGTTACCTCTCCCGAGTGGTGCATCGTAGGGTGAGTTAGGCATAGCCTCAGTCCTAGTCTGACCTTCTACACCCCCCATATTATCCGGTTGGCTGGGACCTTCACCTGAATCAATTCCAGAGGAACTGGATTCATTAGAAGTTTCCTTAGATTGGGTCTTACTTATGTTATCACTATCCTGCTCTGCTTCTAAGCTAGTAGCAGTAGTAACAACCCTTTCTAAACTGTGACCCCTCTTCTTATGCACAACCTCATTTGCAGCCATACTAGCACTAACCTGAGGTAGTTTAGTGCCCTTTTTAGTAATCCTAGGGGTATGGGTCTTTTGTGTTGGTGATGAGGATAGCAAAAGAGTGGGTGTGGGATAAACATCAGCTGGGATTGCTGAGCTTTCAACCTTAGTTTGACCTAGTTCCAACATTGTTTGAAACAATGGTGTAACTCTGCCTGAAAAATCCTTGCCCTCTCTCTTCATATTAGCAAAAATCTTTTTAGTATGAAAGAGAGCAGTATAAACCTTTTTATGCCCCTTTTTGTTTACAAACTGTTTGTCCATAAGAAGTTGTAAAAACCTTGGATATAAGTAATATTTAGTTGATGAATTATCCAAGCTCTTAACCACACTATCAAAATTTAATTTTGAAAAATTATATCTTTGATTTCTTTGATTTTGAGCCAAGCAGATAATAGCAGAAGCCATATTACTACTAAACACATTCCAACCAATAGTCTTTGGACTAAGACATTGTAAGATAGTGTGTATTAAGAATTTCCATTGTGGAGAGAAAGCACCTTTTAAAAATTTTAAAGAAGTACTCTGGCTTTCATACCCCGTCAATGCAAGGTTTTCAAAAATTGTAGAATTTGGAAGATTACTAATACCTTCAGCATCATCAAGATGAAGAACATCTCTAACAGAAGCTTCAGTAATAATAATCTTCTGCCCATCCACAAGGGCATGTATCTGTACTTCCTCATCAATAGTTTTGACCTTTGCAGTAGCCCAAAACTGTTTGATGTTGGAAACATATATAGTAGGATTCACTGTCAATGCGTACCTAACATGAGCAGCATTAAGAAAATCAATGACTTCAGTAAAATCTTCACTTTCCTTGGGCTTTTGCAAAAACGCAATCATGTTATGTTGATCAGCGAATGACAGAGTCGACATTGTGAATTTTGAAAATTTTTGGTAGGATTTTGCCGGGATTTACAATTAATGGAGAAAAAGAGTTAAGGTTTATGTTTGAAAGAGTTTTGATCGAGCCGCACTAACTTTTGGGAATGAGTGAAGGATATAAACCCTTAATCGTTCCTATTTATAAAACAGTACCCTGTTCTTACAAACACAGCAGCAGAACCCTAGCAGCACTAAATTAGGCGTAGCCGCACTAACTTATGCCTAGCCGCAAAAACTCAATTTCCACTCCAAACAGCTTTTTAATCAGCACTCCAGCACTTTTCTCAGCTTATCCTACAAAAGATTAGTCCAAAAAACATAAAAGCACAAACATAACACAATTTACAATAATCATATCATCAATTATACTTAGCAATACTAAGTATAACTGGGAACATTAACACATCAATACTAAGTAAATTAGCAATACTAATGGTACTGAGCAGCAGAAACAAATGATTATCCTAATAACAGTACTAATCCTTATAAAACTTTACAAAGACACAGAGAGATAATAATTTGTTCAAAAATTTATCATTCCAATACTGACAACCAAAAATTGAAATCTACCCACATCAAACGCTTTTGTGAGCAAATCTGCAACATTATTATCAGTATGTGATGCGTGGTTTTGCGACCTTACAACAGGTTTTACCTCTCGAGGGATCTCGAGAAGCTTGCAATCCCCACCAGGCAGTGTACCTGATCGATGTAGTATAGTGAAGTGGCAAGTACCGGGGGATTGATCGTTCTCTAGGGGAATAGTGTCGTTAGGATTGAAAAACTACTCTAGTAGGTCTAAGGGTGAGGGAAGATTCTTTTTGTATTTTTTTATATTTTTATGAAAGCAAGTAAAATCTCGGGTTTGAAGGAGTGGGCGGAATTAGTTGCTAGTCAACTAACCCAAATAACTACAAATGCAAATAAAATAAAATAACTGAAAATAAAAAGGTTGTGGAACTTATATGGAGAAAAATGTGTTTACTTAGATTTCCTTACTCCCTAACTATCTTTTACCGGTTGATTAGTGTGTATTAATTGCGTGGATGACGGGTGTAGTCCTTAATACCAATCGTGGGGTGGCGTACGTACTTCCCCAACTCTACAAGCTCCTACTTCACTCCTATGTCGAGCCGGCTAAGAAGCTCCTAACATGGGATCACTAGAATTCGCTCATGCATTAAATACAACCATAAAAACCTTAGTACGCATTGGTTCATGTTTCTTAAGACGTTCAAGCAAGTTACCGTATAGGAGGTTAGCCAGTTTTCTTAAGCCTAACATCGATAAGCAATCATCCAATACCATTAATAACACACCAACAACTAATAATCAAAAGTTATGTTTCATTAGATCTAAGCAAACACAAGATAAATCTAGCCTAGCATGTTAAATAAAAGACAAGACCAAGATATAATCAAACAACACATAGACATATTGAATGATTAATTGATTACTTATCTTCAATTGAACATGGGAGATCCAAGGGTATGAAACCCTTAAAAATGGCAGAAAAATCGTATTTAGGGTTTCTCCTCACAAAGTTGCACACTAATGACTAAAAATTATGAAAGTATATATAGGAAAACAGATCTGACGGCGTCACCCTTTGGGTCGTGACGCCGTCACCTCGCCGCGGTTAGGGTTTCTTGATGGCCTTCTTGACGCCGTCCCCCTTTAATCTTCCAAAATCCTCTCTGGCTTATCAAGGCTTGACGACCTTCTTGACGCCGTCCCCCTTTAATCTTCCAAAATCCTCTCTGGCTTATCAAGGGCTGACGGCGTCACACTAGGGCTTGACGCCGTCAAAGGTACTTTTCCAGCAGATTTAGAGACTTTGTCGTTTTCTTCACTTTTATGCTCCAAAAACGTCCAAAATGCTTCCTTTTCCAGATTTCTTCTCCAAAGTACCTAAAATGACAAAAGGAACGATTTTGGGCAATATTTGATCAAATAAATACGATTTAGGGCTTAAATGACCCCCTAAAAGCGGTACACTTTTCGCTTCATCAAATACCCTTACACTTGAGATTTGCTTGTCCTCAAGCAAATGCGCTTTTATTCTAATCAAAATACAAGTTAGGGGTCATTTAACGCTAATATAAAAGTAATTACAGCAAATAGTCGTTCCACTTTAATCATAATAAGCACGGAGATTACAAACTAGCACCTCACAAGTAGTGTTTAGATACTCACATCTCTCAAGTGTCATCAAAATAAATCTCATAAATGAAAATGGATAATATCTCTCACTACCTGTCATAGCAAATAGATTACCATAGGCTTGGGAAAGGATCAAAAACCTCCTCCACTAGGCGTAAGCACCTAAGATAAACTATCAAAGAGGGATTTTAAACGGGTTATAACGTTAGGTGTAGGGATATGATAAACACGGATTTGTTGGATAAGGGATATTTTTACTGGTGGCGAGTTAAAGATCTTGATTAATTACATGTACAATATGGCGTTGCTAAGCCAAGACTAGACTCGACTTAAGCTAATGAAAGAAATAACAAAAAGATAAAATAAACATAAAATGAAACGGGATGGTAGTCCGTATGTTTTTTTTTTTCTACTTTTCTTTTTCTCATTTTTTTGTATTTTTCTTGATTTTTTTTTTCATACACTCTTGCCCTACCATCCAAAATAATACATCATAGGGGCGTTGCATTCCCCTTACACTTGAACTTTTACACAACTTTACAAATAACTATTCTAATGACTCGAATTAAGATAATTGAAACACTTTGAGTACTTTTAAAATATTTAGCACACATGGGGGTAATAATGTTGTTCTTCCCCATTACTCCATTACACTAGTACTTTACCCATGAGTCCCAATCGTCCCAAAACAATATGTACAAGGATATGACTCGACTTAGCAACCATGTAATCAATTAGATAATTAACTTGGGGTTTAAACAAATGTTGTCACAATAATGCACTAAAAATGAGTGCATACAAGGTAGGCTAAGGCGATTTGGGTGTACATTTAAGTGGGGTGTAAATAAATTCTTACTTGAAGTAAAATGCTTAAAGTTAGAAACGAAAAGATAGGCTCTGAGGGGTGTACTAGGGGTATCGTGTACTAAAAATGAGTACAACGCAAAGGGTGTGGGAAAATTACTTGACCAATGTAGCCAATGTAATTATAACAAAAACACAGGTGTAAAACAATGGGTTAATCCTAATGCCTCTTATCATGTAGTAAATCTAACTACACGAATGTAGTCTCACTTGTGGCCTCGAAATGGTCCTAACGCAAGTTCTAGAATCTAAGTGCTACCGGTACACACATCCTAGCATAAATGATTTTCCTACCAATTCTAGGGGCGAACCTCACATATTTAGGGGTGGAAAATTTTTTAGTGGTACGGTTTTGTGCTAGTCATATAACTCCTATCCGTGAGACGCTCATTAAGACCAAAGTTTCACTCCTATATGTTGTAAAAAATTTTAAATTTGGCACTAAAATTGCCTTAACAGGTATTTCTCTCAGTTTTATTACACATCTACCATTAAGCAAACAAAAATCAAGTGCAATTGCATTCTCTAAAGTATCGTACTTTACCCCCCCTTACACTTAAGATGAACATTGTCCCCAATGTTCAAATAACAAGATGTAAAAGTAAATAAGGTAAAAGAATGAAATCAAATACTCCCCTGATTCGCTCGGTGGATAAAGAGGTAACATGGTTAGATCTTCTTCCAATGTAATGTTGAAGCTTCAAGATTAAAGCATCGCCAAAAGCTTGATTCCACATACATCTCCTTGTCCAAAATAACCTGTTAAACCTGAGAAAACAAACAAGAAAACCTGCATAACATTGGCGGGATAAATCTGTATAAGGATATAATGCTTGTGGAATGATCATTTTGCAGATTCCTGGAGTTTATAAGTTAGAGATTTTAATAAAAACTTTTTATGATTCCGGAAGAAAAACAAAACTTTCAAAAATTTCAGAAAATTAAAACTTGACGCCGTCAGGTTGTAAGGCCTGACGCCGTCAGGTTGTAAGGCCTGACGCCGTCAGAAATGATCTGACAGAATTCTCATGTTAAGTTTCCGGAAAATTTCTGGAAAAACCTATACCTTACTTCCTGGAAATCCTGCAAAATATCATTATGACTCGATACAAGCATTTGACTCAAACAAATACTAATATGTATGTTAATTTATTATTGTTATGATTAATGTTCATCTGTTCTAATAAACCGATTTGGATTTCCCTAACACTTAACTTTTGCAAAATACCTTTATATGTAGTTAAGACGAAGTTAAAAACAAGATAAAGCATTTTCACAATTTAGTTTCGAACATGAATCAATAATAATAAAAATTAAACAATACATACGGAAGCAAATAAAATCAAACAAACAAATAAATAAACACACACAAATAAAGCTTGGGTTGCCTCCCAAGAAGCGCTTGTTTTTGTTCGAGTCACGATCCTGACTCTACCCTTATTTAACGGAAATAGGGGAGGTTTTCCCTACACTTAGGATTAAGTGCGGGTGGAAGTAGCGATACACACCCTTAGGGTGGAAATATGCCCCGTGAGGTGAAGGGGGTGAGTGAATGGCTTCCTTCATCCTAAAACTACCCGGATAATATTGGTTTATGGGTGGGTCGGTTCCTCTTTTGTCTCCTAGATGTAAATCTAAGGATGAAAAGTTGTGTAACGGTTGAGGTTCCAGCTCATCAACACTAGGAAATTCCCTAGAACTAAGAGTAAGGTCATCACTAAAAGTGTTCAAACCTATATCCTCTAGTTGTGCTTGGTCCAAGGGTTCTACCTCCATCGGGATTCCTAAAGTCTCTTCTACTTCTTCCGGGTAAGTCACGGGCGGTGTGGGTGCCTCAAATGATGGTAGGTTTTGTGGAGTACTTGTTGGACTTGGATTTTCTACTTTATCCTCCATCTTATCTTGATTACCTATGTGCTTATTATGTGATTTGTTGAAGTCTATCCCCAACATGCACCTAGGTATCTCAAAACCTTTTCTATTCATCTCAAATTCTTGGTCCGATTCATAAGAATCATTCTCAATAACTTGATCACTATGTTCCATTTGCCTAAAGGATTCCTCATACTCATCATCTGTCTTGGTGAAATCTAATCCAAGCATGCACCTAGGTAGTTCAACATTAACCATCTCACAATCTTGGTCGGGTTCATAAGAAACTATCCTAGGTGAAGGCTCATATGGTGCATAGGTTTCACTTAATGAGGTATTTTGAGGGTTTGATGGGGCTCCTAAGGTGATTTCCTCAAAAGTTTTATGCACTTGGTCTCTTTTCTCAAGGTACTCACTAAAATCTATGTAAGATCCTGTTCTCATTACTTCATTCCACCATCTTGATTTATCCAAATTAGTAAAATTATATTTCTTCATGTAAAACTCTAGTCGCGGATTTGGTAGATTCACGTTCTCCATAATGGCGAACGGAAGAGTCAATGGAAAAACTTTACGAACAAAAGCACAAAGAAAAGATAGACTACGAGAAAGCTAATAAAAAAAAATCTCACTAGATAGGAATCTAATGAGTAGACCTAATAAAATAAAAAAATTCAACCTAAACAATAACTATTCCCCGGCAGCGGCGCCAAAAACTTGATGCGTGGTTTTGCGACCTTACAACAGGTTTTACCTCTCGAGGGATCTCGAGAAGCTTGCAATCCCCACCAGGCAGTGTACCTGACCGATGTAGTATAGTGAAGTGGCAAGTACCGGGGGATTGATCGTTCTCTAGGGGAATAGTGTCGTTAGGATTAAAAATCTACTCTAATAGGTCTAAGGGTGAGGGAAGATTCTTTTTGTATTTTTTTATATTTTTATGAAAGCAAGTAAAATCTCGGGTTTGAAGGAGTGGGCGGAATTAGTTGCTAGTCAACTAACCCAAATAACTACAAATGCAAATAAAATAAAATAACTGAAAATAAAAAGGTTGTGGAACTTATATGGAGAGAAATGTGTTTACTTAGATTTCCTTACTCCCTAACTATCTTTTACCGGTTGATTAGTGTGTATTAATTGCGTGGATGACGGGTGTATTCCTTAATACCAATCGTGGGGTGGCGTACGTACTTCCCCAACTCTACAAGCTCCTACTTCACTCCTATGTCGAGCCGGCTAAGAAGCTCCTAACATGGGATCACTAGAATTCGCTCATGCATTAAATACAACCATAAAAACCTTAGTACGCATTGGTTCATGTTTCTTAAGACGTTCAAGCAAGTTACCGTATAGGAGGTTAGCCAGTTTTCTTAAGCCTAACATCGATAAGCAATCATCCAATACAATTAATAACACACCAACAACTAATAATCAAAAGTTAGGTTTCATTAGATCTAAGCAAACACAAGATAAATCTAGCCTAGCATGTTAAATAAAAGACAAGAACAAGATATAATCAAACAACACATAGACATATTGAATGATTAATTGATTACTTATCTTCAATTGAACATGGGAGATCCAAGGGTATGAAACCCTTAAAAATGGCAGAAAAATCGTATTTAGGGTTTCTCCTCACAAAGTTGCACACTAATGACTAAAAATTATGAAAGTATATATAGGAAAACAGATCTGACGGCGTCACCCTTTGGGTCGTGACGCCATCACCTCGTCGCGGTTAGGGTTTCTTGATGGCCTTCTTGACGCCGTCCCCCTTTAATCTTCCAAAATCCTCTCTGGCTTATCAAGGCTTGACGACCTTCTTGACGCCGTCCCCCTTTAATCTTCCAAAATCCTCTCTGGCTTATCAAGGGCTGACGGCGTCACACTAGGGCTTGACGCCGTCAAAGGTACTTTTCCAGCAGATTTAGAGACTTTGTCGTTTTCTTCACTTTTATGCTCCAAAAACGTCCAAAATGCTTCCTTTTCCAGATTTCTTCTCCAAAGTACCTAAAATGACAAAAGGAACGATTTAGGGCAATATTTGATCAAATAAATACGATTTAGGGCTTAAATGACCCCCTAAAAGCGGTACACTTTTCGCTTCATCAGTATGAATTTTAACAATTTGAACTAACTTCTTTTCATAACAATCTCTTATAAAATGATGTCTTATCTCAATATGTTTTGTTTTTGAGTGATAAACAGGATTTTTAATAATGCACATAGTACTGTTATTATCAATATATATTTTAGTATGCATAAAATTGTACCCATAATCCAGCAACTGATTCTGAATCCAGAGCACTTATCCACAACAACTTAAAGCAGCAACATACACAACTTCAGTTGTGAAATTTGCAACAACAGTTTGTTTCTTGCACTGCCATGAAATCAACCTGCTCCCCAAAAACTGACAACCTCCTGTTGTTGATTTTCTATCCAAGCTAGCTCCAGCATAGTCACTATCAAAGTATGCAATCAAGTCAAAAGGTGAATCTTTTGGATACCAAAGGCCTAATTTGGGTTGACCTTTCAAATATCTAAAAATCCTTTTCACTGCATTTAGATGTGAAACTTTTGGTGTGACTTGATATCTTGCACAGGCACAGACAGCAAACATTATGTCGATTCTTGAAGCTGTAAGATACATCAATGATCCAATCATTGATCTATACAAATAAACATCAACTTCTTCACCATCTTCATCTTTGAGCAAGGGCTTGGATGTTTCCATAGTTGTCTTTGCAGGCTTCACATCAGTAAATCCAATATTCTTTAAAATTTCAGCCACATATTTATCTTGACTAATAAATATGCCATCTTCTTTTTGTCTAACTTGCAATCCTAAAACGAATGTAAGTTCTCCCATTGAACTCATCTGAAATCTTTCATGCATAAGCTTCTCAAATTCAACACATAAAGCCTTGTGTGTTGATCCAAAGATGATATCATCAACATAAACTTGAACCAACAAGATATCATCTTTGTGCCTTTTTATAAATAAAGTTTTATCAATCTTCCCTCTACTAAAACCATTGGTCAACAGGTATGCTGACAATGTATCATACCAAGCTCTGGGAGCTTGATGTAACCCATATAGTGCCTTTTCCACCTTGTAAACCTTGTCAGGAAAGATCTTCAAAACCAGGTGGTTGTGAGACATAAACTTCTTCTTCAATAGTCCCATACAGAAAATCACTTTTAACATCCATTTGATACACTACAAAGTCTTTGTATGAAGCATAGGCCAAGAATAATCTGATAGCCTCAATTCTTGCAACTGGAGCAAAGACTTCATCATAATCAATACCTTCTTCTTGTGTGTATCCTTGAGCTACTAACCTTGCCTTGTTTCTAATCACAATGCCTGTTTCATCCTTTTTGCATCTAAAAACCCACTTAGTACTAATTGCCCTCTTTCAATTAGGCAAATCTACCAGAGTCCAAACTTCTTGAAGCTTAAATTGTAGAAGTTCTTCTTGCATAGCTTCCACCCAGCTTGGATCTTGTAACACTTTGTGAGCATTCTTGGGTTCTATTTGTGATAGAAAATATGCAAACAAACAGTTTTGAAGGTCTTTGTGACTGTTTCTTTGATGAAGGGATCTTGCAAAGAAACCATGTTCCTTCAAATCTTTAACCATTTTCCTTGTTTGAACAACAGACTTTGGCTCTCCAATGATCTGTTCCTTAGGATGAATCTTGTGAATTCTTGTAGTTGGAGTAGAACTGACAGGTACCTCATCTTTCATATTGGTTAAGTCAGCCTCTGCACCAAGTACATCTTCATCAGTATCAGGATAGATTTCTTCCAATTCTGGCATTTCTGGATCATCTGGATAGTCATAAGCATCAAAAGATATGCCTTGCTTGCCAGCAACATTAAAACTTGGCTCAGCATTATTAACTGTGTTAGAACTGCCAGCAACATTAACACTTGGCTCAGCAATATTAACTGTGTTATAACTGCTAGTGTTAATATCATCTGATACATCATCCTCTGCTTGATCCTTTGCACCATCTTCTTTATCATCATTAGGAGCTTTATCAAAGTCATTTTCTTGTGAACTCTTTGACTATTGGGTTTGTGAAGGGTGGATCAGCAGTCCAAATAGGCAACAAAATATAATGTTTGTCATGTCCTGGCTCCTTTCCAGCTTGACCTGTATCATTGCTTGCTTTTGTACCTGCACATTGGTTAGACTCTGTTCCTGTAACAACTGGCTCATAATTCATAGTCTTGGTTAGAGAATCAATATCAAACAGCCAGTTTGGTCCACTCCCTGCAACATTAGGTGTACTCTCACTAAACCTAACATGCAAGTTCTCTTCCACTTTCCTGGTCCTACTATTGAATACTCTAAAAGCTTTGCTATTTGATGAGTATCCAACAAAGAATCCTGCACATAATAAGCAGTATTAACTGCTTCAGCCCAAAAAGTAGTAGGTAATTTAGAATCAGCTAACATTGTTCTAGCAGCCTCAATAAGTGTCATATTCCTCCTCTCAGCAACTCCATTTTGCTGAGGAGTTCTAGCTACACTATACTGTCTCTCAATACCTTTCGTCTCACAAAACTGGTTCATTTCCCTATTCGTGAACTCAGTTCCATTGTCACATCTTATCACTTTAACCTTATGATTAACTAAGTTTTCTACCTTGGTTATAAAAGCCTTAAGAATGCTATAGGTTTCATCCTTAGTTGCTAAAAAGAACACCCTAGTAAACCTACTATAATCATCTGTGACAACTAGGCGATACATCTTTTTCATTAAACTCTTTACAAATGTTGGTCCAAATAAATCCATGTGCAACATCTGTAATGGCTGACTAATAGAGTTCACTACTTTGGCCTTACAAGAAGCTCTATGTTGTTTTCCCTTCTGACAAGCAACACAGATTTCAGAATCTTCAAAAAATTTTGAAGGTAAACCTCTGACAAGGTTTCCCTTAACCAATTTATTCATTGTTTTGAAATTCAAATGACCAAGTCTTCTATGCCAGAGTTTAGATGCATCTGATGAGGCCTTTGCAAAGAGACAAGTCAAACCTCTTTTGGGAACCATATTCTTTAAATAAACACTATATATATTGTCTGTTCTAGGAACTTTAAATAGAGCATGACTTTCATCAGTCAACTTAAAGTCAGGAGATAAGACAATACATTCAGTGTCAATAAAAAGAACACTATTCTTTTTGTCACACATTTGTGAGACACTAAAGAGATTGAACTTAAGCTCTTTGACAAAGTACACATTATCAAAATCTAATTTACCAGTTTTTATAGTACCTTTACCAGTGATTTTCCCTCCTTTAGGATTACTCCCAAAAGCAACATATCCTCCATCAATAGCTTCAAAATCTTCAAGATAGGACATGTTTTCAGTCATGTGCCTTGAGCATCCACTGTCAAATACTCCTTTATGTTCTAATTCCACCTGTGGATTGCCCTGCACATAAAGTAAGAAAATCAGTTCATTTTGGGGACCCAAGCCAATACTGACTTGGATCTGCCTTGTGCATCTACATAATCATATCTCTTTAAAACTATAGATGCACTGCTGTTTCTGGAAACATGATCTAAAACTTTAATTTTTGGTTTCCAGACCCAACAAGCTGAGGACTTCACAGCATAAAAATGATTTCCCAAAATAGTATCAGTTATTACTTTTGGCTTAGCAGTAGAAACTAATGTTTTTTCCTTGGCAGCACTTATAGCTGTTGGCTTTTGAATGGGCTATTTTACAGTGGAATGTGCTTTGTTTGAAAACTTTGACAATTTATTTGCACCATTCACTGTCCTTTTGGTGTTAGTAGTACTAACTGATCTAGCAGTATTAGTTACTACTGCTTGTTTAGAAACATTTTGATTGGCAGTTGTAATTGATACTACACCAGATCTCATTTGTACTGCTTTTGGAACCATGTTTCTTTTAGCATGGGGGTGAGTATTCTTAGAAAAAAATTTATGATTCACCCTCTTAGCATAGTTCCACACTGGTTTTTGATAGTAAAAATAATTATCTTGTAAGTGTTCAAAACTACCACAATGATAACAAGCCTTATTGATCATCTCAAAGTCACTTCCTAACCTTTGACATATCATGCCATTCCAACGCCTCCGATTACCTTTAGGCCTGTTTATGATCTGCCTAGGTTGCTCAGTGTACTTAACGAATTTCTTAGACACTTTGTTACCAAAACTAGGTTTGAAAATTTTAATTTGCTCAACACTAGGTTTTACTGTTACACTCTCAACCTTAGGTTTATCCTTTTCCTGTTCCTTATCATCATCAGACACACAATCCTCAATAATAGGTGCATCAGAATACTCTCTTTTAGTCTTAGGTTTTTCCTTATTAGATTCACTACTTTCTCCTAAAGACTTAACATTAGACTCACTTAAACAAGACAATTCTAGAATAGGAGGTACATACTTTCCTGTTACTGAGGGAGGAACTTCATTATCACCTATGCCACTACCTCTCCTCAGTAACTAACACTCAATTGTCTTATTAACACTTTCAGATGCAAACTCAAGCTTATTAACCTTAGCCTGATGTTTTTCTAGTTCCTTATAAGCTGCATCTTTTTCTTTTTCAGCCTTTTCTAATCTTTTGGAAAGTCCATTGACTTCATGTTCTTTTACAAAAAGCTTTCCTTCAAGAAAATTTACTTTTTCTACATATTCTAACTCATTTTGTTTGAAAAAGTCAAGTCTTTCCTCAATAGATTTTAGACCTACCTTATAGCCTAAGTTGTCTAGTTTTAACAGTTTTACCTCTTCCATTAGTTTTTCATTCCTAGCCTTAAGTTCTTCAATAGTATCTAAACAAGACTTAAATAAACAAGTAGAACTGTTAGATACCTCAGAATCAGAACTTGATGCAGAAGAGTAGGCCATAAGAGCAAAGTTAGGTCCTTCAGCTGCTTGATCACTCTAGTCATATGCTCCAAGACCATCACATTGAGACACCAAAGCTATAGAGGATGTAATTTCCACTGCTTTCTTAGAGCTTTCTCCAGTCATGTAATCTTGGCTTCTTAGAGCTCTGCATTCTCTTACAAAGTGACCCTTCCTTGGACAGTTGCAGCATTCAATCTTGGATTTGTCAAAACCCAAGTTATCCTTTCCAATAACGTTGAGATTTCTTCCAGTCCTGTTCAAAAATATTCTTGCTCTCACAGTCAACATTGCCATATGCCACTTCAAGTCCATCTCTTCAAGATCATCTGGATGGATCTGCTCCAAATCTTCATGCATAATTTGAGAACTAGCAGATTGACCAGCCAAGAAAGCATAGATAACAGCATCACTCAAGTTATCAAGGGTTGTAGACCCAGCAGCAGTAACTTGGGTGCCAGCAGTACTAACGCCATGAGCATTATTAACTACTTCATTAGGACTGCTAGAACTGTTGTTGGAGGAGGACACAAAAGCTAAATTTTGTGTGCATGTTGATGAGCTAGATGACCCTTTAACTTCAGACTCATAAACTTTAAGAATGTTGTACAGATCATCTAAACTCATAGTATCAAGATCATCCGTGTTTCTCCATACCACAGTGTGTGTGTTCCACTCTGGTGATAAGGTTCTCAAGAACTTTTGATTGACATCTTTGTGGAAAACTATAAGGGAGGTTGAATAGTTTTACCGTTTTAAAATATTAATTTGCTTTGTGACTTATCGTGATTTCAAAGTAAATATACACAAACAAGCAATATAAGTTAAGTAAGTAAAGAAAGGAATGATCAAACCACACAACACGGATATTTATAGTGGTTCGGCTACAAGGACTCTTTTCCTTGCCCTACTCCACTCCTCGAGCCTCTAACTCGAGAGTTTTTCTTCACGAAGAAACAAACTCCCTTCTAGGCAGAGAAAACCTTTACACGTCGCTAACTCTTTATCCAGTGCTAAGCTAAACACCGAGTTCTTTACAAGGGTACAAGCACTCCCGTTGGTTCTTTAACAAGGGTATAACCACTCTCGTTGGTTCTTTAACAAGGGTACAACCACTCCCGACACTCTTTGTGTTTTAAAGACTAAACCACTAACCAAACTCTACTGTATAAAAAGTATAACAATGATGTGCGAACACTAACAAATTGTTACACCCGTATCCCGACAAGGTACTAATTATGTAAATAATAAGTTATGTAGAATATAAGTTATGTGTTCTAGATTAGGTAATAACCTAATGGGTGGCCAAAAAAGGAAGAATAGGAATAGAAGGACTAAAATTGCCAAAAGACTAAACTTGTAACTAACATCAAATAAATATCTTAGTCATTAGAAAAGTCTGGAAACTTTAGGTGTGTTCTATGTGTCGACATTAGCAAGGAGAAAAGAGAGGGAAAGCCAAAATCATCATCTAGCTCATTTGTGTATCAAGAAGTGATCAAGAATCACAAGAGATACCTTAATTGTTATCTCTTCATCAATTAAGTAACTTTCCCCAATTTGTAGAAATTAGGGTTCATGTGGTGGATTTGAGTATTATGGATAAAGGTTGTAAATGATGATCTCCTTAGTTAATTAGTTGCTAATTATAGTTAATTTTGGAATAGGAAGCATTGTAGAAGCCCAAATCAAGCCAAGTAGGAAGCTAGTAGGAATCAAGGTAAGTATATGAGTATAATCCTTGTTAATGTTATGATGTTAAAGTTATGTTTGTGTTAATGTGATTTGCTATGGAGCTTGTGAATGTATGATAGCTTGGATCCAATGCTAGATGTGTAAATGTTATATAATTACTTGCTTGGTCAAGGTGAGTAATAATCCCATTTTATGCTCCTTGAAATGTTAAGATTGGTGTTAATCACCAATCTTATGTAAATGTGATGTTGATTATATCTTGTAGACTTACTAAGCGTTTTCGCTTACGGTTTAGATGTTAATGGTTTTGTAGGTTCTAGCGGAGGAAGCAAGGGTAAGGATCTTGCCTAGCTTGTAGTCATGGAATGAAGCGTAGTGTAGTTAGAAGCTAGCTTAGAAGACCATAACTCTTGGACCAAGAAATTTGAAAGTTGGAAGCCGAAGTGCCCTTTTGTGCCTTGGTATATTTTAACTCGTGTGGTCGTTTGTTAAATTATGGTCTTGTCGTCAAACAATGTCTTTTATTCATGTAAAGTTCTTAGGTCAAATGTGTAAGCGTTATGTGGTCGTGGTGATATGTAGTTGTGGATGAATTTAACACTAATAGGGTGTTTGGCACGAAGCCGTTTCCACCCATTTTGATGTATATATGGGTTGAATTGTTGTGGAACAAGTTTGAATTGATAAGTTAACGTAGTTGGTCAAGTTTGATGTAAAACGGGAGTCGTATGAGTTGTTTGTAGTGAAAATGGGTCAAAACGGGTTATTTGCATAACCCGTCTAATTGGCAAAGTACCCCTTCGGGGAGTCGTTCAGTAAATATTTTTGTATGAAAATGAGCTCATTGATATACTAAATGAATCAGGAAAGTTTGGTGAAATATCGAGTGAGGGAGGTCGGGTTTTCGGCCGAAGATTTTGGAAATTGATTTTGGCGAACAGCGGGGTCTGAACTGCCGCGGTTGGGATCCCAACCGGCGGTTCAGCCCTGTTTTTGGGGTCCAGCCGGCGGCTGGGATTTCTCAGCCGACGGTTCGGGCGGTTTTCCAGATTTTGGCGATTTTCAAAAATTCATATGTTTTAAACCGTAAGTAGTCACGGATCGTGCCACCCGTCGTTTTGAAGGTAATTGAGTCTACTTTCATTTAAAATTAGTCTCAAGGTCTGATTATGTATAGATTTTGGTCAGTTATCAAAAGAGTGGCTGTATGTCCGGAAAGGTCAATCGTTTTCGCGTCAAAGTTCAAAATTTTTGGTCTAAGCGGGCACGGGGCGTTACAACTTGGTATAAGAGCCTCGGTCTAAGAGATTTAGGATTTCACCTTAGGATTTCCTAGACTCAGGCCTTAGGTAGATGCGTTAGAACTAGTGTTTGTTATTTGTGTATCGTTTGAATGATTTTGAGGACACATATATTAAATATTTTTATAACTACGCCTGGCCACCGTAGTGATAAAAATATGGAACATATGTGAAGTTGAAATCATTTAGACCATACACGGGTGACAAGCTAGGGTGTGTAGGATAAGGATATATATGTCATTCATGCATCGATTATGTAAATGATTGTACTTGATATGAGAATTGCTATTTTCAGTAAGAAGAAGAGATGGAAACCCCTCACCCAAAAGAAGTCGCAAAATCTACGGCTTCCAAACATGCCGAGTCTTCGGCAAGCGGTGCGGGTAACAATGATAAAGACAAAGAAAGTTCCTCTTCTTCTAGTTCCGGGGGACCTAGCTTTAGGGGTTTCTCCGAAGAGGAGATGAAAGCCTTGGACACAATGTTGGCAAAAAGGGTGGGTAAAGCTATTAAGCAAGCAATGCCTTTTTATGTTAATCAGACAACGCAAAATCTTAGGGGACTAATGAAGGAAGAGTTTAAGGAATTCAAGAAAGAATGTGGTATAGCAAAAGAACCTAGGAGTGACAAAGCTACTTACCGGGACTTCATGGCTTGTGATGTACCACGGTTTACCGGTGTCCTTGACCCGATTGTTAGTAATAGGTGGGTTACGGAAGTGGAGGGTGCTTTCCGTACTAGTGGATGTGAGGAAAGGAAGAAGGTTATCTATGCTACTAACTTTCTTCGCGATAGTGCTAAGACTTAGTGGGAAGGGAAGGTGTGTGAGAAGGGGGAACCTTGGGTTGAAACATGTACTTGGAAGGAATTTAAGGAGTTGTTTAGTGCCGAATATGCTCCGGCTGAGGAGATTGACAAGATCCGTGAGAAATTCCAATCTCTCACTCAAACCAATGAGACCGTGAATGAGTTGTGGAGGAAGTTCAATGATATGGTTCCGTATTGTCCCGAATACCATGGCAATGAGAAGCTTAAGGTCGACAAATTTCAAAGGATGCTCAAGGATGATATTCGTGATGTGATCTCTCCGTTCAAATGTACTACTTTAGAAGATCTTTTGAGTAGAGCTCGTGTGAGAGAAGCGGACTTGCTAAGGAGGAAGGAGAAAGAGGCTAAGGAACCAAAGAGGAAGCAAGAGTTTGGAGATAGAGATGGGAAGAAAACCAAGTTTGATCATGGCAAGGAAGATGTGGAGACCAAGACTAAGGTGGCTTGTCCGGAGTGTAATAAGTTTCATATTGGAGAGTGTAGGCGTAATACGCCAGGTTGTTACAAGTGTGGAGCCCTTGACCATAAAAGTAAAGATTGCACCAAACCGATGATAGTATGCTACGGATGTAACGAGATTGGGCATAGGTTGAGGGATTGCCCGAAAACAAAGGCAATTGAAGCAAGGCCTTTGAGGACTGTCAAAGAAGAAAAGGTTGAAATTCCAAAACCAATGGCTCAAGTTTATCAAATGAGTGTCGAAGAAGCTAGGTCGGAGTCCGATGTTATTTCAGGTATTATTCTCGTTAAATTCGTAACCACTCGAGTTTGGCATAATTCGAGTGCTAGTGTGTTCTTGTATCCTATAACTATACCAAGCAACTAACCACCCCCGCTGGCTAAATTTCCGATACCCCTAGAAGTTGAATAGCCGATAGTAAGGTCGTAGTTGTATCCAATGTATATCAAAGCGTAGGGATAGAGATCGATGATAGTGCCTTTAGAGTTGACTTAATTCCTATTATACTAGGAGAGTTTGATATTGTCATTGGAATGGATTGGCTTGACAAATATAATGTGGCCATCCTTTGTAGCCATAAGATCATTCGGGTTGTAAATCCTAGCGGTAGTGAGATGATTAATTATGGTGATGAAAGGAAGGGTGAATTGAAGTTATGTTCCACGATAAAGACTAGGAGATATTATCACGTGATTGTTATACCTTTATGGCTCGCGTAATAGATACAAGCCTTGAAAAGAAAAACATTGACGATGTCCGGTTGTAAGTAAATTTTGGGACGATCATTTGCCTCTAGTTAAAATTTCCTATATCAATAGCTATCACGCGAGTATAGATATGCCACTCTATGAAATGCTCTATGGTAGGAGGTGTAAGACACCCGTGTGTTGAAAGGAAGTTGGAAGAAGGGAATTGGCGAGCACGTACGTAGTTTTAGTGATGAAGCGAAAAGTGTACCGCTTTTAGGGGGTCATTTAAGCCCTAAATCGTATTTATTTGATCAAATATTGCCCTAAATCGTTCCTTTTGTCATTTTAGGTACTTTGGAGAAGAAATCTGGAAAAGGAAGCATTTTGGACGTTTTTGGAGCATAAAAGTGAAGAAAACGAAAAAGTCTCAAAATCGGCTGGAAAAGTACCTGTGACGGCGTCAAGCACCATTGTGATGCCGTCAACCCTTGACGCGCCAGAGAGGATTTTGGATGATTAAAAGGGGACGGCGTCAAGAAGGCCATCAAGAAACCCTAACCGCGGCGAGGTGACGGCGTCAGCTCTATAACGTGACGCCGTCAGATCTGATTTTCTATATATATTCTCATAATTTTTAGTCATTAGTGTGCAACTTTGTGAGGAGAAACCCTAAGACGATTTTTCTGCTACTTTTAAGGGTTTTATACCCTTGGATCTCCCATGTTCAATTGAAGATAAGTAATCAATTAATCATTCAATATGTCTATGTGTTGTTTGATTATATCTTGTTCTTGTCTTTTTTTTTAACATGTTAGGCTAGATTTATC
Organism: Artemisia tridentata subsp. tridentata; assembly: GCA_021014915.2. NCBI lineage: Eukaryota > Viridiplantae > Streptophyta > Magnoliopsida > Asterales > Asteraceae > Artemisia > Artemisia tridentata. Next base: position 448,589,136 of record CP139509.1, on the reverse strand, counting down.
TTGTGTTTGCTTAGATCTAATGAAACCTAACTATTGATTATTGGTTGTTGGTGTGTTATTAATTGTATTGGATGATTGTTTATCGATGTTAGGCTTAAGAAAACTGGCTAACCTCCTATACGGTAACTTGCTTGAAAGTCTTAAGAAACATGAACCAATGCGTACTAAGGTTTTTATGGTTGTATTTAATGCATGAGCGAATTCTAGTGATCCCATGTTAGGAGCTTCTTAGCCGGCTCGACATAGGAGTGAAGTAGGAGCTTATAGAGTTGGGGAAGTACGTACGCCACCCCATGATTGGTATTAAGGAATACACCCGTCATCCACGCAATTAATACACACTAATCAACCGGTAAAAGATAGTTAGGGAGTAAGGAAATCTAAGTAAACACATTTCTCTCCATATAAGTTCCACAACCTTTTTATTTTCAGTTATTTTATTTTATTTGCAATTGTAGTTATTTGGGTTAGTTGACTAGCAACTAATTCCGCCCACTCTTTCAAACCCGAGATTTTACTTGCTTTTATAAAAAAATATAAAAAATTAAAAAAAGAATCTTCCCTCACCCTTAGACCTATTAGAGTAGTTTTTCAATCCCAACGACACTATTCCCCTAGAGAACGATCAATCCCCCGGTACTTGCCACTACACTATACTACATCGGTCAGGTACACTGCCTGGTGGGGATTGCAAGCCTCTTGAGATCCCTCGAGAGGTAAAACCTGTTGTAAGGTCGCAAAACCACGCATCAAAGTTTTTGGCGCCGTTGCCGGGGAATAGTTATTGTTTAGGTTGAATTTTTATTTTATTAGGTCTACTCACTAGATTCCTTTCTAGTGAGATTTTTATTTTATTTTTCTAGATTTTCTTTAGTCTATCTTTTTTCTTCGTTTCTTTGTTCGTAACCATTATCATCCGACATCATGGAAGGTGGTAATATCCTCGATCCCAACAACCCACCACCACAACAACACCCACCTCCTAGAGCCCGTACCTTAGGAGACTACTCCCGTCCTAGCCACCATGGCTATCGAAACACCATTGAGCTCACTCAAGGAGCCAATGTCACTCCCTTGCGATCCGACACCATCCGGTTGGTGCAAAGCGGATGCGCATTCCATGGACTTCGTTCCGAAGATCCTAATCAATATCTCAAGGACTTTCTCAAAATCGTTGATTCCATAGACCTTGATGTTGCCACTCGAGAGACGACCCAACTGCGTCTCTTTCAATTCTATCTGCGGGACCAAGCTAGTCAATGGCTAGAGCGTCTACCCACAGGATCCATTACCTCTTGGGATGATCTCACCACTCGTTTCCTCGCTCAGTTTTTCCCACCAGGAAGAACTACCAAGCTAAGGAATGATATCTTGATGTTCCAACAACGTCAAGGCGAAACCCTCTACGAGGCATGGACTCGATTCAAGGACTTACTCCAAAAAGTCCCTCACCATGGCATAGAACTTTGGCTCCAAGTCCAAATCTTCTATGACCACATCAATCTCTCCACGAGGAAAACCATTGACCAATCGGCCGGTGGTAAGCTACGTGATCTAAGTGTGGAACAATCATAGGCTCTCCTGGAAGATCTTGCTCTTTATGACAACGAAAGTTGGAATGATCCCCGTGATTTGAATAAAACGGTCAAGGAAATATCTTTGCCTTCGAACAATTCAAGCACTTCCGACCGTAGGATCATAGAACTTGAAGACCAAGTCAAGTTTCTTATGAAATCCTACGAGGCTCCTAAACCTTCAAGCCAAGTGAACAAAATCACTTATTCGTGTGAATTATGTAGTGGTCCCCACGACACTCGTGATTGCGTGGAACTCCCCGAACAAGCTTTTGCGGACTACGCATCCTCGCGTACCACGCATCCTCGCGTACCGACGGAGCGGGAGACAAGTGGTACACTTTCAAACCCGAGCCAAACCCCTACGGTGAGTCATACAACCCCTCATGGAAAAATCACCCAAACCTTAGGTGGAAACAAAACCAAAACGCACAACAAACCAATTCTTCCAACCCACCTAATCGTTTTCAATCAAGCGGTTCATCCTCGAACCGTACTTTCAATAACAATCCTTCCAACAATTATGGTAGTACCAATAATCTTGAAGGATTGATGTCCAAATTTATGGCATCTCAAGAAGCTCGGATAGCTAGATTCGAATCCGAATTCAATCAACAACAAATGGAGATGACCAATAAAATTGACAACTTATTGAAAGCCCTCAATAACCAAGTGCTATCACCTCCACATAAGGACGCTAGGAACACAAATAGTGGACCCCAAGTAAAAGACCCCTCTTCATCCAAACATGTCCACTTCGTCAACATTGTCACTATTAAACCAATTGATAGGAATGAGGATAATAGTGAACCTGAGGATGAGGTTAAGAAAGTCGAGGTTGATAAAGAAGATAGGAAAAGTGAGATTGAAAAAGTAGATGATGATGAGGACTACTTCAATAGGCTACCCACTAAGGAAGAGCGCGCATATCATACAGACTTATTCGATGACCCCGAGACACCATACTTCCTAGGTAGACCAATTATAGAAATGGGCGACCCTTCTAATCTCAACATACCATGCAACATCGGACATTTACATGTGTGGAAAGCTTACATCGACCTTAGATCGCCCATAAACATCATGACTAGAGCCCACTACAACTTGATAATGAAAAATCAACTTGGGTATAGGATGCTCCCTGATAAGGGTTGGATGAGTAACTTCACGGGAAGAGTTAAGGGATTACCGGTTTATGTAGGAAACTTCACCTATGTCACCGACTTTGTAATTGTAGAAGATATCCGCCCAATAGTCTATGCATGCTTAACTCAAGTAGTTTTTGGAAAACCATTTGTTAAGATCTCTAGAATGACTTATGAACCTTTCTTAGGGATAGTTAGATTTAAGGATGAGACCGATGAGGTAAACTACCAAATGCCATATAAGATAGAGCAATTCCAACACTTGTCAAATGTTGAGAAGGAGCTTAAGCAAGCAGTCTACTATAGGAATGATGGAGATAGAAGTAAAGGAGTAGACTATGTTATGGAAAGGATATCCGGTTTCTACAAGGATTGTTTGAAATTAGGACCGGAATATAAAACCGGACATGAGAATGGCCTAGAAACCGTGACCAATGATGGAGTCACGTAATGTACGAGGACTTTGAGTCTAGCTACAAGACTCGTTAATAAAGAAAAGCGCTTCTTGGGAGGCAACCCAAGCTTTATTTGCTTTGTGTGTTTATTTATTTGTTTGTTTGATTTTATTTGCTTCCGTATGTATGTTTAATTTTTATTATTATTGATTCATGTTCGAAACTAAATTGTGAAAATGCTTTATCCTGTTTTTAACTTCGTCTTAACTACATATAAAGGTATTTTGCAAAAGATAAGTGTAAGGGAAATCCAAATCGGTTTTTTAGAACAAATGAACATGAATCATAACAATATTAAATTAACATACATATTAGTAATTGTTTGAGTCAAATTCTTGTATCGAGTCATAATGATATTTTGCAGGATTTCCAGGAAATAAGGATTGAGTTTTTCCAGAAATTTTCCGGAAACTTAACATGAAAAATCTGTCAGATCACTTCTGACGGCGTCAGGAATAGTTTTCTGGAATTTTTTTTTTTGAAAGTTTTGTTTTTCTTCCGGAATCATAAAATGCTTTATTAAATCTCTAACTTATAAACTCCAGGAATCTGCAAAATAATCATTCCACAAGCATTATATCCTTATACAGATTTATCCCGCCGATGTTATGCAGGTTTTCGTATTTGTTTTCTCAGGTTTAACAGGTTATTTTGGACAAGAAGATGTATGTGGAATCTAGCTTTTGGCGCTGCTTTAGTCTTGAAGCTTAAACATTACCTTGGAAGAAGATCTAACCATGTTACCTCTTTATCCACCGAGCGAATCAGGGGAGTATTTGATTTCATTCTTTTACCGTATTTACTTTTACATCTTGTTATTTGAACATTGGGGACAATGTTCATCTTAAGTGTAAGGGGGGGTAAAGTACGATACTTTAGAGAATGCTATTACGCTTGATTTTTCGTTTGTTTAATGGTAGATGTGTAATAAAACTGAGATAAATACCTGTTAGGGCAATTTTAGTGCCAAATTTAAATTTTTTTACAACATATAGGAGTGAAACTTTGATCTTAATGAGCGTCTCATGGATAGGAGTTATATGACTAGCACAAAACCGTACCACTAAAAAATTTTCCACCCCCAAATATGTGAGGTTCGCCCCTAGAATTGGTAGGAAAAGCATTTATGCTATGATGTGTGTACCGGTAGCACTTAGATTCTAGAACTTGCGTTAGGACCATTCCGAGGCCACAAGTGAGACTACATTCGTGTAGTTAGATTTACTACATGATAAGAGGCATTAGGATTAACCCATTGTTTTACACCTGTGTTTTTGTTATAATTACATTGGCTACATTGGTCAAGTAATTCTCCCACACCCTTTGCGTTGTACTCATTTTTAGTACACGATACCCCTAGTACACCCCTCAGAGCCTATCTTTTCGTTTCTAACTTTAAGCATTTTACTTAAAGTAAGAATTTGTTTACACCCCACTTAAATGTACACCCAAATCGCCTTAGCCTACCTTGTATGCACTCATTTTTAGTGCATTATTGTGACAACATTTGTTTAAACCCCAAGTTAATTATCTAATTGATTACATGGTTGCTAAGTCGAGTCATATCCTTGTACATATTGTTTTGGGACGATTGGGACTCATGGGTAAAATACTAGTGTAATGGAGTAATGGGGAAGAACAACATTATTACCCCCATATGTGCTAAATATTTTAAAAGTACTCCAAGTGTTTCGATTATCTTAATTCGAGTCATTAGAATAGTTAATTGTAAAGTTATGTAAAATTTCAAGTGTAAGGGGGATACAACCCCCCTACGATGTATTATTTTGGATGGTAGGGCAAGAGTGTATGCAAAAAAAAAAAAAAAAAAAAAAAAAAGTAGCAAAAACATACGGACTACCATCCCGTTTCATTTTATGTTTATTTTATCTTTTTGTTATTTTTTTTTTTTCATTAGCTTAAGTCGAGTCTAGTCTTGGCTTAGCAACGCCATATTGTACATGTAATTAATCAAGATCTTTAACTCGCCACCAGTAAAATATCCTTTATCCAACAAAACCGTGTTTATCATATCCCTACACCTAACGTTATAACCCGTTTAAAAGACCTCTTTGATAGTTTATCTTAGGTGCTTACGCCTAGTGGAGGAGGTTTTTGATCCTTTCCCAAGCCTATGGTAATCTATTTGCTATGACAGGTAGTGAGAGATATTATTCATTTTCATTTATAAGATATACTTTTATGACACCTGAGAGATGTGAGTATCTAAACACTACTTGTGAGGTGCTAGTCTGTAATCTCCGTGCTTATTATGATTAAAGTGGAACAACTATTTGTTGTAATTACTTTTATATTAGCGTTAAATGACCCCTAACTTCTATTTTGATTAGAATAAAAGCGCATTTGCTTGAGGACAAGCAAATCTCAAGTGTAAGGGTATTTGATGAAGCGAAAAGTGTACCGCTTTTAGGGGGTCATTTAAGCCCTAAATCGTATTTATTTGATCAAATATTGCCCTAAATCGTTTCTTTTGTCATTTTAGGTACTTTGGAGAAGAAATCTGGAAAAGGAAGCATTTTGGACGTTTTTGGAGCATAAAAGTGAAGAAAACGACAAAGTCTCAAAATCGGCTGGAAAAGTACCTGTGACGGCGTCAAGCACCATTGTGACGCCGTCAACCCTTGACGCGCCAGAGAGGATTTTGGATGATTAAAAGGGGACGGCGTCAAGAAGGCCATCAAGAAACCCTAACCGCGGCGAGGTGACGGCGTCAGCTCTATAACGTGACGCCGTCATATCTGATTTTCTATATATATTCTCATAATTTTTCGTCATTAGTGTGCAACTTTGTGAGGAGAAACCCTAAGACGATTTTTCTGCCACTTTTAAGGGTTTTATACCCTTGGATCTCCCATGTTCAATTGAAGATAAGTAATCAATTAATCATTCAATATGTCTATGTGTTGTTTGATTATATCTTGTTCTTGTCTTTTTCTTAACATGTTAGGCTAGATTTATCTTGTGTTTGCTTAGATCTAATGAAACCTAACTATTGATTATTGGTTGTTGGTGTGTTATTAATTGTATTGGATGATTGTTTATCGATGTTAGGCTTAAGAAAACTAGCTAACCTCCTATACGGTAACTTGCTTGAACATCTTAAGAAATATGAACCAATGCGTACTAAGGTTTTTATGGTTGTATTTAATGCATGAGCGAATTCTAGTGATCCCATGTTGGGAGCTTCTTAGCCGGCTCGACATAGGAGTGAAGTAGGAGCTTATAGAGTTGGGGAAGTACGTACGCCACCCCACGATTGGTATTAAGGAATACACCCGTCATCCACGCAATTAATACACACTAATCAACCGGTAAAAGATAGTTAGGGAGTAAGGAAATCTAAGTAAACACATTTCTCTCCATATAAGTTCCACAACCTTTTTATTTTCAATTATTTTATTTTATTTGCAATTGTAGTTATTTGGGTTAGTTGACTAGCAACTAATTCCGCCCACTCCTTCAAACCCGAGATTTTACTTGCTTTTATAAAAAAATATAAAAAATTACAAAAAGAATCTTCCCTCACCCTTAGACCTATTAGAGTAGTTTTTCAATCCTAACGACACTATTCCCCTAGAGAACGATCAATCCCCCAGTACTTGCCACTACACTATACTACATCGGTCAGGTACACTGCCTGGTGGGGATTGCAAGCCTCTTGAGATCCCTCGAGAGGTAAAACCTGTTGTAAGGTCGCAAAACCACGCATCATTTAGCTACCACGGAAAAGATTGAGGTGATTCGAGCAAGACTTAAGCGGCACAAGATAGGTAGAAAGGCTATGCCGATAATCGAAGAAGACCAATCGAATTCGAAGTGGGTAATTTTGTCATATTAAAAGTTTCCCCGTGGAAAGGCGTTTTAGGTTCAAAAACAAAGAGAAATAAGTCCACGGTTTATAGAACCATTCCAAAATCTTGGGGCGAGTAGGCAAAGTAGCATATGTGTTGGAAATTTCCCGGATAAATGAGAGGTATTCATAATACCTTTCATGTGTCATACTTAAGGAAGTATTTGGCAGGCGAAACAAGTGTGGTTACTTTAAGCAATATCGGAATTGATCCGGAGTTGCTTTCTCAAGAGGATGAACCGGAGGCTATATTAGGAAGAAGGGTGAGACAACTAAGGAAATAGGGAGATCCGTTAGTACAAGTTCAATGAAAGCATCGGAAAGGCTCAAGTATTAGGTGGGAGACGAAAGAGAAGATGAGGAATAAGTATCCTCATCTTTTCCACGAGTAGATTTCGAGGACGAAATCCTGTCCAAGGGGGAGAGAATTGTTACACCCGTATCCCGACAAGGTACTAATTATGTAAATAATAAGTTATGTAGAATATAAGTTATGTGTTCTAGATTAGGTAATAACCTAATGGGTGGCCAAAATAGGAAGAATAGGAATAGAAGGACTAAAATTGCCAAGAGACTAAACTTGTAACTAACATCAAATAAATATCTTAGCCATTAGAAAAGTCTGGAAACTTTGGGTGTGTTCTATGTGTCGACATTAGCAAGGAGAAAAGAGAGGGAAAGCCAAAATCATCATCTAGCTCATTTGTGTATCAAGAAGTGATCAGAATCACTAGAGATACCTTAATTGTTATCTCTTCATCAAGTAAGTAACTTTCCCCAATTTGTAGAAATTAGGGTTCATGTGTGGATTTGAGTATTATGGATAAAGGTTGTAAATGATGATCTCCTTAGTTAATTAGTTGCTAATTATAGTTAATTTTGGAATAGGAAGCATTGTAGAAGCCCAAATCAAGCCAAGTAAGAAGCTAGTAGGAATCAAGGTAAGTATATGAGTATAATCCTTGTTAATGTTATGATGTTAAAGTTATGTTTGTGTTAATGTGATTTGCTATGGAGCTTGTGAATGTATGATAGCTTGGATCCAATGCTAGATGTGTAAATGTTATATAATTACTTGCTTGGTCAAGGTGAGTAATAATCCCATTTTATGCTCCTTGAAATGTTAAGATTGGTGTTAATCACCAATCTTATGTAAATGTGATGTTGATTATATCTTGTATACTTACTAAGCGTTTTCGCTTACGGTTTAGATGTTAATGGTTTTGTAGGTTCTAGCGGAGGAAGCAAGGGTAAGGATCTTGCCTAGCTTGTAGTCATGGAATGAAGCGTAGTGTAGTTAGAAGCAAGCTTAGAAGACCATAACTCTTGGACCAAGAAATTTGAAAGTTGGAAGCCGAAGTGCCCTTTTGTACCTTGGTATATTTTAACTCGTGTGGTCGTTTTGTTAAATTATGGTCTTGTCATCAAACAACGTCTTTTATTCATGTAAAGTTCTTAGGTCAAATGTGTAAGCGTTATGTGGTCATGGTGGTATGTAGTTGTGGATAAATTTAACACTAATAGGGTGTCTGGCACGAAGCCGTTTCCACCCATTTTGATGTATATATGGGTTGAATTGTTGTGGAACAAGTTTGAATTGATAAGTTAACGTAGTTGGTCAAGTTTGATGTAAAACGGGAGTCGTATGAGTTGTTTATAGTGAAAATGGGTCAAAACGGGTTATTTGCATAACCTTCTAATTTGTAAAGTACCCCTTCAGGGAGTCGTTCGTTAAATGTTTTTGTATGAAAATGAGCCCATTGATATACCAAATGAATCTGGAAAGTTTGGTGAAATATCGAGTTCGGGAGGTCGGGTTTCCGGCCGAGGATTTTGGAAATTGATTTTGGCGAACAGCGGGGTCTGAACCGCCGCGGTTGGGATCCAACCGGCGGTTCAGCCCTGTTTTTGGGGTCCAGCCGGCGGCTATGTCCGTAAAGTCGTCACGGATCATGCCACCTGTCGTTTTGAAGGTGATTGAGTCTACTTTCATTTAAAATTAGTCACAAGGTCTGATTGTGTATAGATTTTTGTCAATTGTCAAAAGAGTGGCAGTATGTCCGTAAAAGTCAATCGTTTTCGCATCAAAGTTCAAAATTTTTTGTCTAAGCGGGCACGGGGCGTTACAATTTGGTATCAGAGCCTCGGTCTAAAAGATTTAGGATTTCACCTTAGGATTTCCTAGACTTAGGCCTTAGGTAGATACGTTAGAACTAGTGTTTGTTATTTGTGTATCGTTTGAATGATTTTGAGGACACATATGATAAATATTTTTATGACTACGCCTGGCCACAGTAGTGATAAAAATATGAAACATATGTGAAGTTGAAATCATTTAGACCATACACGGGTGACAAGCTAGGGTGTGTAGGATAAGGATATATATGTCATTCATGCATCGATTATGTAAATGATTGTACATGATATGAGAATTGCTATTTTCAGTAAGAAGAAGAGATGGAAACCCCCCACCCAAAAGAAGTCGCAAAATCTACGGCTTCCAAACATGCCGAGTCTTCGGCAAGCGATGCGGGTAACAATGATAAAGACAAAGAAAGTTCCACTTCTTCTAGTTCCGGAGGACCTAGCTTTAGGGGTTTCTCCGAAGAGGAGATGAAAGCCTTGGACACAATGTTGGCAAAAAGGGTGGGTAAAGCTATTAAGCAAGCAATGCCTTTTTATGTTAATCAGACAACGCAAAATCTTAGGGGACTAATAAAGGAAGAGTTTAAGGAATTCAAGAAAGAATGTGGTATAGCAAAAGAACCTAGGAGTGACAAAGCTACTTACCGGGACTTCACGGCTTGTGATGTACCACGGTTTACCGGTGTCCTTGACCCGATTGTTAGTAATAGGTGGGTTACGGCAGTGGAGGGTGCTTTCCGTACTAGTGGATGTGAGGAAAGGAAGAAGGTTATCTATGCTACTAACTTTCTTCGAGATAGTGCTAAGACTTGGTGGGAAGGGAAGGTGTGTGAGAAGGGGGAACCTTGGGTTGAAACATATACTTGGAAGGTAATTGAGTCTACTTTCATTTAAAATTAGTCTTAAGGTCTGATTGTGTATAGATTTTTGTCAGTTGTCAAAAGAGTGGCAGTATGTCCGTAAAAGTCATTCGTTTTCGCGTCAAAGTTCAAAAATTTTTGTCTAAGCGGGCACGGGGCGTTACACAAATCACACAGTATCTAACACTTTCAACAGTATGTATGTTGAAGTTTGTATGCTTGATCTTCTTTGCTACAAAAGTAAGATCAAAATGAAATGAATGAATGATATGGGTTAGTGATATACAAATGAATGAATATATGTTTTAAGCTATATGAGTGATGAATCTGCTTGAATGATCAGCTTGCTATTTATAGGCAAACTGATCAAACAGGTGGTGGATTTGGCGGATCCTAAGTTTGGGTTCCGCCAGTTATGCACTTTGGATCCGCCAGTGCTTAACAGCTAAGATTTTCATGAATCTTTCCATATCTTTCCATATCAAGCCAAGTCTTGTCAAGATCTTACAAAGTCAACTTTGTTACTTAGAGATCTTACCAAAATATAATGTAAATCTTAAAGATTTCCTAATGAGGTATGCCATGATGTCATGTGTTTATTTCTACTTTAAGAAATATAAATAAAACATGTAAATGTAAAATGTATGTAATGTGTAGAATGTGTTTATAAAAGACTTGTTACTATAAATTCAAAAGACTTAATCTTATATTTATGCCTTGCTTAAAGATATACTTTGTGATTGTCATTAACAAAATTAAGCAAAGATCGTAAAATATAAATAACATTTTCTGGACGATATTTGTATTAACAAGCTCCCCCTTTTTGTTGATGACAAAACATAAAGTGTATTTTTAAGTAAAGAGCTAAATAGAGTATGAGTCTTTTAAAAATGTAGATTAAGTTAGTTTTATGCAAGTTTTAAAAACTATTTTAAGCATAAAAGTATGTACTGTGATACATCACAGTGATGTAAAACTTAATCCTATCTCCCCTTTTTTGTCGAAACAAAAAAAAAATATGCGTAGCGGAATGTGATTTTGAGAACTTTAAAGCTCCCCCTTGGATTATACTCCCCCTAAATGGAGTGCCAAGGTTATGATGCATGAACCTACAAAACAAATGGTTAGAATATGATATGCTCCCCCTCGATGTATACTCCTCATTGCTAGAGTACCAATGTATACATTTCAAGGATGTGAAATGCTACAAAATAAAGGTTAGTTGTGAATAATTCCAACCAAGTTGAAGAATGCATATGAATAGGTCAACCAAGCAAGAAAGGTCAACCCATTTGACTTTAAAAAGTCAAAAAGTAAGTGTCTGATCAAAAATATGCACCTAAGAACAAGTGGTCAAATCATTATGAGAACTCAAAACAACCATACTATGATGTTTGTAAAACAAAACAAGATAATATGCCAAATATTGATCAACCACAAGCATAAAAATATAAAATTCATTACTTGGAAAATATGATGTTACATTAAAGAAAATAAATCCTAAAAAGAAAAATCCTAAAAGTTCCTATAAAAGGAAACTAGGAAGAAATAAAAAGCTCCTATTGAGGAGGATGAGAGAGCGCATTGAGGCGTTCGAGAATGTGGTTCAAGATGAACCGCATCTCGTTTTGAAGCTCATACACCAAGATGTTGGTCCTTTGAGTCAAATGAGTCGTCCTTTAACACATGGAGCAACCATGCCTTGGAAAGCCGGAAGGAAGAGTGGGCTCATTGTTTTGTGGCGGTGGTGTTGGTGGTTGGTTGTTGGTTGGTGGAGGTGGTTGGTTGTTGGATGGTAGAGGTGGTAGAATGTATGCCGGAGACACAATGGAAGCTAACAAGGTGGATTGTAAATCCATAGCCTTGTTGAGGTGGGAGTCCACCATATTTGAGAAAGCATAGAGACGATCTAGCTCCTCATTGATTTCTTGTTGGGATTGGGGTTGATTTATCCACATTTCTTTGTCAATAGCGTTGAGAGTGGATCTTGGTGAGAGTTGTTGAGTTTGCAGTTGTGGTGGTGGTGCATCACGGTATAAAGGACCGTAGATATCTGAATAAAGGGAATGAAAAAGTATGGGTTCTTGACCTTCAAAGGTCATGGGATGAGGATTGGTGGACCTTGGTGGAAGGTCTTCCAAATCATTCAAATATGGATGAAGTGATGAAAGTGGAGTTCTAAACAACTCTAGGGGCTGAAGTTGTGGTGAATGTGGTGGTGAAGGTGATCTAGTAGGTTGTGATGGAGCGGGTGGTGGTGTGGTTGCTACAGGAGTGATTGTTGGAGGTGGTGTATTGATGATGGTGTTAGGTGGTGTTAGAGTAGCAAGATTGAGAAAATTCTCATTGGCTATTGGTGAGGATATGTTAAGTGGAGATGACTCCTCTGATGATGAATTAGCTAAGTTCACGTAGCAACAAGGACGGACACTCATGCGAGCTGTCCTTCTTGCGGGTCTGCTTGTGGATGAGTTACTTGATTTTTTCATTTGAAAAGTGAGAAGATTTGTTCTAGAGTACAGGAATGATGGTTGGAGATGATGGTGAGTAAGTGAGTTGTGATGATCCTAATCTTCCTAATTTATAGATAGTAAGAATATTGAGCTTTGTGTTTGGATTTGATGTTGATCCAATGAGGAATGTTGGTTCCTAATGATTTGGAACAAAAATTTGTGCTAGTCACATCATTTAAGTCAAATCATAGAGCTTAAGTTGAGTGAATTTTAAAAGATTTGCAGTAAATGCAAGGAGTGAGTGGAAATTCTGTTGATGTGATGTTCCCACGTATTTCAAAGAACCAATTTGAGGGTTCCTTGCTTGTTACAGAAAGGTAACTCACATGAAAATTTTGAATATTCAAATTTTGGTGGGAAATGGATTTCTTATGATTCTAAGTGTCCCTAAATAATCCTAATGAGTCTAATGATCAGTAGAAGAATTCTAAAAACTAGAAGCAATAATATAAGGATCGGGATTAGTCAGGAATTTTTTTGAAAAAAATTACTGTTGAAGCTGGCGGATCCAATCGACAACAAAGGCGGAACCAAATTTTTGGTTTCGCGGAATCCGCAGGATCAGGACTTGCGGAGCCAAAGGAAACAACAGGTGGATCCACATTTTGGGATCCGCCAAATCCGCAAATCAAAAGTACTAATTTAAACAGAGAGTATGTCGTATTTTGCGTTTCTCATTCAAATCCCAAAAATTCTCCTAAAACATATGTAACTACTAATATGTGATAGAGTAAAACTAAAAACACAGGTTCTAACACACGTTTACACATAGATTAATCCGATGATAATATCTTACCATAAAAGGAGTTAAGCCAAACGGTAGCTTAATCTTTGAAAATCGATAACAACACGTGTTATCATCCTGCAATGTTAAGTTAGTTCACATACGAGTTACATACTAACATAATATCCTAAGAAACACATATGTTCAACACATCATTGTTTGAAAAAGTCTAATACCAATCACTCCTTAAACTTCACTTCTTGCTAAGCTTCTTGTGGAGCTTCATTACCAATCGTCCAAGATTCTTCATCATACCCTTTGTTTGTTGAAATTCCGCTGATTCGTTCGGGATAGGAGGAAGTTGGCTTAAATACTCGGGTGGAGAGATCCTCGAGTTTGGCAAACCATCCTCTTCACTCATGGATAATGATGATGATGATGTAGGAGGATGAGGACGTTTTCCTCTTGCCACGGCTACCCTATGATCACTTAGAGGAACAAAGGTGTGTGGAATTTTGAGGTAGTCGGGATCGAATCCTAAAGCATTTCGAGGAATGGGTGCAAAAGCTCTATAGAGACGGGTAAAAAGCATCCCGTAAGGCATTGCGGTGGTACCTTGAACTGGAATATCGGCCATTCTTTTGGCGATATAATAAGCAAGGTTGAAGAGTTGATGGTTTGACATGCAATACATCATGTAGCAAAGGTTTGCGTTAACATGATCCCTATTCCCTATGGTGCTTATGACATTAACCCTTAGAACTTCTTCTAGTTTCTTAAATTGGGGCCTAAATTCATTTAGCTCCATGGAAAATGGATCCCTATCCACTTGACGACCTCGACTTAACCTAGTTTGGTTGTTCCTAGGCACAAAGAGATGCTCACGAATGGTTTCTTTTGCGGTTAATGGTGTGGCATATGGTGCCGAACGATCAAGGTTGGATTCTAGAATGGTCAACGACCACTTGTCCGAATAGAAACAAGTTCCTTGATTCGGAACTCCTAAGACTTCTCCAAAGTGATCTAAAGGAATGTTGAATTGGGTTTCGTTGACTTTGAAATTGACATTCATGTAACCATAGTCATTTGAACTAAGTCCTACACTAGCATAGAAATCTAGTATGAACCTAGGGATGATGGGCTCATCGATGTCTAGAAGGCTATCGAAGTGAATCGCGGCTAGTTGTTCTCGGAGAATGGTACCTTCATAGAATGAGGGTTCTACGGTTCTACCCTCGTGGACATAGCATTTTTCTAACACTTTAAAGATTTTGACTTGATCTTCGGAGAGACCTTTGGTTTTGTGGTGTTTGGGTAGGTATTTGGTGGTCTCTTTGTGATCATAATTTGTCGCGGGAGGCACGATTTTCCTAGACACGAAAATTACATAATTTAGTTAAAACTATAGAAAATACATATATTAATTTCTAGTGTGTGCCTACATGGGGACAATGTGGAGGTGCGGTTATCTTGACTTCTTTTGATGCATGTAAATTTTGTTAATACAAGTTTTATAACGAAATTAGAGATAACCCAAACGCTCCTACTTCAATGTGTCTACGATTAAATGTACCTGAAAATACATATTAGTTATGTATTCCCGTTAGCATTCAAGAGACATTATGCAAATGATGTGTAAAGACATAACGTTTTTGTATTTGTATGAACAATGTTCAAAAACCGTTTTTCCTAGTCATGAGAAGATTTTGATAAAAATTTCTCATGGGGTTTTTGATGAATTATGACAATGTACTACAAGATGCAATTCCTAACTAAGAAAAACATAGTTTGTGATGCAATTCAGTAACTATGTTTCATGATTTTGCTAAAAATATGCATAAACCCCAAGTTTTGATTTTGTGCATGAAATAGAAATCCTAGACGCAGATCAGGAATGTAGATATGATAAGGATACTTACCGTGATGATTAGAGCACAAATTTGTTGTGGAAGATGAGCTAAATTGTGAATAATGGTCGAGTTCCAATAGCCAGTGTGTTTTTGGGAAGTGTGATGAATAGTATAAGGTGTTTATTTAATATACAGAAAATTTGCTCAGCAGTCCACGGATCCGGCGGATCCAAAACAAGGGATCCGCCCTTGTTGTCGTTTGGATCCGCAGGATCAGAACACAAAATTTGGTTATTGCCGTGTTTGGTTAATCTAAGGTTTGAGCTAATGTTTTATCTACTCACTAAGTTCCATTAATCCTAAACCTAGTCTAAGAAAGTTGAAAGGTTCTCTCTTAAGGGGTTTTGTGAGGATGTCGGCAATGTTTTCCTTTGAGGATACTTTCTCAATTGAGATGTTTCCCTTCTGAACATTGTCAAGTAGAAAATGGTGACGTATTTCTATGTGTTTGGTTCTAGCGTGTTGGACTGGATTTTTGCTGAAGTCGATAGCTCCTTTGTTGTCGCAAAGAATGGGAATGTCGTTGAGTTCGATTCCATAGTCGACGAGAGCTTGTTTCATCCACAGTGCTTGTTGACACGCCTTTCCTACAGACACATACTCTGCCTCGGTTGTTGAAATTGCGAGGGCCGTTTGTTTCTTAGCAAACCACGAGGTGAGACAATGTCCTACAAAAGTACAAATATCACTTGTACTTTTTCTATCAACATAATCACCGGCATGGTCTGAGTCGACATACACTATGGTTTCTACACCCGTTCCTTTGGGATACCATAATCCTAAATGTGTAGTGCCTTTTATGTACCTAAAGATCCGTTTAACGGCTTCAAGATGGGATATTTTAGGATCTTCTTGAAAGCGTGCACATAGACAAACACTAAACATAATGTCTGGTCTACTAGCCGTGAGGTAGAGTAAACTACCAATCATTCCCCTATATTTAGTGCTATCTACGGATTCACTTTCGTCATCCTTGGTGAGTCTGGTTTCGGAGGACATGGGTGTTTTCATTGGTTTGGAATCTTCAAGACCAAATTTCTTAAGCATATCTTTGATATACTTGGATTGGTTGAAGAATATCTCATCTTCTAATTGTTTAATTTTGAGACCTAAGAAAAAGTTTAGTTCCCCCATCATATTCATTTCAAACTCATCATGCATGATTTTTGAGAAATTGTCGCGTAACTCTTGACAAGTTGAACAGAATATAATGTCATCCACATATATCTGGACTATGATAATATGTGATCCCTTTTTCTTGGTGAAAAGAGTATTGTCTACTAGGCCCATGGTATACTTATGGTCAACTAGGAAAGTCTTAAATCGATCATACCAAGCTTTTGGTGCTTGCTTAAGTCCGTATAATGCTTTCTTAAGTTTGTAGACATGATTAGGTTTTTCAAAATCGGCAAAGCCGGGAGGTTGTGCAACGTACACTTCCTCATTAATAAAACCATTTAGAAAAGCACTTTTAACATCCATTTGGAATAGTTTAAAGTCGTGTGCGCATGCATATGCAAGTAATATTCTAATTGAATCAAGCCTAGCGATGGGTGTAAATGTCTCGTCGTAATCTATACCTTCTTGTTGATTGTAGCCTTGAGCTAATAGCCTAGCTTTGTTTCTGGACACTACTCCATTTTCATACATTTTGTTCCTAAAAACCCATTTAGTTCTAATTATGGTTTGATTTTGAGGTTGAGGTACTAATGTCCAAACGTCATTCCTAAGAAACTGATTTAATTCTTCTTGCATCGCTATGACCCAAGATTCATCTTTTATGGCTTCATTAACATTTTTAGGTTCAATGGTTGAAACAAAACAAAAGAAATTACTTTCGTTTTGGGCTTTTGACCTTAAGGTTCTTTCGTTAATTTTTCCTATGACGTTGTCCAATGGATGACTTTTGGATTCTTTGATGTTGACAATTTCTCTTTTTACCGGTTCGTCTTCTTTGTCATTCTCTATGTTTTCTTGGTTTTCAACCATTTGACTTTCAACTAAGTCATCATCTACCAAAGGTGATGTCTTAGAGGGAGGTGGACTTTCGTCGAATGTTACGTTCAACGATTCCTCGACTCTTGATGTTTCTTTATTCAAGACAATATATGCTTTACTATTTTGTGAATATCCTAGAAATACACCTTCATACGACTTTGGGTCAAACTTGGTGAGGTAATCCTTAGTGTTTAATATGAAGCACTTGCTTCCAAAAACTCTAAAATATCCTAACGTAGGTTTTTTGCCTCTATAAAGCTCATATGGTGTTTTATTCAAGAATGGTCTAATTAGGGCTCTATTTAGGATGTAAGTGGATCTGTCAACGGCATTACACCAAAACTTTTGGGGTATGTTTTGCTCGTTTAACATTGTTCGACTCATTTCTTGAAGTGTTCTATTCTTACGTTCTACTACACCATTAGATTGAGGGGTTCAAGGAGCCGAGAAGTTATGTGTTATGCCATTAGCATCACAAAAAGCTCCGAATTGGATTTCGTTATCAAATTCACGACCGTGGTCGGTTCTAATTCACACTATATTATTTCTTATTTGATTTTGAATTTTCTTACTTAGAATTTCAAATTTATCAAATGCCTCGTTTTTAGTTTTTAAGAACTTAGTCCAAGTATACCTAGAGTAATCATCGACTATTACCAATGTATAGAAGTTTCTCCCGTAACTTTGTATAGTGGATGGACCAAACAAATCCATATGTAGCAATTCTAGACACCTAGATGTAGACACCATGTTTTTAGCCTTATGGCTATTATGAACTTGTTTCCCAATTTTGCAAGCATCACAAAAGTGTTGGTCGTATTTCAACTTGGGCAGGTTCCTAACGAGTTCCTTAGATGATAAGGATTGGATTAACCTCATATTGGCATGACCTAAGCGTCTATGCCATAGAGTTGAGTTATCGTCCAAAGAAGTGAGACAAAGTTTGTCTTTAGGTGTTTTATCTAATTTCATAACGTATACGTTATTCTTTAAAACACCTTTTCCTACGGTTATACCGTCTCTAAGTATTTTACTTCCATTTTCACTGAAAATGACGTTATACTTTTTACGGCACAACTGTCTAATGCTAAGTAAGTTAAAACCTAAGTTATCTACATGAGCAACATCATCAATAGTGAGAGAGTCATGAGAGATTGTACATTTTTCGATGATTTTACTTTTAAGCTTGCTACCGAATGTGACATTACCTCCGTCGTACACTTGGTAGGTTGAGAAAAGGCTTTTGTTTCCCGTCATGTATCTTGAAAACCCACTATCTTTAATCCACTCATCTGGTTCTAACTCAACTTTCAAGCACACCTAGGTTCAAGAAAAACTAAAGCGTTTGGTCCCCAATATCTCATAGGTCCGTTTGGGTTAAACATAACATTATCATGGTTCATGTATGGAAATGGTGTACAAGTGTTCCATGGCATGTAGTTGGGACCTTGAAAGTTCCTAGACATGTTTTGGTTCCAATTTCTTTGATAATGATGTTGTAAGTTAAAGTTACTCTTTGGAAAGGGTTGTTTGGGAAAACTAGTTTTAGGTCTCTGTTGAACCGTTTTAGTTCTAAACTCATTATTAACTTGACCTTTTCCTATAGAGACTGATGGTTTTTGTTTGTTAACAGTTGCACTAGTGCTAGGTTTTCTAGTGACCATAACGAATTCAGTACGATCCGAATTACGAGCTTTCTGTTCATCAACAGTACCTGCAGATCCCTTGGGTATAACTGGCGGATCCAAAATTTTGGATCCGTCGGATCCGTGGGTGTCTGACTCAGTTGGAACAGTTTCTTTTTCTTTCACTGTTTGTTTCTTAAAGTCACTTAAGCTTCCTAGTTTCATAAAACCTAGTCCGATTTTATCATGAGGTAATTTTTGCATCTTCATTATCTCATCTATACAGCTTATGTTTTTATCAAACTTTTTAAACTTAGAATTTTGCTTAATGAGATCTTCCTGTGTGGTCTTAAGAGTTTCTAATTCTAGTTTAAGTTCTTGACAAGAGACACAGGTTTCTTTACTCTTTTTACCCTTTTCCATTCGTATCTCTTTTTCTTTAAACCAATAAACTTTGTTTTCTAAAAGTGTCGTTTTGGTTTTTAAGAACTTATTTTTGTTTATGATTTTTAAAGTGATATCACACAATTTGTTATATTCTACTTCTAAGGTTTCATCATCTATAGAAGAATATGACGAGTCAGAATGTACCTCTTCTGTGTCATGAGCCATGAGAGCAACTTCGTCGTTTTTAGGCTCGTCGTCATCACCTTCACTATCACTCCAAGCTCCACTAACAAATGCTCTTTGAGACTTGTTCTTTAGAGGCTTTGGACATTCTCCTATTAGGTGACTAGAATCTCCGCACCTATAACATTTCCTATCTACCTTTCCTTTCCTATCATCACGGTCTTTCTGGAAGGATTTCTTTTCTTCACGAGGTGGTCTTACGAACTTTCCTCGTCTCCTAAAGAATTTCTTGAAATCTCTTACGGCCATGGTATACTCTTCGTCTTCGCTACTAGAACATGACTCTTCATCATCACTTGATTCTACTCTAGCTTTCAAGGCAATGGACTTCATCTTCTCCATTTTGCCTTTAACTATTTCTGAGTCTTTTTCCATCACCATCTCGTGAACTTTGAGATTTCCAATGAGCTTGTCCAGTGTCATGCTTGAAAGATCCTTAGATTCTTCAATAGCCGTCACCTTTGCTCTCCACTTAGGATGGAGTGCTCTTAGAAATTTTCTGACAAAATTCTTACTAGAAAAAGATTCATTAAGTGCTTTCAGAGATGTAATAATAGTATTAAACCTAGCAAACGCACTATCAATGGTCTCATCTTCAGAGATAACAAATTGTTCATATTGTTGAACAAGAAGATCAATTTTGTTATCTTTGACTTGTGAGCTCCCTTGATGAGTGATAATCAATGATTGCCAAATATCCTTAGCCGTTTTACACATAAAAACTCTTTCATATTATTTCTTAGGTAAAGCATTATAAAGCATTATTTTGGCTTCGTTATTTTTGGCAATCAACTTCTTTTGCTCATCACTGTGACGAGTAAGAGAAGCACCTTCATCCCGACCACCTGAAATATTATTACTTATGGGCTTGTAATCACCCTCTACAATTATATACCATAGATCTATGTCCTTTGACTTCACATATGTCTCAAAGCGGTTTTTCCAGTATATGAAACAATTTGGTTCAAATAGTGGTGGTCTTTGCATAGATTGCCCTTCTTTAAAGTTTTCAAAATCCATTGATCGTTTCAAGTTTTAAAATACAATATATTTGAAAATCTTGAGTAACGTAGCTCTGATGCCAATTGTGGAAAACTAGAAGGGGGGTTGAATAGTTTTACCGTTTTAAAATATTAATTTGCTTTGTGACTTATCATGATTTCAAAGTAAATATACAAAAACAAGCAATATAAGTTAAGTAAGTAAAGAAAGGAATGATCAAACCACACAACACGGATATTTATAGTGGTTCAGCTACAAGGACTCTCTTCCTTGCCCTACTCCACTCCTCGAGCCTCTAACTCGAGAGTTTTTCTTCACTAAGAAACAAACTCCCTTCTAGGCGGAGAAAACCTTTACACGTCGCTTACTCTTTATCCGGTACTAAGCTAAACACCGAGTTCTTTACAAGGGCACAACCACTCCCGTTGGTTCTTTAACAAGGGTACAACCACTCCCGTTGGTTCTTTAACAATGGTACAACCACTCCCGACACTCTTTTTGTTTTAAGGACTAAAACACTAACCAAACTCTACTGAATAAAAAGTATAACAATGATGTGTAAACACTAACAAATCACACAGTATCTAACACTTGCAACAGTATGTGTGTTGAAGCTTGTGTGCTTGATCTTCTTTGCTACAAAAGTAAGATCAAAATGAAATGAATGAATGATATGGGTTAGTGATGTACAAATGAATGAATATATGTTTTAAGCTATATGAGTGATGAATGTGCCTGAATGATCAGCTTGCTATTTATAGGCAAACTGATCAAACAGGTGGCGGATTTGGCGGATCCAAAATATGGGTTCCGCCAGTTATGCACTTTGGATCCGCCAGTGCTTGACAGCTAAGATTTTCATGAATCTTTCCATATCTTTCCATATCAAGCCAAGTCTTGTCAAGATCTTACAAAGTCAACTTTGTTACTTAGAGATCTTACCAAAATATAATTTAAATCTTCTAAAGATTTCCTAATGAGGTATGCCATGATGTCATGTGTTTATTTCTACTTTAAGAAATATAAATAAAACATGTAAATGTAAAATGTATGTAATATGTAGAATGTGTTTATAAAAGACTTGTTACTATAAATTCAAAAGACTTAATCTTATATTTATGCCTTGCTTAAAGATATACTTTGTGATTGTCATTAACAAAATTAAGCAAAGATCGTAAAATATAAATAACGTTTTTAGGACGATATTTGTATTAACAATCTTCTTGAGAAATTGAGACTTCTACAAGTGCCAATTGACTGATGAGTTTCTGAAGCCTGTCAAAAGTTTGATCAAGATTTTCAGAACTTAAAGCAGCAAAATTTTCATATTGTTGCTTCAAGAGGTTCTTCCTTGTCTTCTTGGTTGCAGCATTCCCTCTAAATCTTGCCTCAACTGCTTGTTGCAACTGTTTAGCATCCTTGACGTGATTGAAGGTTAGCTGATGATCATTAGGAATCCCCATTATAAGAGTACTTCTGGCCTTTACTTCAAGCCTCCTTTGTGCCTTGTCTTCAGCAGTTTTAATAGGCAAGATAGTGACAACACCAGTATCAGAAGTTTCTGTTTTAGGTAAAGTGTTGCCAGTCTCTATTACCTCCCACATAGAATAATCAATCATCTGAATATACTGCTCTATTCTCATTCTCCATAGCTCATACTCTCCAGGCTTGAGCATGGGGACTTTTGATGCAGTAATCATGTGAGTAGACTCTGAGTCCATGTCTTCCCTTGAGCTATAAACGATCCTACAGGTTCTTCTTGAGTCACAGTCTCTAGATCACAAGCTCTGATACCACTTGTTGATCTCAATTTAGCACTTGATCGAATCCCTTAGCTTGTAAAGGTTTAGCTATGCTAGATAAATCTAACACAACTAGGTATAATAACTGACTTATAATTTATCAAACACAATGCGGAATCTTGTATTTGATCTTCAGAAGAACTTTATAACTAATGAAACAATGAACAATGAATATCAAACTAAACACTTCAATATTATTAATAATACGAATACTCTCTGAGTATTAGGGTTTACAACCTTGAAGTAAATCGTAAAATCATATGTTCATCTAGGTCCTCCTTTTATAGACTAAGAAGTCCTAATCGGCTTACAAAAACTTTCTACACAAGATAAGTCTTTATAGAATCGTTTCTATACTTATCTAAACATACTATACATAACAACCGACTCTAATACTCTAGCAACATTAATAATGTATTAGCAATACTTACTATCTTTTCTAGCAGTATTAATCTTGTAGCAGCATTAATCTTCCATAAGCCGCATTAACTTCATAACCAGCAGCAATAATAACTTGTTGTATATTCTTTGTAATCCCTGAGCAGTCTTAATAATGTCAGCAGCAGTAACTTCAAGAAACCTTTAAAACCCAACAATTACATGTTAAGATTCCAAAAAGAACACAAAATGTTTGAGCAAAGTTTCATTCTTAAGCAACCATGGACCGACAGTAGAACATTTCCTTTGGTTTTCTATTGCGGTAAAAGGCACAAAAACATCTTGTACCTGAAAAAAATAAAAATAATAAAAAATTTAGAAAACACATAAGTGATAACATATAAAAATATACAAAGCAATAAAATATCTCAAGTGATATAAAAAAAATGTACAAAGCAATGAAATATCTAAGGTGATATTAGTGTAGTCACATATTCGACCTTGACTTATTATAGAGATTTCATTTTCATTAATTAGTGCAGCTGCACCATCACTTCTTGATTTCTCTACTATCTATCGGTCCATTCATTTATTTATACAATTGATCGAGCAAAACTACTGATGAAAGAAAGATTTTGATCACCTAACAAACTCTAACTCTATACTCTTAACGCCATTATTCATAAAGTAAATGGCAATAAATGATAAACGAACCACAGTTGCGACACCCTCATCATCTTTATAGCCCAACTTTTCCAAGACCCCGTGTATAGAAGTTAAATCCATTCTTATGCAGGCTTCAGCAAGTGGTGTTAAAGGCATAGGGGAACCACCTTGTGGTATGCCCATCAATACATGAGATGGCGTCTGCATATAAAAACGTACCAAAATATGAACATAGATAAATGGGGATGAGATCTGAAACTAATTTGGGTAGTACTAAACGACTGAATAATCAATATTAAAGACTGAATGTATTCAGAATGTCTAAAATTATTTCAAGTATAAGATAGCTTACTCATGATTTAAGTACTAAATGCTTTATTATATAGTGATCAGCATAAGTGTTCAAAACTATTTTAATTATGCCTCAATCATTTTCCAATAAATAATCCACCCACAAGATTAGGCTCCACTACTATAGAAATCTTGTTAACATTCAACTACTACTATACATGTTTGTCTTATACTAACAGATGTGTGGAAAACTAGAAGGGGGGTTGAATAGTTTTATCGGTTTTTAATTAGTTTATAAAACTTTACTTGTGAAAAACTTTGATTCGATTCTTTTGTGAAATCAATCAACACCAATATGAACACTAAACTATACTATCTAATATAAACAATAAATATAAAGAAATGAGATGGAAAGATCAAACTGGGACAAAGAGATTTATAGTGGTTTGGTCACGAAGCTCTTCTTCACCCTACTCAACTCCCCGAGTACCAAACTCGAGAGTTCTAAGCACTATGTCAACAAAAGTCCCTTCAGGCGGAGAAAATCGTACAACATCGCTTATCCTTATTTCCGACACTAAGCTAAATGTCGAGTACTAATCTTAGCTAGTACCAATCTACCACGATCCACACGATCCTTACTAAATCACACAATCAACACACTTGACTCGATCTACCCGATCTACCCTTGATCCACTTGATCAACACACAAGCCCACAAGCTACAAGAGATCTCCAAGATCTCAATAAGATCACAATGATCTACTCTCACAAACTACACAAAAGAAAATGAACTTGGTGTATGCTAGGATACAACAAGTATGTAACAAGTGTTACAAGTGCACTAACTATAACTACAACACTTTGTATCTTCTTTGATAATTTGTGTTCTTCTCTTGCACTAGTAGAGGAATGAAGGTGATCACTTGGTTGGATTATTGGATCACTCTTTAAACAAAAGAAAACTAAACTAAATGATCAAAGGATAGAAGATGTGATAAGAGTTTTAAACTTAGAAAGTTGTGTGTGAAAAAGGATGCCCAAAAACTGTGAAGAGGGCTGGTATTTATAGGCAGAAGAAATTTGCCCGTTATAGGGACACGGTACCACTAAATACCACACGGTACCACTAAATTTAGTGGTACCATGGTACCGTACCAGACAAGGACGCTCCAATTTTTGTTTTTAGTGGTGAAAGTTTATTTGGGGATGTTTGAAGCTGATTTTGGGGGGGGGGGAATAGCTGTTATAATTTTTAAACTTATTTTTCCAATAAAACATTTATTTATAATTCAAAAATAACTTGTAAGGTATATTTTTGAAAAAATGTTTTTTCACATTAAAACTGTGAAGTTTGAAACCCAAATTCACTTCTTTGATGATTAGTCAAGTTGTAAATTTGTTTGTTCATACCTAGAGTGATTTACGTAGAAACGGGATATTTCGACTAAAAACTTGTTTACGTTAATTTTGACGTAAAGTGTTTTCACATTTTGTTATCATCAAAACGTGGAGTTACCGAAAGATATAAATAATGTTTTTAGAACATTATTTGCATCAACAATCACCCCCTTTTTGATGATGACAAAACATAAACTCATTTTAAGTTAAAGATTAATTTTAACAAGTTTTTGGCATGAGTTTATATCTCATTTCTCCCCCTTTTTCTCGATGCAAAAAGATCGCTAAGGCTCCCCCTTGATGTATACTCCCCCTCTTTTGGAGGACACCAAGGAATCAAACAATGGTTCTTGCTACAATACAAAGTTAGATGACACACATACAATATCTAACATGTAGCAACCAAGACAAATATCCAACCATAAACTAATAAAAGAGCTAAGAAGCCAAAAACCATAAAAGATAAAACAACCACACAAGAAGCTCATCTATTCATAGAGAGAAATGTCATACATAAAGTATGACTACAACATAAACATAAACTACAACAAGCACATAGAAATCTTTAGTGACAAGAGGCCCTAAGATTTGCTTCAATAACAAAAGGGATCCTAGACTTTTATTTATGGAAGCTAAACATGAAAATGTTTAGTGACAAGAGGCCCTTGTGGTGGTGGTGTTAGGAGGTGTTCAAGGTAGGAGAACATGAAGTTCAGTTCTTCCCTAAGGTTGAAGATGAGGTTTCGGTTGTGATGACAACATGCACAACTTAGGCTATGTGGCTCTAGAGGGTAGAGAATGGGGTGACCCATTAGTGGTTGTGGTGATGGAGAGGTGGAAGATGATGATGTGTTGGACCCAAGCTCAAAAGGAGTTTTTGGTGAAAGAGTGAATGTTAGTGCCTGTAGGGTATTCACAATGCAAGAAACACTTGTTTGAGGCTTAGTTTTGGATCGAATGGAAGAGAACTTAGAGAGAGAAAGTGGGAACTTCTAGTGAGAGAAACACTATGTGTATTAGCTTAAATGTAATGAGAGTTCCAACCCTTACCTTGTGTGGGAAGGGGTATTTATACTTACATCATAATATGCCCCTAGCGGGCTGTAGAGTGAGCTGACAGAGGGTAAAGACCCGACCCACTCCACAATACTAATAATAATAACTAGGCTACTAATAATATTACTGATAATCCTATGAGCTATGATGTACTAATAATTACTCGGGGTGACCGAGTCTTCAGCTGAATATTCATATTCCTAACAATCTCCCCCTAAGGGAGGTCACCCCAGAAGTAATGTTCTGAATTTCAGCACTTCTTCCTTGGATCTTGACATCATAGCTCGTAATCATTGAATCTTCAATGTCATAGATTGTTGTGCAAACATCAGTGATCAGAAGATGACTTCTCTTTTGTCTTGGATGAACTTTGAGGAATCTTTGAAAGTATCATCCCACTTGAGTCTCCAAGTCATCTTTTAGTAGTAGGTCTCCATGTGATGAAATATACTTAGAACCGACATGCTCACACTAATCAGGGTCATGATCTTCAGCATCAGAGTTAGCAGAAGCTGTGTTGAAGGTCTTTTGGTTGATCATGACTTCTTTGATGATGATGTGGTAGAGTGAACATGTGGTGATGGATTGGCATCTTTTCTGCAACCAGCTACAACAGCAACCAGCTACAGCATTCCACAGCTACAATCGCCAGAAGTTCCTGCATACGACAGTTAGCAATAATTCGACCGGTACTTACAAGTTTAGACTTCGAGATAGTCAACAGCATATTGTGAAAAACTCTCTCTAATCCTTACCAAGACCGTTCCTAATCGAAAACCCACAGAGGGCTTTTTAAGATTTTACCATAGTAAATCAACGATTAGGTGAGTCGCTGGAGATCACTCCACGACTGTAGACCGGTTGAACCCGTCGCGACCACTAAGCGTAATCCACGAGGAATTACCAAAGTGACCTGCTTTCAGGGCTGCTTGATGTTGACCCTGGCAGGAATTTCCATTCAATCATTGAGAATTACATTAGTAAATTCTCTCATAAATGTTCTGGCAGATTGCTAAGATCTGTGTAGGACTCATGAGTTTACAACTGGTGTCCTTAATGTTGAACAACCAGTGTAAAAATAATTCATGTCCCTATGAGATCTTATTATGCATCTCGTGGCTCTAGACTCGATAGTGCGTTTTGATTTAGTGAGCGGAGGCTGGAGAGGACTGCCACCTTTTCAATATCATCTAACTCGGAGTGAGAGAGACGATAGAAATGTATTGAACTCCGTGACAATTGAAACAAGAGTCCTTTGAGGGACCTTGAGTGGCTAGGGAGGGTTGTGCAGCGTATCACTGGGTCCATGATACTTTGTCTTCAATGCCAGCAATCAACTAAGTGATTCTGACAGCATATGTATTGACCCGGTTTCTGCCTAAGTTGTAAGGAGGGCTATTTCTTTTCACCCTTTCTCTTTACGATTCTTTTTCATTCTTCAACCCCTTCAGTGCTTACCGATACTTCATAACTAACACCTTGTTGGGTTTGTTCCAGTGTTAGCTCCATCTCAGTCGGCACTATTCCCTCATTCACTTTTCTCCTTTTTAATCATACCTAAGGACTTCTACACTAACTAGTGGATTGTCCCTGGGTAGATCCCTCCGGCTCTGGCGGGATCGTGGGAACTTGTTCCTAACCTTACCATCCTTATAACTCCATTATATGAAATACAATGGTCGGTCTTTGGTGTTCTTCCACAATTGCCAAACCAAATCTTTGAAAAATCTCTCAAAGTGTTCATGATTAAGAAACACATTTTTGCAAACACTTGAGAGTTTTATATTTTTCAAATGCTCCCCCTCAACATGTGCTCGGTTGATTGTTTTATAAATTTGCACATGTTAGGTAGAGCTCGCACTTTTTGAATTGATCCACTTTCAGTGAACATGACCGATTCGAGACACGCTTACATCACTAGTTAGACTAGCTTGAAATTATTACCCGGCCTGGTCAAGTCCACAGAAAGTTTCTCGAAATGGTACACTCTACTCAGATTCATCTTTTTCGAGACACGCTTACATCACTGGTTAGACCAGCTTGAAATTATTACCCGGCCAAGACAAATCCTTTCGATTGATGACAGTTCAAGTTTCGTCAATTCATTGGTTAATTCTGAGTCACGGTCACATGAGATGCCAAATCCTTTGCTCCCCCTCAATAAGTGCATTGACGTACAACTGAGCACTTATGGGAGAGTTTACTTGCTTCTTCAAAACATTTTGCTCCCCCTCAATATATGCCTTGATATACAAAATGGTTTAGCACATATGGGAGAGCTTACATTTACTTCCAAATCATCACATTTTATCAGAATTTCATATTTAAATCACATTCTCTCCCCCGATCAAAAATTTCAAACCATTTGAGATTTGAGATCCCAATTGATTTAAATAAGTTTAGAAAATTTTGGGGAGAAAATGTGGTCAGGTTTAAATGTATTCTGATTTTAGAGCATACTATGCTCCCCCTGAAACAACGAGAGAGTGTCACTGCTGATGTTTGCACAAATTTGGCAAGGTGTCGGAAATTTGAACAAATATGCTCCCCCTCAATTAATGACCCATTTTCCATTAAAAGAGTTGTAGTCATTCAATTGAGCGATGGGTATTTGTGAAATTTTAGTTCAATTTACCACCTTGTGTAACATCAAGACTCTCTTGAAGGATCAAACAAGATAAAGAATCTTGATAAAAAGAAGACTTCTCTTCTTATATACGAAGTGATGCACTGAAACGTACATCAAGTCGGGGAAACATGGATATAACGTAATCCATGCCCAGGTGAACATCACCTGGTTGGAGGAACAGCTGTCTTTTTGGCGACATGCTTTCCCCATTGTACAGCGCGGGTTGCAGTATGAAGTAACTGCAAGCCATTAAGACATGTTTTAACTGATTAGTATAACTTCTGCTCGAGCTTCATTTAAGAATCCGTGCCATTGTTGAATGACATTTCTAGATCCGTAAATGTTATCGATAAACAGAAGACATGCCTAGGTAGGACTATTTTTGGTATTTTCTGATTTTTCGATTTTTATGGTTTTTATAGGTTTTATATTTTTGTATTTTTCTTTTTGATTTAAGATATATACAACTATGTACAAGGATATAAGAAGATAATCCTTTACTCCTCCTTTTCTTCCTGAAGACACTTGAGGGTTTCAGGAGTAATGCTTTTCATGCCAAGGCGTGGGAGAATAAACTGAAACCTTTCTCTTGGGAGGGCCTTGGTGAAGATGTCAGCTAACTGAAACTCTGTCCTCACGAAGTATAGTTCCACAATTCCTTTTTCCACTTGTTCCCTGATGAAGTGATGCCTGATGTCGATGTGTTTTGACCTGGAGTGCTGAACATTGTTACAACAAAGAGCAATGGCGCTTTTGTTGTCGCAATATAGGGGAATTTTGTTGTATGAGAATCCATAGTCCGAAAGTTGTGATCGCATCCAAAGGATTTGTGCACAACAAGCAGACATGGCAATGTACTCAGCTTCAGTAGATGATATGGAAGTACTCATCTGCTTCTTAGAAGACCAACTAACTAACTTTTCCCCTAAAAACTGAGCTCCTCCTGAAGTACTTCGACGAGTGTCTTGACATCCCGCATGATCAGCATCCGCGTAAGCCGTTAACTCCATTGCAGTGTCCTTAGGATACCAGAGGCCCATATGAACCGTGCCTTGAAGATATCGGAAGATCCTTTTCACTGCTTCAACATGCTTCTTGGTTGGTCTGGATTGATACCGAGCACACATACACACAGCAAACAGAAGATCTGGTCTGCTAGCCGTGATGTACATGATCCAATCATGCGTGGTTTTGTAACCTTACAACAGGTTTTACCTCTCGAGGGATCTCAAGAGGCTTACAACCCCACCAGGCAGTGTACCTGACCGATGTAGTATAGTGTAGTGGTAAGTACGGGGGATTGATCGTTCTCCACAGGGAATAGTATTCGTTAGGTATGAAAGGCTACTCTAATTAGGTCTAAGGGTTGAGGAAGATTCTTTTTTTATGTTTTTATAATTTTATGAAAGCAAATAAAATCTCGGTTTTGAAGGAGTGGGCGGAATTAGTTGCTAGTCAACTAACCCAAATTACTACGAATGCAAATAAAATAAAATAACAAAAATGAAATGTGGTGAGAAACTTATGTGTAGAGAAATGTGTTTACTTAGATTTCCTTACTCCCTAACTATCTTTTACCGGTTAATTAGTGTGTATTAGTCGCGTGGATGACGGGTGTATTCCTTAATACCATTCGTGGGGTGGCGTACTTACTTCCCCAACTCTACAAGCTCCTACTTCACTCCTATGTCGAGCCGGCTAGGAAGCTCCTAACATGGGATCACTAGAATTCGCTTGTGCATTAAATACAACCATAAAAACCTTTAGTACGCGTTTGGTTCATGTTTCTTAAGACGTTCAAGCAAGTTACCGAATAGGAAGTTAGCCAGTTTTCTTAAGCCTAACATAGATAAACAATCATCCAATACAACTAACAACACACTAACAACCAATAATCAATAGCTAAGTTTCATTAGATCTAAGCAAACACAAGATAAATTTAGCCTAACATGTTAAACAAAAGACAAGAATAAGATAGAATCAAACAACACATAGACATATTGAATGATTAATTGATAACTTATCTTTCAATGAAACATGGAAGATCTCAAGGCAAAAAGCCCTGAAAAAGTAGCTAAAATCGTCTTAGGGTTTTCTCCCAAAATTCCACACACTAAGCTCTCCTTCATGACAAAAAATTAGAAAACTATATATAGATTTTTGGATCTGACGGCGTCACCTTATGGAGTGTGACGCCGTCACCTCGCCGCTTCTAGGGTTCCCGGATGACCTTCTTGACGCCGTCCCTCTTTAGCTCTTCAAAAATCCATTCTGGCTTATCAAGGCTTGACGCCGTCGAACCATGAACGTGACGCCGTCCCCTTATGATTTAAGCCGTGACGCCCTTGATCAAGTTAAAGCGTGACGCCGTCAGAATTCACATGCTATTTTCACTGGCTTATCATGAGTAAATTTCACGTCCAACTTTTCTTGCCAAAGCATGACGCCGTCCAGAGTAAATTCTGACGCCGTCAAGAGTAACTTTTAGCCGATTTTTGAGACTTTGCCGTTTTCTTCACTTTAATGCTCCAAAAACGTCCAAAATGCCTCCTTTTCCAGATTTCTCCTCAAAAGTACCTAAAATGACAAAAGGAACGATTTAGGGCAATATTTGATCAAATAAATACGATTTAAGGCTTAAATGACCCCTTAAAAGCGGTACACTTTTCGCTTCATCAAATACCCTTACACTTGAGATTTGCTTGTCCTCAAGCAAATGCGCTTTTATTCTAATCAAAATACAAGTTAGGGGTCATTTAATGCTAACATAAAAGTAATTACAACAAATAATCGTTCCACTTCAATCATAATAAGCACGGAGATTATAAACTAGCACCTCACAAGTAGTGTTTAGATACTCACATCTCTCAAGTGTCATCAAAATAAATCTCATAAATGAAAACGGATAATATCTCTCACTACCTGTCATAGCAACTAGATTACCATAGGCTTGGGAAAGGATCGAAAACCTCCTCCACTAGGCGTAAGCACCAAAGATAAACTATCAAAGAGGGCTTTTAAATGGGTTATAACTTTAGGTGCAGGGAAAAGGAAAACACGGTTTTGTTGGATAAAGGATATTTTACTGGTGGCGAGTTAAAAATCTTGATCAATTACATGTACTATACAATGTTGCTAAGCCAAGACTAGACTCGATCTTAAGCTAGAAACAAAATAACAAAATAACAAAAATATAAAACAAACATAAAATGAAACGGGATGGTAGTCCGTATGTTTTTTTTTTTTTTTTTTTTTACTTTTCTTTTTCTCATTTTTTTGTATTTTTCTTGATTTTTTTTTTTCGATTTTTTTTTTTTTTTTTTTTTTTTTTTTTTTTTGACATACACTTTTGCCCTACCATCCAAAATAATACATCATAGGGGCATTGCATCCCCCTTACACTTGAATTTTTACATAACTTTACAAATAACTATTCTAATGACTCGAATTAAGATAATCGAAAAACTTGGAGTACTTTTAAAATATTTAGCACATATGGGGGTAATAATGTTGTTCTTCCCCATTACTCCATTACACTAGTACTTTACCCATGAGTCCCAATCGTCCCAAAACAATATGTACAAGGATATGACTCGACTTAGCAACCATGTAATCAACTAGATAATTAACTTGGGTTTAAACAAATGTTGTAACAATAATGCACTAAAGATGAGTGCATACAAGGTAGGCTAAGGCGATTTGGGTGTACATTTAAGTGGGGTGTAACAAATTCTTCCTTTAAGTAAAATGCTTAAAGGTCGAAACGAAAAGATAGGCTCTGAGGGGTGTACTAGGGGTATCGTGTACTAAAAATGAGTACAACGCAAAGGGTGTGGGAGAATTACTTGACCAATGTAGACAACGTAATTATAACAAAAACACAGGTGTAAAACAATGGGTTAATCCTAATGCCTCTTATCATGTAGTAAATCTAACTACACGAATGTAGTCTCACTTGTGGCCTTGGAATGGTCCTAACGCAAGTTCTAGAATCTAAGTGCTACCGGTACACACATCATAGCATAAATGCTTTTCCTACTGATCCGTCAGGAAACGGTCGTCTTTTATTTCTCTATCACACAAGTCAACCACTTGTGAATGGTCAACCGTAATAAATGATAAAAGACAAACAGTCTCAGAACGAATGCTCGTGTGTAGTGTGTGAAACCAGGCAAGTGATCACCCGGATCGTTTCCCAACGAGATGTGAATGGAAAACTGTGAAAAGCTAGGATTAGAGTGATTGATGATTTAGATTGCTTTTGATTTTGCTTTATTTAACAATTCTAAATAATAAACAAAAACAGATATGCACAATAGTATTAAACGTGAATTAATAAATCACAAACGCGTAACGGAACAGCTAAAATGGGACAAAAATAAAATTTATAAAATTTAAAACCTAAAAATGTAAAATAACTTAAAACTTATTTAAAAACTTAAATTATATTTTTTTATACTTTTTATTTAATTATTATTAATTATTTATTATTTAATAACTTATTAAACTGATTTAAATTATAAAAAATACTAAATGAACTAAGAAAATTCTAAAACTTTTTCTAAAAATATTACTAAGTAATTAGAAACTAAGAAAATTATAAAAATGAAAATTACTTAATTAAAATTTAAAAAGATAAATTCTATTAAATAGAAGCTATCACTTAATTTCTATTTTTGATTTTCTTAAGGTCTAAAAATATTTTTATATTTTTCCTAGATTACAAATGATAAAAGAAAATTATGAAAATTGTAATTATATTTTTCTGATTATTTTTCTATTTATTATGATTTAAATACTATTTTAAACTAATTAAAATGATTAAAAATATCAAAACTATTCAGAAAATTATGAAAATTTCTGAGTAAATCTAAAATATTATTAGAAAGATAAGAAAAATAAAATGAAAAGTTTAAAAGGCCAAATAAGCAGAAATGGGCAGATAAGCAGTTTGGAATAAGCCCAAATATAAGCAAATAAGCACTAAACTTAACCAACTGATTAGGAGAGACTTAATACACTACTATAAGCTTAGAACAACTTATTTCAGATAACCAATCTAACAAATAAGCACAATCAACACCTTGACTGTTTTAAAATCAAGACAGAAACAAGCAGAAAAAGGCAAACTTGCAGAGCAGATTAAGCTATGAAATAAGCTACTGAGATGCAATACTAAGGGGGCAAAACTTAGATTAGCTTATGAACTATCTTAAAAACACAAAATCCCCATCACAAACTAACCAATTGAGGTCTGATTTAACCTTAGATCAGCTGGGAAAAAAAAATATGCAAGGTACTGCTGATGTGAACAAGGTACTGCTGATGAAATTGACTTTTGCAGAAAATCACAAGGTTTGACTTTAGTGAACTTTGGACTTAATCTAATGCTTGATTATGAGATGATAAGCTACAATGAGATGATATGAAGCTATGGCAACAGGTTTCACACAACTGTGATGGATTTCACAAGTCAAAAACCCAACAGTTATCAACTTATATGAGATTAAAAGTGATTTTGACTTTTTGCTGATTAGAGACTAGTTTTTATGGTTCCTCTGAGTTATTACCAACTAATATGACATGCAATGATAACAAACAACAACAATCAAGCAAGGGTCTGCTGTTATATCAGCAAATCCAAACACCCCTGATTAGAACAGGCAAACAAGAAATTCAAAGCACTCTTGGATTTAGACCAAAACACTGATTTACACCTTTATATTATCATTACACAAGATCATTGAAGCACAAAAACAACAATGATTTAAGCATGAAACACAGGGATATACCAAATGCTATATTGACTGCTATGATGAGATTTTTAGCAACTATGATTATCAATGAACAAGCTACCAATATTAAGCTATTTTACAACTTAATAACACCACAGAGATATAAGAACACCAGAAATTCAAGCAATAAGCAAATGATGCAGTGAAATGCTAAACTTGATCAAAACCTTACAACTGAGAGAGTGGCTATAGGGATAGCATGCATAGAACAGGACTATCTAGCTTGTTAAAGGCAAGCTAGAAAACCACAAAGAGCTTTCTTGATCAGCTTATACAACCCATGGAAGCTTTTAAGAGCTTATGTTGACCATGGTTGACCATTCTTGTATCTTGAGTTTTAGAACTGAGGTATACTAAATAAGGGTATAGTAAGCTATATTAAGCTTATATAAACTTATTACAAGGGTGTGGAAGCTTGTGAGAGCTTTTTAGTTATGGTTCGAACTTAACTTCTTAGCAGGAACATACAAACTTGAGCAATATTGAATTCAAACAACAAAATAACATGAAACAAGATTCTTATAGCTTAAACGAACTTTGATTACAACTGGGAATAAGAAATTACAAGATTACAACTGAAATAAGTAAAATGCGATTTAAACTAAATTAGCTACTACTGAATTATTTATTACATTGCTCTATTTATACTAAATACAAATGGGAAACCCTAATTAGACATCTCTGAACACATCCCTACCCTTGAATTGCCTTCAATCGATCTCAGCTGTTGATTCATCATTTTGGCGCCAAAATTGAGTTAGTGGATTGAGCAGGTTTTAGCATTAAATGCAAATCAGGGTAGTGGAGAAGAAGCATTAAATGTTTCTTGTATTGTTAGGTGAGTTGGATTTGATGGGAAGTGGTTTAGCAGAGAAACCATGGGCAAGGTGGTATTGGCGGGGTTGAGAGGTTGGGGATAAGTTTGACCAAGTCAAACTGGTTTTTAAATACCAGGCTTGGGTCGGGTTGGGTTTTTAAGGGAATTGGGCTTGTGGCTTAGAAGTTGGGCTGGGTTTATTAGTAATAGGATAGTGGGTTGGGTTATTTTAATTAAGGGTGGGTTGGTTTGTTTATTTAATTAAGGTCCGGTTTGGTTTATAGCAAAATCACAAGGACCAAAATTGTAACTTCTGATTTCTTGAAGGACCCAACCTGTAAATTCACAATACATATCACAAGGACCAATAATGCCATATATGATTAGTTCAAAGGTTTATTTTTGATAAATTCCAATTTTAAAACCTTAAGGACTATTTCTGACATTTTTCAAAGTTGAGGGACCAAAGTTGTAAATTTGTAATTTTTAACTTCAAAGGACTTTTCTAACAACTTATGAATCCCCAAGGACCTAAAATGATATTTGTACAAGTTTTTAGTGAACAGGGACTAGATTTGACAACTTTTAAAAGTTGAGGGACTGAAACTGCCAATTATGCAAACTTTGTTCGTTTTTCAACTGTTTTTAAACATTTTGCATCTGAGACATATAAAACACAATTCTGGGATAATTTCAGTATTATGATGCATTTCTGAGTGTTTTTGAGAGTTTTGGCAGCTCAGATTAGGTAAAAATGATGAGTATTTAGACACTCATCAATCCCCCACACTAAACTATTGCTAGTCCCTAGCAATATTTTATGAAGATTTAATGGATTTGAAAGACTCTTTACCAAAAGCCATTTTAGTAGCCAATTGTTTCAGTTCAAGTAAGAACTTTGGTACAATGATAACCAAGTGATTTTGAGCAAACCACAAGCTGTCAACGGTTTTGATTTGTCTTTACCAGAAGCCGTTTGCTTCAGGACTAGCCAACTCTTAGATAAATTATTAATATTATCTTTGGTGAGCTGATTACCAATTATGGTTTTTCCACTGCCTTTACCACAAGCCATAACCTTGCGGGCTAGCCAACTCTTCACTTGTGAAGATATGGTGAGTCGAATACCATACAATTTTCGGCAAATTGTAAGCCATCAACGGATTTGAGACATCTTTACCAAGAGCCGTTTGCTCTCGGATTAGCCAATCCTTATGTGGGTTAGACATGGCGGACTGATAACCATTTTATTGAGTTCTAAGTGAGAAAAAATTTTAAAATTTTGGCTAAAATGGGGGTACTAGATGGTACATTTGATTAAATTCGCGAGAATTCCCCCCCACACTTAGAACTGAATATTGCCCTCAATATTCAAAGAACCGGCTGTTAAACCAATACTTAGAACGTGAAAGGGAAATATTAATAGCCTTTTATTTTAGTTTTATTTAATTTGCATTTAAGCCGTTAAGGCATGCAAATTCCTCTTTTTTTTTTTTTTTTTTTTTTTTTTTTTTTGAACTTTACATATATACAACATGTGGGGCATCTCCCCCACACTAGATGGTAGAAAAGAGAAAGAAAACAGAGACACGGGTGAAAACCCATGTTGGGCTAATGTTTTTGATCACCGAGTCACTAGCTTGACTCGATCCCCGCATTCATTGGTTCATGGGGAAAGTTTGAAGATCTGGGATAACCATTGGTGGTATATCCTCTCCAAAGTAGTGTTTTAAACGATGACCATTCACTTTGAAATTAGGACCGTCAGCTTGAGATAACTCAATGGTACCATACGGATAAACCTTTGTGATAGTGAATGGACCGGTCCAATGGGTTTTGAGTTTGCCTGAGAAGATCTTTAATCTTGAATTGAAAAGAAGGACTCGATCACCAACGTTAAAAACGCGGTTCTTTATTTTTGAGTCATGAATCTTCTTTGTCTTTTCTTTATAGATCAAAGAGTTCTCGTAGGCCTGATCACGTAGTTCATTTAGTTCATTCATTTGAACTTTACGGTGATCACCCGCAGTTTGGAGGTCAAAGTTAGCATGTTTCAAGGCCCAGTAGGCTTTGTGCTCTAATTCGATCGGTAGATGACATGCCTTTCCGTACACAAGTTTGTAAGGCGTACACCCAATTGGTGTTTTGTAAGCTGTACGAAAGGCCCATAGTGCATCATCCAACTTATCCGACCAGGATGCACGATTTTCTCCTACAGTCCTTTCTAGAATTCTTTTAATACCCCGATTTGAAACTTCTACTTGGCCACTTGTTTGTGGGTGATACGCAGTAGAAAGACGGTGAGTTACACCATACTTTTGCATGACTTTGTCAAATTTGTCATTGCAAAAATGCGTACCACGATCACTGATTATAGCACGTGGAGTTCCAAAACGGGCAAACAGAGCCTTCAGGAATTTTACAACCACTCGGGCATCATTAGTGGGTAAAGCTTTTGCTTCAACCCATTTTGACAAGTAGTCAACGGCCACGAGAATATATTTGTTTCCTCGAGATGATGGAAATGGCCCCATAAAGTCAATGCCCAGACATCAAAGATTTCACAAACTTGAATAGCATTTTGTGGCATTTCATTTCGTTGTGAAATATTTCCGTGACGCTGACAAGCTTCACAAGTTTTGATGAGATCTTGGGCATCCTTATAGATTGTGGGCCAATAAAACCCGGAATCAAACACCTTTTTGGCGGTGTAGTTTGGACTATGGTGGCCCCCAGTGGGTCCAGCATGGCAAGCTTTGAGAATGTCAATAGCTTCCTGTCCGTAAACACACCGTCGGATGACTTGATCCGCACAGATTTTGAATAAGTAGGGGTCGTCCCAGAAGTAATGTTTAACATCCTTGAAGAATTTATTCTTCTGTTGGGTCGACATCCCTTTCACTATGAAGTTACCCGCACGGTAATTTGCGAAGTCAGCAAACCACGGGGTAGTAGAATCTCCTCGAAAAGCAACCACATTGAGTGTCTCAAGAGGAAATGTTTCATTTATTTCCTTTTTCTCGAAAACATCTTGGTGTGGGTTCTCTAATCGGGACAGATGATCAGCAGCTAGGTTCTCAGCTCCTTTTTTATCACGTATTGTGATATCAAATTCTTGCAGGAGGAGAACCCAACGGAGTAATCTCGGCTTTGCATCTTGTTTTGCAAAGAGATATTTGAGAGCCGAGTGATCCGTATACACTACACATTTTGTCAAGATTAAATATGGCCGAAACTTTTCAAAGGCATACACCACAGCCAACAATTCTTTTTCTGTAGTGGTGTAATGAGTTTGAGCTTCAGTCATGGTTTTACTTGCGTAGTGGATAGGCTGAAAATGTTTAGCTTTTCGTTGCCCCAAGACTGCACCGATAGCAAAATCGCTTGCATCGCACATGAGTTCAAAGGGAAAATCCCAGTCGGGGGCAACCAGAATGGGTGCTTCAGTAAGCTTTTTCTTTAATGTTTCAAAAGCTTCGATGCACTCGGGTGAGAAGATAAAAGGAGCATCCTTTTCAAGAAGATGAGTCATAGGCCGGGCAATTTTAGAAAAATCTTGTATGAATCTACGATAAAAACCGGCATGACCCAAAAAACTCCTAATACCTTTGACGGTAGTGGGATGAGGTAATTTACCAATGACATCAACTTTAGATCTGTCAACCTCAATCCCATTCTTTGATATCTTATGGCCGAGGACAATGCCCTCTTTGACCATAAAGTGACTCTTCTCCCAATTTAGACAAAGATTGGTGTCTTCACACCGTTTCAACATGTTTTCTAAATGGGAGAGACATGTTTCGAATGAATCCCCAATGACTGAGAAGTCATCCATAAAGACCTCCATCGTTTTCCCGATCATGTCGGAAAATATGGACATCATGCACCTTTGGAATGTGCCTGGAGCATTACATAAGCCAAAAGGCATACGTTTATAGGCAAAGGTTCCATAAGGGCATGTAAATGTGGTCTTTTCTTGATCCTGTGGATCAATAGGGATTTGAAAGTAACCCGAGAAACCATCAAGGAAACAATAGTACTCGTTTCCCGCTAATCTCTCAAGCATCTGATCCATGAAGGGCAGAGGAAAATGGTCTTTTCGGGTGGCATCATTTAGCTTACGATAGTCAATGCAAACACGCCACCCAGTAACCAATCGAGTTGGAATCAACTCATTCTCCTCATTTGTGACAACAGTTATGCCACCCTTTTTTGGAACGCAGTGGATGGGACTAACCCAAGGACTATCAGAGATGGGGTAAATCAATCCTGCATCAAGAAGTTTGATAACCTCCTGTTTGATAACATCGTGGATTTTGGGATTTACCCTTCGCTGGTGTTGGACTGCTGGTTTGAAGTCATCCTCCATTAATATTTTGTGAGTACAAAATTCAGGGTCGAGACCCTTTATGTCGGAGAGTTTCCAAGCAATTGCTTGCTTGTGTGACTTCAAGACCTTTATTAGAGCAGTCTTTTCCTCATCACTTAAGTCTTTAGCAATAATGACGGGTAATTTATCATCACCCTCCAAGAATGCGTACTCAAGATGAGGTGGCAAGTCTTTGAGTTCGACCTCAGGAAATTCATCGTTTTTCTCAACCGATTTGATTTCCTCATTATGAAGTTCAACGGGAGGGAGGGGAGGAGAATTGTCCTGATTTAACAATGTCTCAAGAAGAAGAATATCTCCCTCCAGATCAATCTCAGCGTCATCAATTCCTTCCAGAAATGAATCACACTCGAGATAAGCCTCGATCTCTTCCAAATTGAAATTGCTTCCCTCAAACGGAGTGAGAGGAGGGGAAGAGTCGGAAATTATAGGTAGAGAAGATGTGGTGGTATCCCCACTCACAGAATTATGAGAATAACCAAGAAACTCTTGTGAGTATTCCTCTGAAACAATATCAATGACATCGATTCGGTTAACCGATTCAGGATCTTTATTTGAAGAGTACTTCGAAGTTTGATCGAGGTTAAAAGTAACAGCTTCATTATCCACACGTAATGTGATTTCATGCTCAAATACATCAATGAGAGCATGTCCCGTTTTTAGGAATCCTCTCCCAAGAATGAGAGGAACCCTGGGATCAGCATCGAAATCCACAACCACAAAGTCAGCCGGAAAATGGAACTTTCCCACTTTCACAAATACATCCTCAGCAATGCCGCGAGGAAGAGATGTGGAACGATCTGCAAGCTCAAGAGTCATGCAGGTAGCAGTGAGTGCGGGAAGAGAAAGTTTTTCCCAGACTGAATAAGGCATCAGGTTAATGCTTGCACCAAGATCGGCCAAGGCATAGCATTCAACCATTCCTGGAAAGACACAAGGTAGTAAAAATCTTCCAGGATCTCCAAGCTTCACCGGAAGCTTTTTCAAAATAACTGCTGAGCAGTTCTCATTTAACGGAGTCTTTGCCATTTCAAACAGCTTTTCCTTGTTGCTTAACAAGTGTTTGATTGTGGATGCAAACTTGGGCATCAGAATGATAGCATCCGCGAAGCTTATATCAAAATGTAGTTCCTGGAAAATTTTGAAAAACTTTTCCATTTGTTGACTGGCTTTTTCGCGGAGCTTTTGCTCATGTAAACGTGATGGATAAGGAATAGAAGGTTTGGATTTAGGGTTTTCAACAGGGATTTCAAAAACAACTCCTGGTTTGGGTTTTGGTTTCTGGACAACTTGAGGTAGGACGGTGTCGGCACCTCCGTTATTAATAGGAAGTTCCTTGTCCTCAGTCACCTCAGGTTCACTTTCCACTACCCTGGGGAGAGGAGAAGAAGTGGTAGTAGAAATAGTGGGTCCATCATAAGCTTTACCACTGCGTGTGGTGACAGCTTTCAGTTCACCCTTTGGGTTTGGAATGGTATTACCAGGAAGACCTCCCGAGGTAGAAGGTGGATTGATATGATTCATGAGACTGGTAAGCATATTCTTAACTTCGCTTTGAGAATGATCAATTTTATTAGAAAGCTCATTCTTAAGCTCAGTTCCTTGCTTGTATATTGTAGTTTGAAATTCATTTCTCAATCCAGATATCTGATTTTGTATTGCCTTCATTTTGTTCTCATTAAACTTGATGTAGTTATCAAGTTCATTTGGGAGAGGTCCTTGATGAATCGGAGCTGAATACCCTTGATTACCCCTCTGGGGTGGGTATTGATTGTTTGGGGCAGTAAATTGATTTTGCATGTTCTGCCCTCTCTGTTGATTAGGATTACTCCTATTTGGATTGTTGGGAGGAGGAAATTCGGGTGGCCCGAATTGATTGCTAGCACGGTGGTTTGGGTCTACTTGAGGACGGTATTGATTACCTCCTTGATTGGATGTTCCGGCTATAGCATTGACATCAAATGTATTGCCATTGGTGGCAGTACAATTATAGTAAGCGTGAGGACCACCACAAGTAACACAAACTTCTATTTTTTTAACCTCAGCAGTGTGAGAAGTTTGCGGAGCGGACTCTTTCTTTTGTGTGGAGGAAACCAAAGCTTGAATAACCTTCGTGAGTTCAGCAAGCTGAGTATCAGTACTGGACTGACTCACGGGAGATGAAGTGGAAGGACCAGCACTAGCCTGGGAATTATATGTCCTGTTTCGTGTAGTGCGGACCTTAGACTTATTTTCAATGAGAGCAATGGCTTCCTTAGTGGATTTGCTCAGAAAATTACCTCCAGCTGAGGCATTAAGAGAATCTTGATCAGATGGGTTTAACCCACTGTAAAAAGTGTCCATCTGCATCAAATCGGTGAAACCGTGATGAGGACATTTGCGGAGCAATTTCTTTGAAACGATCCCATGCTTCTCCAAATGGTTCATCAAACCTTTGAGTGAATTTCATGATTTCATTTTTGAGATGCGTGGTTTTAGAAGGAGGAAAGAATTCATTCACGAATTTCTGAACCAAATCTTCCCATGTTGTTATCGATCGAGGGGGTTGTTTGTCAAGCCAAATCCGGGCTGCCCCATCGATGGAAAACGGGAAAAGAAGAAGTTTTATTGATTCCTCAGGGACACTTTTGCATTTGATGGTAGATGTGATTTTATTGAACCATCGAATGTGATCTTGAGGATCGTCCCGTTCAAAACCATAGAATTGCCGCTGGGTTACCAGGTTTATCAACCCAGTCTTGAGCTCAAAATTCTCAGCCACGATGGCTGGAACAACAATGGCATCTCCGTACCCAGTGGTGGGAGCTTGGAGAAGCTCATTCATAGGGCGGTCTTCTGCCATGATGATAGTGGTAATGGGCTCAGTACGTAACTCGGGTACGACTGACGGAGCAGAACGTCTACGACGTCTTCGAGGTATTTTTCCAAGCTCACGAAGAGGGCTTGTAGACCTAGAAGAACGAGTGCGCATGCACTTAGCAAAATTTTTCAATTAAAATCAAGATCGAGAGAAAACACAAGTGAACTTAAACCAATAATCAACAAGCGTACGGTAGCTCTCTAAAAGATAAACGCACAGAGTGGCGGAGAAGCAGAGGTGGGCAACTTAATGCTCCTTAAAAACCCGCTTCTTTCAGTCCGACAATTTAATGTCAGACTATCCTAGAACCTCCGTTAGAGTTTGTTTATCAATTAAAGGTGAGCCGATATTCGCAAGTGATACAAAGGCAAGTTTTTATCTTAAGTTTGGGAACTTATTATGGCCGCACCCCCAGTTAGGTAGTGCTCAGTCTTGGTTCTCGATGGTTAATTTTTATTTGTTATTATTAAAGAAAACGGAAAATATTTTTGGGTTTTTTAATTTATATGATAATTATAATAATAATATATATAGAAAAGAAAAGAAAAATATTTTTGGTATTTTATATTGTTTTTGAGAAATAGGAACTTCTGATAGAAGGATCTCGAATCACTAATCGCTAAAATTCTTCACAATAGTCGCAGCACACCTCCCCGGCAGCGGCGCCAAAATTTGATCCGTCAGGAAACGGTCGTCTTTTATTTCTCTATCACACAAGTCAACCACTTGTGAATGGTCAACCGTAATAAATGATAAAAGACAAACAGTCTCAGAACGAATGCTCGTGTGTAGTGTGTGAAACCAGGCAAGTGATCACCCAGATCGTTTCCCAACGAGATGTGAATGGAAAACTGTGAAAAGCTAGGATTAGAGTGATTGATGATTTAGATT
Organism: Artemisia tridentata subsp. tridentata; assembly: GCA_021014915.2. Classification (NCBI taxonomy): domain Eukaryota; kingdom Viridiplantae; phylum Streptophyta; class Magnoliopsida; order Asterales; family Asteraceae; genus Artemisia; species Artemisia tridentata. The sequence continues at coordinate 448,545,709 of CP139509.1, read as the reverse complement.
GCTTTTGATTTTGCTTTATTTAACAATTCTAAATAATAAACAAAAACAGATATGCACAATAGTATTAAACGTGAATTAATAAATCACAAACGCGTAACGGAACAGCTAAAATGGGACAAAAATAAAATTTATAAAATTTAAAACCTAAAAATGTAAAATAACTTAAAACTTATTTAAAAACTTAAATTATATTTTTTTATACTTTTTATTTAATTATTATTAATTATTTATTATTTAATAACTTATTAAACTGATTTAAATTATAAAAAATACTAAATGAACTAAGAAAATTCTAAAACTTTTTCTAAAAATATTACTAAGTAATTAGAAACTAAGAAAATTATAAAAATGAAAATTACTTAATTAAAATTTAAAAAGATAAATTCTATTAAATAGAAGCTATCACTTAATTTCTATTTTTGATTTTCTTAAGGTCTAAAAATATTTTTATATTTTTCCTAGATTACAAATGATAAAAGAAAATTATGAAAATTGTAATTATATTTTTCTGATTATTTTTCTATTTATTATGATTTAAATACTATTTTAAACTAATTAAAATGATTAAAAATATCAAAACTATTCAGAAAATTATGAAAATTTCTGAGTAAATCTAAAATATTATTAGAAAGATAAGAAAAATAAAATGAAAAGTTTAAAAGGCCAAATAAGCAGAAATGGGCAGATAAGCAGTTTGGAATAAGCCCAAATATAAGCAAATAAGCACTAAACTTAACCAACTGATTAGGAGAGACTTAATACACTACTATAAGCTTAGAACAACTTATTTCAGATAACCAATCCAACAAATAAGCACAATCAACACCTTGACTGTTTTAAAATCAAGACAGAAACAAGCAGAAAAAGGCAAACTTGCAGAGCAGATTAAGCTATGAAATAAGCTACTGAGATGCAATACTAAGGGGGCAAAACTTAGATTAGCTTATGAACTATCTTAAAAACACAAAATCCCCATCACAAACTAACCAATTGAGGTCTGATTTAACCTTAGATCAGCTGGGAAAAAAAATATGCAAGGTACTGCTGATGTGAACAAGGTACTGCTGATGAAATTGACTTTTGCAGAAAATCACAAGGTTTGACTTTAGTGAACTTTGGACTTAATCTAATGCTTGATTATGAGATGATAAGCTACAATGAGATGATATGAAGCTATGGCAACAGGTTTCACACAACTGTGATGGATTTCACAAGTCAAAAACCCAACAGTTATCAACTTATATGAGATTAAAAGTGATTTTGACTTTTTGCTGATTAGAGACTAGTTTTTATGGTTCCTCTGAGTTATTACCAACTAATATGACATGCAATGATAACAAACAACAACAATCAAGCAAGGGTCTGCTGTTATATCAGCAAATCCAAACACCCCTGATTAGAACAGGCAAACAAGAAATTCAAAGCACTCTTGGATTTAGACCAAAACACTGATTTACACCTTTATATTATCATTACACAAGATCATTGAAGCACAAAAACAACAATGATTTAAGCATGAAACACAGGGATATACCAAATGCTATATTGACTGCTATGATGAGATTTTTAGCAACTATGATTATCAATGAACAAGCTACCAATATTAAGCTATTTTACAACTTAATAACACCACAGAGATATAAGAACACCAGAAATTCAAGCAATAAGCAAATGATGCAGTGAAATGCTAAACTTGATCAAAACCTTACAACTGAGAGAGTGGCTATAGGGATAGCATGCATAGAACAGGACTATCTAGCTTGTTAAAGGCAAGCTAGAAAACCACAAAGAGCTTTCTTGATCAGCTTATACAACCCATGGAAGCTTTTAAGAGCTTATGTTGACCATGGTTGACCATTCTTGTATCTTGAGTTTTAGAACTGAGGTATACTAAATAAGGGTATAGTAAGCTATATTAAGCTTATATAAACTTATTACAAGGGTGTGGAAGCTTGTGAGAGCTTTTTAGTTATGGTTCGAACTTAACTTCTTAGCAGGAACATACAAACTTGAGCAATATTGAATTCAAACAACAAAATAACATGAAACAAGATTCTTATAGCTTAAACGAACTTTGATTACAACTGGGAATAAGAAATTACAAGATTACAACTGAAATAAGTAAAATGCGATTTAAACTAAATTAGCTACTACTGAATTATTTATTACATTGCTCTATTTATACTAAATACAAATGGGAAACCCTAATTAGACATCTCTGAACACATCCCTACCCTTGAATTGCCTTCAATCGATCTCAGCTGTTGATTCATCATTTTGGCGCCAAAATTGAGTTAGTGGATTGAGCAGGTTTTAGCATTAAATGCAAATCAGGGTAGTGGAGAAGAAGCATTAAATGTTTCTTGTATTGTTAGGTGAGTTGGATTTGATGGGAAGTGGTTTAGCAGAGAAACCATGGGCAAGGTGGTATTGGCGGGGTTGAGAGGTTGGGGATAAGTTTGACCAAGTCAAACTGGTTTTTAAATACCAGGCTTGGGTCGGGTTGGGTTTTTAAGGGAATTGGGCTTGTGGCTTAGAAGTTGGGCTGGGTTTATTAGTAATAGGATAGTGGGTTGGGTTATTTTAATTAAGGGTGGGTTGGTTTGTTTATTTAATTAAGGTCCGGTTTGGTTTATAGCAAAATCACAAGGACCAAAATTGTAACTTCTGATTTCTTGAAGGACCCAACCTGTAAATTCACAATACATATCACAAGGACCAATAATGCCATATATGATTAGTTCAAAGGTTTATTTTTGATAAATTCCAATTTTAAAACCTTAAGGACTATTTCTGACATTTTTCAAAGTTGAGGGACCAAAGTTTTAAATTTGTAATTTTTAACTTCAAAGGACTTTTCTAACAACTTATGAATCCCCAAGGACCTAAAATGATATTTGTACAAGTTTTTAGTGAACAGGGACTAGATTTGACAACTTTTAAAAGTTGAGGGACTGAAACTGCCAATTATGCAAACTTTGTTCGTTTTTCAACTGTTTTTAAACATTTTGCATCTGAGACATATAAAACACAATTCTGGGATAATTTCAGTATTATGATGCATTTCTGAGTGTTTTTGAGAGTTTTGGCAGCTCAGATTAGGTAAAAATGATGAGTATTTAGACACTCATCATAGCATAAATGCTTTTCCTACCAATTCTAGGGGCGAACCTCACATATTTGGGGTGGAAAATTTTTTAGTGGTACGGTTTTTGTGCTAGTCATATAACTCCTATCCGTGAGACGCTCATTAAGATCAAAGTTTCACTCCTATATGTTGTAAAAAATTTTAAATTTGGCACTAAAATTACCTTAACAAGTATTTCTCTCAGTTTTATTACACATCTACCATCAAACAAACAAAAATCAAGCGCAATTGTATTTTCTAAAATCGTACTTTTACCCCCCCCCCCTTACACTTAAGATGAACATTGTCCCCAATGTTCAAATAATAAGATGTAAAAGCAAAAGTAAAAGAATGAAATCAAATACTCCCCTGATTCGCTCGGTGGATAATGAAATTACACGGTTAAATCTTCCTCCAAATAGAATGTTGAAGCTCCATGACTAATGCATCGCCACAAGCTTGATCCAAAAACATTTCCTTGTCCAAAATAACCTGTTAAACCTGAGAAAACAAACACGAAAACCTGCATAACATCGGCGGGAAAAAATCTATATATAAGGATATAATGCTTGTGGAATGATAATTTTGCAGATTCCTGGAGATTATAAGTTGGAGATTTAATAAAAACTTTTTATGAAAACAAAACTTTCAAAAATTTCTGGAAATTAAATCTGACGCCGTCAGGTTATAACCCCTGACGCCGTCAGAAATGACCTGACAAAAAATTTCGTTTTAAGTTTCCGGAAAATTTCTGGAAAAACCTTTACCTTACTTCCTGGAAATCCTGCAAAACATCATTATGACTCGATACAAGCATTTGACTCAAACAAATACGAATATGTATGCTAATTTATTATTATTACGATTCATGTTCATTTGTGTTCTAATAAACCGATTTAGATTTCCCTTACACTTATCTTTTGCAAAATACCTTTATATGTAGTTAAGACGAAGTTAAAAACAACATAAAGCATTTTCACAAATTAGTTTTGAACATGAATCAATACTAATAAAAATTAAACACACATACGGAAACAAATAAAATCAAACAAACAAATAAATAAACACACAAAGCAAATAAAACAAATAAAGCTTGGGTTGCCTCCCAAGAAGCGCTTTTCTTTATTAACGAGTCTTGTAGCTAGACTCAAAGTAAGGCTCATCTAGTGTCGCTTATGCTCACGTATCCGAGTGTGAGCCATCTAATTGTTGCCTCATCTCTCTTGTATTCATCATTCAGCTCCAAACATCCATGATAATATCTCTTATTTTTCTCATGTGGATATTTGAGCCCCTTCCTCTTATCATTCTCACTTAACAAGTCGATAGGCATAATTCTATTGCAAGATTCAATGGGGTAGTTCTTAAACCTAGGATGTGCTCGGGGCATTTGATAGACAAAATCTTCATCCCCGTCCGAGAATGTAATTAACCCGTCCACAAGTTTTTCGTCAAGGTTGGTCAACCTTTTGAAGGGTTCTCCAAAAATGACTTGGGTTAATTTGTCATCGATAAATTCTCCTAAATTCTCCATAACCATAAAATCCACCAAATACACAAAACTTCCTACGAACACGTGTAGTGGCTTAATCCTAGCAACAATGTTATCTCCTTGATATTCAAGCTCATCTACCATGATTTTATTATAATTAGCGCGAGAGATAATGTTCATAGGCAAAGATGAGTTAAGATAAGCATAAAAATCATGATAACCAATTTTACATGGGAATTGCATGTTAAAGAGGCTATCCTTTTCGATCTTAGTCCTAGGGTCAACATACTTAAAGGGATCAATTTCTTCTTTTCCCCATTCCTCGTTAACTACTTCTCCATTACCGATATCCTCATCGGAGTCTGAGTAGTAAAATGGACTAACATAGTCATTCTCATGGTCAGACTCCTCCATCTCAGAATTGTTACCAAAGTTGTGGTCGGGTGAAAGGTTGTTGTTTGCTACTATGGGGGCGGGAACGGGTAGTTGAAAATTTGCACGGCGAAAAACACGAATAACAGGGATCAAATGACCAATGTTACTCATGCGGTAAGTGGAAGGTATCACAAACAAAAGTACAAAGAAATAAGATAGACTAAAGAAAACCTAGAAAAAAAAATAAAATAAAAATCTCACTAGAAAGGAATCTAGTGAGTAGACCTAATAGAAATAAAAATTCAACCTAAACAATAACTATTCCCCGGCAGCGGCGCCAAAAACTTGATTGCGTGGTTTTGTAACCTTACAACAGGTTTTACCTCTCGAGGGATCTCAAGAGGCTTACAACCCCACCAGGCAGTGTACCTGACCGATGTAGTATAGTGTAGTGGTAAGTACGGGGGATTGATCGTTCTCCACAGGGAATAGTGTTCGTTAGGTATGAAAGGCTACTCTAATTAGGTCTAAGGGTTGAGGAAGATTCTTTTTTTATGTTTTTATAATTTTATGAAAGCAAATAAAATCTCGGTTTTGAAGGAGTGGGCGGAATTAGTTGCTAGTCAACTAACCCAAATTACTACGAATGCAAATAAAATAAAATAACAAAAATGAAATGTGGTGAGAAACTTATGTGTAGAGAAATGTGTTTACTTAGATTTCCTTACTCCCTAACTATCTTTTACCGGTTAATTAGTGTGTATTAGTCGCGTGGATGACGGGTGTATTCCTTAATACCATTCGTGGGGTGGCGTACTTACTTCCCCAACTCTACAAGCTCCTACTTCACTCCTATGTCGAGCCGGCTAGGAAGCTCCTAACATGGGATCACTAGAATTCGCTTGTGCATTAAATACAACCATAAAAACCTTTAGTACGCGTTTGGTTCATGTTTCTTAAGACGTTCAAGCAAGTTACCGAATAGGAAGTTAGCCAGTTTTCTTAAGCCTAACATAGATAAACAATCATCCAATACAACTAACAACACACTAACAACCAATAATCAATAGCTAAGTTTCATTAGATCTAAGCAAACACAAGATAAATTTAGCCTAACATGTTAAACAAAAGACAAGAATAAGATAGAATCAAACAACACATAGACATATTGAATGATTAATTGATAACTTATCTTTCAATGAAACATGGAAGATCTCAAGGCAAAAAGCCCTGAAAAAGTAGCTAAAATCGTCTTAGGGTTTTATCCCAAAATTCCACACACTAAGCTCTCCTTCATGACAAAAAATTAGAAAACTATATATAGATTTTTGGATCTGACGGCGTCACCTTATGGAGTGTGACGCCGTCACCTCGCCGCTTCTAGGGTTCCCGGATGACCTTCTTGACGCCGTCCCTCTTTAGCTCTTCAAAAATCCATTCTGGCTTATCAAGGCTTGACGCCGTCGAACCATGAACGTGACGCCGTCCCCTTATGATTTAAGCCGTGACGCCCTTGATCAAGTTAAAGCGTGACGCCGTCAGAATTCACATGCTATTTTCACTGGCTTATCATGAGTAAATTTCACGTCCAACTTTTCTTGCCAAAGCATGACGCCGTCCAGAGTAAATTCTGACGCCGTCAAGAGTAACTTTTAGCCGATTTTTGAGACTTTGCCGTTTTCTTCACTTTAATGCTCCAAAAACGTCCAAAATGCCTCCTTTTCCAGATTTCTCCTCAAAAGTACCTAAAATGACAAAAGGAACGATTTAGGGCAATATTTGATCAAATAAATACGATTTAAGGCTTAAATGACCCCTTAAAAGCGGTACACTTTTCGCTTCATCAGTACATCAAAGATCCAATCATGCTTCGATATTTTGTTATATCCACTGGAATCCCTGAAGGATCTTCATCCAACTTCGTTCTATCAACCATGGGAGTGTCAACAGGTTCACTTGAATAAAATCCAAACTTTTTCAAGATCTCGTTGGTGTATTTGGATTGATTAATGAATATGCCACCGGGACTTTGAGAAACTTGTAATCCTAAGAAGAATGACATTTGTCCCATCATGGACATTTGGAACTTGGAATTCATCTCCTTTGAAAACCTATCACATTCACTAGGATCTGTTGAAGCAAAGATGATATCATCTACATATATCTGAACTAGTAGTAGATGGTTTCTTGACTTCCTGGTGAATAGTGTAGGATCAACAACACCCTTGGAGAATCCTTTCACTAGGAGGAACTTGGACAATGTATCGTACCATGCCCTTGAGGCCTGTTTTAACCCATAAAGAGCCTTCTTCAAGCGGTAAACATGAGTAGGGTGTTCAGCATCCACGAATCCTTCTGGTTGACTCACATAAACTTCTTCCTTTAAGTAACCATTCAAGAATGCCGTTTTGACATCCATCTGGTAGACTGTCATATTACGACTAGTAGCATTTGCCAGGAAGATTCTTATAGCTTCAATTCTAGCAACCGGAGCAAACGATTCTTCAAAATCAATGCCCTCTTCTTGTCTAAATCCTTTAGCAACTAGCCGTGCCTTGTTCTTTAAGACATCACCATACTCATCAAGCTTCACTTTGAAGATCCACTTTAAAGCAATGATCATTGCAAGCTCTGGAGGAGGCACTAATTCCCATACTTCAAGTCGATCAAATTCATGGATTTCATCCTGCATAGCCTGGAACCAGCAATCTTTAGTCATTGCTTCTTTGGCATCTTTTGGTTCGACTTTGGACAGTACGGAATTGAAGAAGCACCATAGTGCATCAGTGGCTAGTTGATTACGTATGGATACTGGACGTGAGGGATTGCCTATGATGTTGTCGATTGGATGATCACTGGTCCATTTCCTGAGATGGTCGTGAGGTTGAGGGTTATGAACAGACGTAGCAGTGCTGTGTTCTTCAAGTAAGGATGTGTCTGATGAATGTTCAGGAGCAAATATGTTTTCAAAAGGAACCTCATCAACAGGAGCAAAAGGATTAACTTCCAAAGAATGATTATCTGAAGATTCTTGCATTACTGGAGAAGATTGAGCGTTTGATGACGAAGGTGATTGACTGGCAGCTGTAGCATTGTGACTGACTGATACTGAAGTTGTAGGGCCTTCTGAACCTTGTGGGGCTTGAACCTCAGTCATAGGAAGTATAGCAGGTTCACTCGGGATGGTTCCATTCGTTGGCTCAAAGTATTCATCAAACATAGGATCGAATAACTTCTTCAACTCCTCACATGTAGGTGGCACATAAGAATCTGCAGGCGTGGAATTCTGTACAAGTCCTGAACTAATGGGTCCAGGTGACAAAAGGTTAAGATCGGGTCCAGAACTAATTTGTCCTGAAGCAGGTTGCTCACTCAGCTCATCGAACGTAACATGAATGGTTTCCATGATTTTACGGGTTCTCTTGTTGTAGATTCGATACCCTTTACTGTCTGGTGCGTATCCAACAAAAATACCTACATCTGCTTTAGCTCTTAACTTTCCCAAGTCTTGACTATCGTTATTTGGGTAGCAAAGTGCACCAAACACACGGAGAAAGGAAAGATCTGGTTTCTTGTTATGAATTAACTCGAAGGGAGTCTTCTCATGAACCGGATGAATTAGGGATCGGTTTTGAGTGTAACATGTTGTTGCAATAGCCTCTGCCCAGAGAAACATCGGTGTCTTTGAAAATATAAGCATAGTTCTTGCAGCCTCCACCAGAGTACGGTTCCTTCGTTCAACCACTCCGTTCTGTTGAGGAGTGCGAGGGATACTTTTCTGATGCGTGATGCCAATACTTTCATAGAAATTACGGAGTTGTTGGTTAACAAACTCAGTACCATTATCAGTGCGGATGATTCTGACAGTTTTATCGAGCCTTACTTGCAGCTGTTTTATCAGTTTAATGATAACCTCTGGAGTTTCGTCCTTGGTTCTCAAAAATTTTACCCATGTGAACCGAGAATAATCATCTACTATCACCAGAACGTACTTCTTTCCATTTATGGTTTGTATTCTCATTGGACCGCACAAGTCCATGTGGAGGGTATGAAGAACTTCCAAGTTGGTGTTGATGGTTTTAGGCTTGTGGGTTTGTTTCTTGCTTTTACCCAGTTGACATGCAGAGCAGAGATGATCTTTCTCATATTTCAGTCTGGGCATTCCTCTAACAAGATCTTTATGGGAAAGATTATTTATGGTACCGAAGTTCAAGTGGTTCAAACGACGATGCCACAGCCATGATTTTGTTTTAGAGGCTTTAGAAAGCAATCATATGGTAGAGGACTTCAATATTTCTTCAATCGATATGGTGTATAGATTGGTGCCCCGACTGCCCTTGAGGAGATCTATACCATCCAATTCTCTGACGAAACATGTATGCTTTCTGAAAGCCACTTCCAGATCTGAATCACAAAATTGACCCACAGAAAACAGATTGTGCCCTAGTCCTTCCACATAGTATACCCTTGAGATTACACTGTCACCAAACACATAATCTCCATAACCCATAATAGCACCAAAGTGGTCGTTCCCAAATCTAACTGTCCCGATAAACTTTTTCACGAAGTTCTTGAGCCGTGAGCGATCCCCAGTCATATGTTTTGAGCAGCCTGAGTCCAAATACCACAGGACAATTTGTACGACCTGCATTTGAAACCAGACAACAATGGATAACTGAAAAATGTGGATCCCCAAGTGAAGTTGGGGTCCGTTTGGTCAGCACACACATATTCTGGAACCACAGATTTCACAGATGCTATTGTCTTTACTGAGGAGACAGAACTAGAGGCAGGACAAGACCTAGATGGAAGGCATTGTGACTCTAAGGACAGAATTCTACCAGTTGGTCTCCATTCCTTATTCATCACAATTTTATGCATATTCATTTTAGGTAATGATCTCTGTTTTCCTAAATTGAATTTCCTTCCAGTGGGTCTCCATTCCTTAACTCTCACAATTTTATGCTTATTCATTTTAGGTAACGTGCATTGTTTTCCTAAATTGAATTTCCTTCCAGTGGGTCTCCATTGATAGCCTACGCTAGCAAATGTTTTTCCTGTTGCTTTCCAAACCTTTTTGCATGCTTCAGTTATACTACCATTCTTAACATGGGATGATGCAGAAGACATCAAGAAAGACACAACACATTCATCATGATTAGCAGAAATTAAACAATTGTCGCATGTTTTACAGATAGCGTTAGAATTCGAATTAATTACAGTACTTTTGATACTAGAATCAACACGATTCATCCTACTCATTGCAAACTTATTGTTCCTAGGTTGGGCTTCTACATTCTTCAAGTGATCATTCTTAGCTGGCGCAGTCCTATCCTTTCTTGCATTTCCTCTAGACCTTGACCCGCTAGCTTGGGTGTCACTTTTTACTCCTGTAGAAGCATCGAAGGTATCATTAGTTTGTTTTTCTGTCACATGCCTTCCTGATAATGATGTGTTGGGTTCTGATGTTTTAGGTGGTAGATCAAAGGCTACATGCTTGTTCTCAACATTGGATGATGATGCAACAAATCTATCTCTATGGCAGCTAAACTTAGGAATTGAGCCTATGGCATATTCTAAGTTTTCCTGAATCCTTTTCGTGAGTTTGCATGCATAGACAACTGCCCTATCAAGTGGCTTATCAGTCCTATCCTCTTCAACTACCTCACGAAGTGTGTCAAGGCCCTCTCTAAGATGATCGAGATATGTTTGATGGGCAAAGCTGTTATTTCTAAGCTTAAACGGAATACGCCCAACATCAACATCATACTTTTTACTATCAGTAGCCTTTGGTGCATCACAATTACAATTGGTGCATGGCATTTTACCTTTCACCCGAGCCTTCAGATTCTCAATTTCATTTGTCAAAGAGGTTATTTGATCATTGTGATTGCTTCTTGTAACTTTAATAGAATCATATAACTCTTTGAAATGTTGTTTAACCTTTGAATTTTCTTCTCGATAACACTCATTTTCATAATGTAACTTATTTATGGTGTTTTGATATTGAAAATTCTGAGAATCTGAAGACGAAGGTTTATTGGTGCCATATACTTCACACTTGTTGGATTTCAATTGGTCAATTTGGGCCCTCAGCAGTCGAATCGTGTTCGTGTGAGCTTGAATTGTCTCATCTCGTTTGCTTAATTCAAAATAAGTATCAAATTCAGGAGCATCCAAGGATGTCTTGTCATTTGATATTTTATGTTTTTCATTTAAATGTTGATATTTCAATTGCAAATTAAGATATTCAACTTCCAATTTTGAAAAACGTTTAACCATATTATCATGGTCATCATTTTGAATTTTTTCAAGCAATTTTAAATTCTCCCCCTCAAGCTCAACAACACGATTCTGGGTGACATTTAACGCAATAGCATACTCATTAAATTGACAAGCAGACAATGCAGAATCAGTGACAGTGTAACACCCCAACCCGACAAGGGTAAAGATGTCACGCAAACGGTTTCATATCAGATCTAACAAAGCATATATTCAAAAGTAATACAAAGATTCTTAAAGGTTACAATTGAAGTACTGAAATTACAAGGTTACAAAAGCGAAATACAAATTCTAACAATAGAATAACTTCTGATCATCTCTAGGCCAAAACTATCAAGTCTTCTAAGTCCAAAAGTCTCTTCACTCATACCCATCTTCCAACTAAACCTGCCGCACACGAAAAGAAAACGTGCGGCTGAGCTTAAAAAGCCCAGTGAACAGATACATAATACAACAAAGATAACGAAGCAGAAATATAGTGAAGCACTGGAAATATCATAAGGTATAAGCAAGGCAAAAGAATAGTAAAAGGAATTATAGGATAGTCATCTACCACGAGCCCAGAAACTCAAAGTCATAACTCAACATCATAATACTCAAAGTCAAGATCTCACAATCAGAGGGGATACCTCTCAGGCAACCAGATAATATGAGGGGTGTCCTCATGTATCAAAAGGGGTGGAGTGATCAGCTCCCATAAATGTGAAAGGCGTGTATAGCACACATGCACCAGTCACCTCAAAGTCATACTCAAAGTCATAGTTAAATCCACTAAACATACATGCCTAGGATTGCAATCCATACGCCCCCACTCAAAGTCAATCTCAAAGTCATACTCAAAATCATAGTAGCCATGGCAGATAATATAAAAGGGGACGGCGTGAGAAATCACTCCCCCACACAGGAGTCATGCCAGTGGTGCATCACAGACATGGCCAGGTTACCTTCCTGGCTAGGAAACAAAAAGGTGGCTCGGGTGTCAAACTAAGAGTCAAGTCTCAAGGTCATGCAAACGGGTTCATCTCAAAGTCATACCAAGCATATCTCAAGGTCATGTCAAAAGTGAATCTCAAAGTCATATGAAAAGGTTCATATCAAAAGGTTCATAGCAAAAGGGTCATAGTAAAGGTTCATAGCAAAGGTTCACAGCTCAACATCGAAGCATAGGTGATAAGACACCCTTTCTTAAAAAGGGTAGAGTATCCGTACCTTAAACCGCAAGTGCAAACACAACAGAAACTTAAGGATCGGAATCAAACTCCTTCTTCAGCGAATCTACACGAATACATGATTGTCTTATTATTAATATCTTATTTAAATCAGATTACTTAGTCGGCTTTACATTTTTAGTAACTTTCTATTTTAGTAAGTTTTCCGATTTAATAACGTTTATGGTTAAAACTGCCAATTACCTAACTTTTAGATTTAATATGATGAATATTTTAGTTTAGGGTTAATATGACACCTTTAGTAATTTTAGGGTTAAAGTGTTAATATAATTAATATTTTTGGCTTAAAGAGCACACATGAAATTTCTATTCCATTTCTTACGTACAACAAGATTACTTGATATTAAAACTTATAAAAGTCATGCCTTCATTCTCCATGTTCTTTCGTTCAACAAGGTCATACCGAGACGCGACATCGACTCAAAACACAGGAACATGTACGGATCACAATACTTGGTTTCACTCATTTTAGGTTTTGTTTAAATGGACAACAAATACCATAACTAAATCGACATGAATAAAGCACTAGTTCACGTGACTCCTTTTTCATATTTTAAATCGAAATCAAGTGGTCAAAACAAGCATTTTCATGCCAGATCCTAACGACTATGCAAAACTCTCACATCGACATGTGCACCTCGTTATTTCATGCGACCCATCGTTTATCATTTTATGCGATAACTTGACCCACTTTTATACATTCTAGCCTAGTTTCTAATCATGATTTATAAACACGATATGAGTGCACAACGAGAGGAACACAAGGTTGGAACTGGGAATAACTTTGTGTCAAATTTTAGGATGAAACAAGAATGAAAAGACCTAAAACAGACCCTAACTCAAGAACCTCTATACCACACCAGAATCTGATTTCTTTTGTGCAACCCCAAGCCCCATATCGACATGTACAAAATCCCAACATGCCTCCCTTTGACTCAACCCATTCTACACACACCTGAAACACTAAATAATTTCATGCATGCATTACATAAAACTCACCCCAAACAAAATTATTATTCACGTCAACAATCATGCCCGCCCATCTCAATATCTGTAGGTTTATTTTCAGTTCTTATAGATTGTATCACATGTATCATATTAGAGTTTTACATATCAGATCATAGACATGTATATAAACAAGTTCGATGGGTCCAAATACAGAAACAAGGTCGACTTATGCGTATCGTATGTTCCTGATTTTATGTAGCTTCTTAATATGCCGTTCGTATATATCCGTTGTATTTCCATATTCATGATCACAGAATATTTAGATTAGGAACCATCGTTTCAAGGTGTATGTATATAATTCGTAGTCGGATATAATGAAACACAAGGAGGATTTATGTGATACCTCTAGGACGACAGATCGAAACCGAAAACACGAACACAAGCACAAGATTCCGCGAGGCACAACCGAACCCAAAGCCCACAGCCTTTCGAAACAAAAAAAACAAACCTTCTTTCAACAGCCTTTGTCATGCCTTCTTTCTTGGAGAACAAAGAAAATGGATCGGCTAACATCTTTTGTTTCTATTCTCTTTATTTCGAATGTGGGAAATTGGAAGAAAGAGGTGCATGCGTCTAATAAAAGCAACGAGTAGGGAATAAATTATCAAAATAGGGAAATCGTTTGGTAGGGTGAGTGAGATATGATTGGAGACAAATTAGGGACCCATTCATGGTGATAGCCGAAATTCATAGGCGTGATAAGTGAATTAGTCAGGCCGATTCTTTGGGTGATTAGGTGAGTAATTATAGAGGTTGCCATATTTACAAATAAAATGTGTGTCACAGTTTATAGAAAATCGGTTCTTGTGATTTGTTTTTAACGTGTGATATGATCCAATTAAGGAAATGAGTTGTGAATATGTTTTCATATATAATTTTGGGGAGTCACACTATTATTAGTTCATAAACTTAGGTTAGTATACATATCAATCCAATTGTCAAATAGCATAAGGTTTAATTACTTATACATAATCACAATACTTAGGAAAATTCAAATTATATGGGAATTTAGGAAAAACAAATTTTAAGGTTTTACAACTCTTCCCCTCTAAAAAAAAATTTTCGCCCTCGAAAATTGAAGTGAAACGAAACGGAAGACACAACGGACTGTGAACAGAAATGTGGATGAATTGTTTCTCATGACTCGATCTTGTTGATCAAAATAGCTTCGATTTCCTCAAAAAAAAAAAGACATACCATACTGAATCCAGAACAAAAGAAAAATATACCAAACGTAACAGATGATAATCGTATTCTCTCGGAAGAGATACCGGGAATACGTAGGATTTGACGGATATATCGTCCGTGAAATTTGATTAGGCAATCTGATGAGAACGTACCGAATCGCAAAAATATAAGGGTGATAAATATGCTTAACTCTTCAGATTTTCAAATGGTCTCGTCTTCAATATAACCTTTCAAAGGTATTTTCATAACAGACAGGTCTTGTTTTCTCAGAATCCAAAATCTCATATCTTAATTCATAACAGATCATCACGAACAGATTCATCGAATGTTAGACGTATAAATAGTAACACATAGGTGTACTCCTTCATAGTGACAGATAGAGTCCATGCAGACAGAAAACAGATTATCAGACGGCAGAAAGCTCTACAACAGGACTAGAGATTCTCATCGGAAGTACGGATGTCAGCAAACGCGTGTTGAGTATCCAGACGTATCAAATTGCAAAATGGTGAAAGCAGATTTAAGCGCAAAGGCAGAGCGAATCTTAACGTCTCAATCAGACATCAGAATTTCTAAGGTTCTAGGCACTTCTCGAAATATCCTATGCCCACAACAAGTGCACGTTATATGATGTAAGTATTATCACGTTGGCCAGACGTCATAATACTGGCATCATATAACTATGCCCTCATGCTGGTCATATTTTATCTCAAGTCAAAATCAAAACCACCTATCTTAATCCACCTAGTACTTCTATAGTCTCAAAGGTCATCATAATCAACCATCATAATTACGAGGAGAACGAAGTGGTCGAAAGAGTTTACGAAAGTCTCAGAATGTCTATCAGAAATTGGTACATCTTTAAAAGCATCAGATCATCCATCATCCGTCAAATTTCACATAACGACACCATCGTCCAGCATACGCTTAATGATCTCCGGGTGGAATTACTAACAGAGAACATAAATCAATCAAGGGATCCCATCATTATGTAACGAAAATTTGAGTAGGTCAAAAAGGAAATGATACCATCACGTTCTTCCTAGCTTCATTCTTTACAAAATCCACACTTCCAAACACAAACATTCGCTTTAGAATATCATCCATTCAATTACATGATCTTAAACTTCTTCCAAGTCCATGCAGTCTATCGTATGATCATAGGGTGGGAAGGAAATATAACTCGAGTCTGGTCTCTCAAGCCTTCGGCACTTCTCCTTAGGGCTGTGGTGTGGTAACGTGAATCTCCGGCATGATCATTGTGCATTCTTCCATTCGCGAGTCTGCTTCTGCTCTCAATTCATCTTAGTACAACTAAAATGAATAGAGAAGCAAGACTGTGTGTTTTTGATAGGTCCTCTAGCACGGTTCGAAATTCGCCAACTCAACTGCTGTCGTCGCCGGGTGCGTGGTAGTGTTGTCTGCTACAATCTCGGGACGCCAATCAAATCTACTTCTTCCAAAATAAAGGGTCATTCTCCAAGATGGTCTACATGTTCCTCTTCATGCCTGACACTGAAATGCTTCCCAGGGTTACTCTCAAATAGTCATCTCCCTTCTTAGAAGTTCTTGTGGTTGCTTCCTCAGTCCTTCAATCATCCACAGAGGTCGTCTGGTACGGAGTTTGCAAAGATAGAATCAATCATTGATACGCTGAATTGAAAAATGGTCATGGTAGTGATACGATTTGGTTTACGATAGGTTAATACTCCAAAGTTTTCTCGTTCTTCTTCTCAAGCTGACAAGGTATCCAAAATGAAACACTGAGGTTAACAGAATCATTTTCCATCATCTTCTCCAATTTCTCAACTTCTATGGCATCATAGTCCGTCAACTGAGACTGGTTCAAATTTCGTTTTACTTCCCAAACATGAGGAAAATTCCAAAGTCCCATCGGAGAACACCAGAAAATTTGTACAACAAAACTTCCAATGCCAAAGTTTTTAAGGATGGATAATAGGTGTTAGGAGACAATCGACAATCAATGAGATTGAGGTAAGGGTTTCTATAGCGGCGTTAAGCTTAACAGATTTGAGTGGTTAAAGGTTATCATAACGAAAGTGGGATGAAACATATTACTAAAGGTCACAATCAGATACAGTAGTCCCTGGCAGCGTATGAGGGCCAGCCAATCCACAACTTAAAAACCTCATAATCGAATATGTCAAAAGTGAACGGATTCGTAGGATGAGTACGGTCGCTAAGCCAGACGGATAGTTCATAACTCAGGGTTAAGTACACGGTTCATCAAAGTGTCGAGGCAGATGAGCAAACAGTTCAAGGCGTTGAAGTCTTGTTTGGCTAGTTAGCAGGTAGGTCATGAGTTATCGGTAGTACGAACATAGCATAACTGTCAAAAGTGAGGCGTATGAGATATCGGTAATCAACATCATCATGCTTAGTTAACAATTTCACATTGAGACAAAATTATCGTCACAGTCCATGGCTAATAATCACCAGAGTCCTCATAGGAGTAGTAATGGACTTGCAAGGACAGAGTACATATTTATCCAACACAGAAATCAATTAATAGAAGGTGTCAAACACATTAGGATTAAATGACCGTCTTGAACGGTCAGAGGAGTATCAAACTGCTTATCCAACAGGTCGGAAGTGAAGAACCAAAATCGAGTAGAATTAGCAAAAGTTTAGTAGTCGAAAATCATGGTAGGGAGTTCAGAATCGTCTTCAAACACCGAAAATGAAACATAGGAGGGTAGTCGTCAATGACCAATCCACTTATCCTTTATCAGAATAAAAATCAAAGTTAATTATTCAGTGAAAGCAGATCGGCAACGCAAAACTTATCGTTCAAAAGTGAGAGAAAAGCATTCTTATATTTGTGGTTAAAACACCACCAGGCTTCTCATGGTAACGGAGATATTCAAGATGAACTCAGATAGGGTCAGAAGGTTCATAGATTATCAAAAGCAATTAACAAAATGTAGCAAGTAGGTCATTATCATGGAAATTCTCAGAATACTCGAAGAGGCATCAAAATGATCAACAAAAGAATCAGAGATCGGAATCGGAATCTTAGGTGGCGCTAAGCATAAATTTTCAACCTCCAAAAGTGATCTCAACAAGCAGAACACGAATCAGAGTGATGCGGAAGCAATGATACTTAAACAAAAGCCTTATAGTCTACCCATTCCTCACTGGTCAAAACTTAAGTTCCTATAGGGAAATCCTAAAGCAATTCTTAAAGGTAATCTTGTGAGCGCATACAGTGGAAACTTAGTGGTCCTAACTTACACAGGTCAAGGGTAAATGTATTACGAATCGCAGCCTGTCTCTCTGATACCATAATTGTAACACCCCAACCCGACAAGGGTAAAGATGTCACGCAAACGGTTTCATATCAGATCTAACAAAGCATATATTCAAAAGTAATACAAAGATTCTTAAAGGTTACAATTGAAGTACTGAAATTACAAGGTTACAAAAGCGAAATACAAATTCTAACAATAGAATAACTTCTGATCATCTCTAGGCCAAAACTATCAAGTCTTCTAAGTCCAAAAGTCTCTTCACTCATACCCATCTTCCAACTAAACCTGCCGCACACGAAAAGAAAACGTGCGGCTGAGCTTAAAAAGCCCAGTGAACAGATACATAATACAACAAAGATAACGAAGCAGAAATATAGTGAAGCACTGGAAATATCATAAGGTATAAGCAAGGCAAAAGAATAGTAAAAGGAATTATAGGATAGTCATCTACCACGAGCCCAGAAACTCAAAGTCATAACTCAACATCATAATACTCAAAGTCAAGATCTCACAATCAGAGGGGATACCTCTCAGGCAACCAGATAATATGAGGGGTGTCCTCATGTATCAAAAGGGGTGGAGTGATCAGCTCCCATAAATGTGAAAGGCGTGTATAGCACACATGCACCAGTCACCTCAAAGTCATACTCAAAGTCATAGTTAAATCCACTAAACATACATGCCTAGGATTGCAATCCATACGCCCCCACTCAAAGTCAATCTCAAAGTCATACTCAAAATCATAGTAGCCATGGCAGATAATATAAAAGGGGACGGCGTGAGAAATCACTCCCCCACACAGGAGTCATGCCAGTGGTGCATCACAGACATGGCCAGGTTACCTTCCTGGCTAGGAAACAAAAAGGTGGCTCGGGTGTCAAACTAAGAGTCAAGTCTCAAGGTCATGCAAACGGGTTCATCTCAAAGTCATACCAAGCATATCTCAAGGTCATGTCAAAAGTGAATCTCAAAGTCATATGAAAAGGTTCATATCAAAAGGTTCATAGCAAAAGGGTCATAGTAAAGGTTCATAGCAAAGGTTCACAGCTCAACATCGAAGCATAGGTGATAAGACACCCTTTCTTAAAAAGGGTAGAGTATCCGTACCTTAAACCGCAAGTGCAAACACAACAGAAACTTAAGGATCGGAATCAAACTCCTTCTTCAGCGAATCTACACGAATACATGATTGTCTTATTATTAATATCTTATTTAAATCAGATTACTTAGTCGGCTTTACATTTTTAGTAACTTTCTATTTTAGTAAGTTTTCCGATTTAATAACGTTTATGGTTAAAACTGCCAATTACCTAACTTTTAGATTTAATATGATGAATATTTTAGTTTAGGGTTAATATGACACCTTTAGTAATTTTAGGGTTAAAGTGTTAATATAATTAATATTTTTGGCTTAAAGAGCACACATGAAATTTCTATTCCATTTCTTACGTACAACAAGATTACTTGATATTAAAACTTATAAAAGTCATGCCTTCATTCTCCATGTTCTTTCGTTCAACAAGGTCATACCGAGACGCGACATCGACTCAAAACACAGGAACATGTACGGATCACAATACTTGGTTTCACTCATTTTAGGTTTTGTTTAAATGGACAACAAATACCATAACTAAATCGACATGAATAAAGCACTAGTTCACGTGACTCCTTTTTCATATTTTAAATCGAAATCAAGTGGTCAAAACAAGCATTTTCATGCCAGATCCTAACGACTATGCAAAACTCTCACATCGACATGTGCACCTCGTTATTTCATGCGACCCATCGTTTATCATTTTATGCGATAACTTGACCCACTTTTATACATTCTAGCCTAGTTTCTAATCATGATTTATAAACACGATATGAGTGCACAGCGAGAGGAACACAAGGTTGGAACTGGGAATAACTTTGTGTCAAATTTTAGGATGAAACAAGAATGAAAAGACCTAGAACAGACCCTAACTCAAGAACCTCTATACCACACCAGAATCTGATTTCTTTTGTGCAACCCCAAGCCCCATATCGACATGTACAAAATCCCAACATGCCTCCCTTTGACTCAACCCATTCTACACACACCTGAAACACTAAATAATTTCATGCATGCATTACATAAAACTCACCCCAAACAAAATTATTATTCACGTCAACAATCATGCCCGCCCATCTCAATATCTGTAGGTTTATTTTCAGTTCTTATAGATTGTATCACATGTATCATATTAGAGTTTTACATATCAGATCATAGACATGTATATAAACAAGTTCGATGGGTCCAAATACAGAAACAAGGTCGACTTATGCGTATCGTATGTTCCTGATTTTATGTAGCTTCTTAATATGCCGTTCGTATATATCCGTTGTATTTCCATATTCATGATCACAGAATATTTAGATTAGGAACCATCGTTTCAAGGTGTATGTATATAATTCGTAGTCGGATATAATGAAACACAAGGAGGATTTATGTGATACCTCTAGGACGACAGATCGAAACCGAAAACACGAACACAAGCACAAGATTCCGCGAGGCACAACCGAACCCAAAGCCCACAGCCTTTCGAAACAAAAAAAACAAACCTTCTTTCAACAGCCTTTGTCATGCCTTCTTTCTTGGAGAACAAAGAAAATGGATCGGCTAACATCTTTTGTTTCTATTCTCTTTATTTCGAATGTGGGAAATTGGAAGAAAGAGGTGCATGCGTCTAATAAAAGCAACGAGTAGGGAATAAATTATCAAAATAGGGAAATCGTTTGGTAGGGTGAGTGAGATATGATTGGAGACAAATTAGGGACCCATTCATGGTGATAGCCGAAATTCATAGGCGTGATAAGTGAATTAGTCAGGCCGATTCTTTGGGTGATTAGGTGAGTAATTATAGAGGTTGCCATATTTACAAATAAAATGTGTGTCACAGTTTATAGAAAATCGGTTCTTGTGATTTGTTTTTAACGTGTGATATGATCCAATTAAGGAAATGAGTTGTGAATATGTTTTCATATATAATTTTGGGGAGTCACACTATTATTAGTTCATAAACTTAGGTTAGTATACATATCAATCCAATTGTCAAATAGCATAAGGTTTAATTACTTATACATAATCACAATACTTAGGAAAATTCAAATTATATGGGAATTTAGGAAAAACAAATTTTAAGGTTTTACAGACAGTGTAAAATACATCTTGTGCAATACATTTAGCAATCAAGTTGTCGTTAGTAATGAGTATGTTTTTTCTTTCAATCTCTCGACTCTTAAGTTCTATTGCATGTTCATTCACCTCATTTTCCATATCTTTAAACACTACTTTCATTTCTTTTATTTCGGCTTTAAGGGCAGTTTGCAACCCTTCAAAGTGTTCTTTAAGTAGTTTAAAGAATGGCATGACCTCTGTTAAGTAACACCTTTTTGCATGTTCAAAACACCTTTCCCCTTCAGTAATACCGGAGGGTGTGATTCTCTTCTTACATGTTTTATCGAAATCAGCAAACAGTTGCCAAAGCACATATAAGCTAATAAAAGTTTTGCATTCAGTGGGAAGAGACAAAGGCACTAAATTCCTAGGTGTATTGGGAGGATACACCGTTATAGACGCAACTTTTCTAATGAGGGGGGTGTTGGCCTTAAGTTTTTCTACCTTAAGTTTTTCATTATCTTGTTTCCAGAAAATCTGTTCAGGTGTTAACTTCTTTTGAGGAGCAAACACAGTCAAACGATTTTCCTCATAATAATCATGGGGCTTGACTATTATTCGTCTGACTATGCACTCGGGATCCCTCATTTTCTCATTCATTTTTTCCCTCGTTCTATCACTTATCTCATCCTCTTCATTTGTGTAGATATGTTCAGGTTGGTCATGAATAGGCATAAGCATCACATTACCATCATATAGGGCTGGTTGAAGTGCTTTCATGTCCCTAAGGATGGTTGACTTAGGTTCACCTATCATGAATTTACTATGCTTATCACTCAACTTTCTGTGCTTATGAATCATTTGAGCAGTTTGTATGGTTTGATTTTGTGTGTACAACTTATCTTCAAGCTTATTTTTTAACGTCTTGAGTCTAGAGAAATCATTTAAAAGAGTTGTTTCTTTTTGTTTGAATTCTTGCTTAAGTGTAGTTACACACTTTTGTGCTTCCTGTTTCTGTTTGACAGACTGTTCTAGCTGACTTTTCAAAGAACTCAACTCTAATTTTAATGTTTCTTCTCTCACTCTAGACTCTTTAATAAGTGTACTCATTTGACCTTCTAATTTCTGCTCACGATCATTAAGCTCAAACTTAGCACGCAGTTCATACATAGCCACTTGTTCTTTATAGATGTTTAGTCTAGTGATCAAGTCATCATCATGGACAGGTAATTTGTTCTCATGGCACTCACATGTATTATCTATATTACCCGCATTATCTAAGGCACATACATTACTCATAACACAAACATCATTATTGACAAAAGATTCACCATTTGGTACATCAGGCGAGTTGTTGTGATTCAAATACTGTTCATATGAAATAATATTGCTATTTTCCATGTCAACATTACTTGAGTCAGAAACATCTGCCTGATGTACTTCTTCGGGAATCTTATGTCCCTCGACAATATTATATGTGTCATAAATTTTTAGTACCTCAGATATCACGGATGCATTAGAAGGACCAGCTTGACGGGGAGATGAGACCAGGGAAGACAAGTTAGCCATGAAGATTGTTTGAGCCGTAGGTTCATCATCTACATCAGAGTCATATGCATCATAGTCATCTGCCTTGAAGATGTTAGGATCATTAAGTGCTAGATCCTGAACAGGTTTCTCGTCCACATCTTCATCAAAAGTATTTCCTCCATCTCCTGCCAAGAACAATAACTCTTCCTCATCCAATACAGCTCCATTCTCTTGAGCTTGCATTAACAGCATCTTGTCTTTGAAATAATCTGAGTTCTGAGGACGTTTAGGTTGATTGCAGTTTCTAGCAATGTGTCCAAGCCCCCACAATTATAACACTTGATTTGTTTCCCTTGCCCCTGATTGGCATTCCCTGCTCTATTCTGCACATAACCTCGACCCATGTTTCTACCAGCTCTCCCTTGCACATTCTGAACCACAATTTTCCCATCCTCCACCATTGCTAGATTGCGTAGGTTGGATGAATTCCTTAACTGATTGTTGGTCTGAGGGAGTGATGCTTGAAACTGTTGAACTAGTAATGAAACTTGATTGGTGAGATTGTCAATCATTTTGTTGGTCTGAGAGTAGCCTGAGTCAAGTTGAGAGCTCATAGCAGGTACTTGTGAGTGAAGTTGATGATAGCTTGGGTTGGATGATGATTGGATTGTCGGTTGAACATTTGTCATGAACGCTAGTGGATCATTTGTAGTTGAAGGACTTAACTTTTCTCTCAGCACCCGATCATAGACAGCATGCTTCTCATGTTGTTGCAGGTATGCATACAGCTGTTCATAGTTGGTATCCCTTAAACCTTTGTTGAGTTTGACAGCAGTAACAAATCTGTCCCATTCAGGAGTCATGTTGTTCACAAACTTTGAGTTTAGTTGGATATTGGGCATAGTCATTCTGATCATCCTCATATCATTCACCAACTTATGAAATCTCACATAGTAGTCTGTGACATTCTCTCCTGGGTTCATTTTGAAATGCTCGAACTCATCATACAGCTGTGACTCACGATCTTCCTTTGTGAGTTCTGACCCTGCCAACAACATTTTAACGTTGTCCCACACAGCTTTGGCTTCAGTGTTGAAATTGATGAGCTTGTATACATCCTTTGGAAGACCTTGAATGACTATGTTTGAGGCTCTAATGTCGGCATCATACCTCTTCTTTTCTTCTTCATTAAGATCATTGTAGTTTCTAGGTCTGTCTATGCCCCAAGTTACAGTCCCATCTTCACCAGTTGTAACAACATCTCTGGTGGTACCCATCTGATATGGTCCATCGTCAATTGACTTAAGAATGTTAACTCCATTATCTTTTCCCAAGCAGTAAAGTCTTATCATTTGTGCCCAAGACTCATAATCCGTCCTATCTAGCATAGGTGGACGAGTGTCAGATCCTGCTGCTTGAATATCTTCTGATGATGTGTTTGATGTGGTAGCCATAGTAACTACGGGATTTTACAGATCTTGTGATTTAACCTAGAAATCGAATCTTTCGCGGGAATTTCTAAAATCACCAAGACACAAACCGCCTAGACAAATAGCACTCTTGAGGATACAAACCGCCTAGACAAACCGCGTAGACACAAACCGAGTTCACACTGCAGAGACAAACCGCGTAGACACAAACCGAGTTCACGCTGGAGAGACAAACCGCGTTGATACAAACCGCATACACACCTCAAAGACAAACCGCGTAGACACAAACCGAGTTCACGCTGCAGATACAAACCGCGTAGACACAAACCGAGTTCACGCTGGAGATACAAACCGCGTTGACACAAACCGAGTAAACGCTGCTTATACAAACCGCGTAGACACAAACCGAGTTCACGCTGGAGATACAAACCGCGTTGACACAAACCGAGTTCACGCTGCAGAGACAAACCGCGTTGACACAAACCGCGTACGCACCTTAGAGACAAACCGCGTTGGCACAAACTTCCAAACACGTCACTTTCAATGCTGTTTGTCCTTTTGCCTAAACTAGTAATAGGACAAACTGCGTACCCGATGTGACACAAACCGCGTTCAAGAACGTCCAAAATACACAAACCGCATCCAAGAACACTTGAAAGAAAAACACTCGAATCACCCAAAAACACCACACAAACCTTAAATCTGTGAATCCAAGCACTAAATACTACTCTTATACTATTCCTAAGCTAGAAAGTACAAGGTATAACAACTTTTAATCACTAAACAAAGCACAAAATGAAATAAATGTAACTTAACAAATCGAACCAAAAAACCTCAAAAACTACACAAATCCGTGAATACCAACTCTCATGGACCTAACCTAAATCTCTTATACCAATTGTAGGGTATTCACAATGCAAGAAACACTTGTTTGAGGCTTAGTTTTGGATCGAATGGAAGAGAACTTAGAGAGAGAAAGTGGGAACTTCTAGTGAGAGAAACACTATGTGTATTAGCTTGAATGTAATGAGAGTTCCAACCCTTCCCTTGTGTGGGAAGGGGTATTTATACTTACATCATAATATGCCCCTAGCGGGCTGTAGAGTGAGCTGACAGAGGGTAAAGACCCGACCCACTCCACAATACTAATAATAATAACTAGGCTACTAATAATATTACTGATAATCCTATGAGCTATGATGTACTAATAATTACTCGGGGTGACCGAGTCTTCAGCTGAATATTCATATTCCTAACAGTGCCAATGGTTGAGGAGGACTAGGTGGAAGTAAGGGTGTGGTAGTCCTAATTGTGGAAGAGGATGATGAGGTTGGCCTAGTTGAAGTGGCTTTGGAAGGAGCCAAAGGTGTAGAAATTGATGAGATTGAATTGGTTGAGGGT
This sequence comes from Artemisia tridentata subsp. tridentata, assembly GCA_021014915.2. Classification (NCBI taxonomy): domain Eukaryota; kingdom Viridiplantae; phylum Streptophyta; class Magnoliopsida; order Asterales; family Asteraceae; genus Artemisia; species Artemisia tridentata. The sequence continues at coordinate 448,520,236 of CP139509.1, read as the reverse complement.
AATGGTGTATGAATGTCTTCATCATCTTCTAGTGTAAGATCAATGAAAAGTATTTCCTTGGGTGGTTTTATGTTGAGTCTTGGTTTCTTTGCTTTATGTGAGGTGGTAGCAATAGTGGAAGACATGATGAGTTTATGATGAATGTGGGATGGTGAGGAAGATGAATGCATGATAAGAGCTTAAATAGCCAAATCAAAGGCATGCATGGATTGGTAGGATTGTGAGTTTAGGGAATTGGGAGTGTTGGAATCAGCACATGTTTGCAGAATCTAAGGGAAAGAAAGTCAAAAAGTGAAAGCAAACAGTTAAAAACGTATTCCCAGAGGACGGTACCACTAAATCACCCACGGTACCACTAAATTTAGTGGTGCCGTGACCTCCAGTTGACGTTTTTACCAGTTCTGCAGGATTTAGGCTGCCTAAATGGGTAATTCTAGGGATATTATTTGCAGCAAATCCTATTGCCTCAATTCACTAAAGAATAATCACATAGTTTTCATAACACTTGCCACAACTAGCAACAAACAAAAACATGTGATTATCTAAATTTAGGCTACTATTAAGCATGCAATCTATCAAGTAATATAATCATCTAGAGCATGCAAGAGAAAAATGTAAAAAGATAAAATAAAAGATAAGAACTAAATAAAACTTATATAACCAAGAATTAAGCTTTATTAAGTGCTCAAAGCAACCAATTCCAAGTTAATAATCTTGATGCGTGGTTTTTGCGACCTTACAACAGGTTTTACCTCTCGAGGGATCTCGAGAAGCTTGCAATCCCCACCAGGCAGTGTACCTGACCGATGTAGTATAGTGAAGTGGCAAGTACTGGGGGATTGATCGTTCTCTAGGGGAATAGTGTCGTTAGGATTGAAAAACTACTCTAATAGGTCTAAGGGTGAGGGAAGATTCTTTTTGTATTTTTATATTTTTATGAAAGCAAGTAAAATCTCGGGTTTGAAGGAGTGGGCGGAATTAGTTGCTAGTCAACTAACCCAAATAACTACAAATGCAAATAAAATAAAATAACTGAAAATAAAAAGGTTGTGAAACTTATATGGAGAGAAATGTGTTTACTTAGATTTCCTTACTCCCTAGCTATCTTTTACCGGTTGATTAGTGTGTATTAATTGCGTGGATGACGGGTGTATTCCTTAATACCAATCGTGGGGTGGCGTACGTACTTCCCCAACTCTACAAGCTCCTACTTCACTCCTATGTCGAGCCGGCTAAGAAGCTCCTAACATGGGATCACTAGAATTCGCTCATGCATTAAATACAACCATAAAAACCTTAGTACGCATTGGTTCATGTTTCTTAAGACGTTCAAGCAAGTTACCGTATAGGAGGTTAGCCAGTTTTCTTAAGCCTAACATCGATAAACAATCATCCAATACAATTAATAACACACCAATAACCAATAATCAATAGTTAGGTTTCATTAGATCTAAGCAAACACAAGATAAATCTAGCCTAGCATGTTAATTAAAAGACAAGAACAAGATATAATCAAACAACACATAGACATATTGAATGATTAAGTGATTACTTATCTTCAATTAAACATGGGAGATCCAAGGGTATAAAACCCTTAAAAATGGCAGAAAATTCGTCTTAGGGTTTCTCCTCACAAAGTTGCACACTATGAATAAAAATTGCAAAACTATATATAGAGTTTAGTGGCTGACGGCGTCACGTTGTAGGAGGTGACGCCGTCACCTCGCCGTGGCTAGGGTTCCCGGATGGTCTTCCTGACGCCGTCCCTCTTTAATCCTCCAAAATCCGCTCTGGCCTATCAAGGGTTGACGCCGTCAGAAATGTGCTTGACGCCGTCTCTCTTTAACTTAAACCGTGATGGCCTTGATCACCTTAAAGGGTGACGCCGTCAGATTTTCCATTGTAAAACTCTCTGGCGCGTCACGTGTATTTTTCATATCCACCTCTTTTGCCAAGCCATGACGCCGTCTGGAATAATTCTTGACGCCGTCAAGTGTACTTTTCCAGCAACTTTGAAGACTTTGTCTTTTTCTTCACTTTTATGCTCCAAAAATGTCCAAAATGCTTCCTTTTCCAGATTTCTTCTCCAAAGTACCTAAAATGACAAAAGGAACGATTTAGGGCAATATTTGATCAAATAAATACGATTTAGGGCTTAAATGACCCCCTAAAAGCGGTACACTTTTCGCTTCATCAATAATCCTAAGTTAAACCAAACTTGTTAATGTTAAATGGCCATAGCCAAGACCCCATGAGAGATAGCTTAATAATACTTAAGTTAATAATACTAATTAAGTTAGTAGTTTAAAGCATTGTTTAATCTCTCATTCTCCCCAACTTCTTGACCTTGTTGCTAATGCCCTTGAGTGCCTTCCTAATTGACTTGAAACCCCGATGGTTTGCTTGTGCATCAATACTTGCTGATTGTACATCTTTGTTTGCCTTCTCATTATAGCACTTAAGTTGGTGTTGTTGTAAGGAAGTTTGGTTATTGGTGTGAAGGTTGACGTGTCAAGATTGTAAATGAATGTGTCGGGTGAAGGAGTACGAGCACAAGAAGTTCCTTCTTCATTCACTTCAACATCATCCTCATCCATAGGTTGAGATGATGATCCATGATGAAAGGATGAGGAAGAGAAAGTAGCATCAGAAGTGGACTTACGAGCACGTTTAGACCCTTTGTCACTATGTTGCTTTATGTGACGTTGTAGTCAACCAAGGGGTTTCATAATGGGATCAACGAGGAACTAGTCGACGTTATTAAGATGTGGGTAATTAGCCATAACCCAACTAAAGAGATGAGTAAGCAACATACCGTATGGCATGAGCTTATCGGACCGACTATGAATGTTAGCCATTCTTTTTTTCATATAGTATGCGAGGTTGTATGGCTCCTCGTTACTAAGGCAATAGAGCATGTGGGCTAGACTTGCCAGAACATGATCCCGGTTACCCGCAAGAGACAAGATGTTCTCACGAAGAAGGAGTTCCCAATTTTTGAGATCGGGAAGAATTTCTTTGAGATAGATACGGTTTGGGTCGAGGTGGACTATTGAACCATCACGTTTTTTGTACGTGTTGGTGACACGAGGGATTTGAAGATGGTGCTTTATGCTTTGAAGATCGGGAATTTCGGTTAGATATGGACTTTCACTTTCAAGATGATAGTAAAGGGACTCTAAGGAATGGTCTTCTGTGTAGGCACATTGACCATAGGAAGGAACACCTAGAATGTCACCAAGTTTGGTGATGGACAAAATGATATGTTGATTTTGAATCCAAAAATCTAGGAAGACATTACCCACAAGATCATTGAAGGTACGAACACGACTATAGAATTCAAGGATTAAACAAGGACATATTTGATCATTTATTTTATATAAACAATCAAAGTCGATTGTAGGAAAGCATACATTTATGCCATTCAAAGGAGCAAAATAAGCATCGACTACATGACCTTCGTGTATATATCGATGTTGGACTTTAAGAAGATAAGCTTTTTGCTCATCAGGAATGTTTGGATCATCGATTAGTGAAGGGATGTAGGATTTGGTGTTTTGGTAATCGTTACGAGGCATTGTTACCTACAAAAATATATAAGTATGTATATGTTAACTATTGTATTTTGATGATCACATTTCTAGTGTGTGTGCCTATATGCAAACAATGTGGAGGCTTGGTAATCTCGACTCTAAAACAAAAATAATGAGATTACCCAAACGCTTCTAACTTCACTTTTGCTCAAACAAATATGTGGAAGAATACATATTAGTTATGTAATTCAATCAATATTTGTGAGATCATGTATGCATGCGAAAACGTTTTTAGTTTGTATCAACAATGCACGAAAAATGTTTCATGATCCTATTTGTGTGAAATTTTTTGAAAACAATGGAATTGAGGTGTTTGGCAAATGCGACAATTTGGCGCCAAAAATCTTAAAGTTGAGAAGCTTGAATGTTAATGACTCCTAATCCAATTTCAAGTAACCTAGACATGATTCCACTAAAAATATTTAATCTAATTCCAATTTAAATAGTGAAATTCGGACTAAGGTATATAATGTAAGTGGCTTGATGCAAATCCTATGTTTAGGGAATCATGTAAGTTATACATTGTCTAATCCTAGTCCTAATTGCATAAAAATTCAATCAAAATTGAAAAGTCCCAATTCAATTTTATGTATATGAACAAACCCTAGACTCAAATTAGAAAGAAATTAAAGTTAATTTACTTACAATTAATGTTGGGTAAGATGTAGTGATTGATATTCTTTAAATGCAATGCCTCGATCTTGATTAACAAGAGTGTAATTAGATTGGGTGTGATATTCAGTTTTGACAGCAAAAAGGGAAGATGGTATGTTGTTTTGAATGAGTAAACAGAGGGAAAGATGAAGAAAAATGGGGTTATCAGATGCACGGTACCACTAATGTTTAGTGGTGCCGTGCCACTTTAGTGGAGCCGTGCACTGCTGAAACTGATTTTTGCCCCATTTTGATTTTTGACGAATTAATCTTACTTAATTAGTAAGATTTTTTGACGCGATGGGAGAGTTTATACCTAATAAACTCTTTTAACAGAAATAACTAGGCTAGACGGCAAGAGATGACTTTAATATTTCCGAGGAAATACATAGGTAGTCATTAGAGCGATATGAGGTATGATTTTAGATATTTCCAATGAAATAGATAGTCATAAACTCTTTTACGAGATGAGTCCATTGGAATTTGAACGTTGAAGCTAGACGTGAAAGGATGACTTTGATATTTTCAAGGAAATACGTAAATAGTCATTTGGAGGGATGTGAAGGATGACTTAATATTTCCACTGAAATATTTAAAAAGTCATGAGACGAGACATAAGAGATGACTTCAATATTTCCAGTGAAATATTCAAGTAGTCATAAGAGGGATGTGAAGGATGACTTAATATTTCCACTGAAATATTTAAAAAGTCATGAGACGAGACATAAGAGATGACTTCAATATTTCCAGTGAAATATTCAAGTAGTCATAAGAGGGATATGAATGATAACTTAATATTTCTAGTGAAATATTTAAAAAGTCATGAGATGAGACATAAGAAATGACTTCAATATTTTCAGTGAAATATTCAAGTAGTCATAAGAGGGATGTGAAGGATGACTTAATATTTCTAGTGAAATATTTAAAAGTCATGAGACAAGACACAAGAGATGACTTCAATATTTCCAGTGAAATATTTAAGTAGTAATAAGAGGGATTTAAAGGACATATTTGAACACATGGGAATTGTGAAATTCATGGAATGTGTTCCATCATTCCTAGACCTAGACGAAGATAGTTAGAGGATTCTCGTTTGAGAGGTTTGGTTGGGATATCGACGATGTTGTCCTTTGAGGGAAACTTTTCGATAGAAATGTTTTCTCTTTGGGCATTATCGCGACGGAGGAGATGACGTACTTCGATGTGCTTCGTACATGAGCATTCCACGGGGTTCTTGGTCAAGTCAATTTGTACTTCGGTTGTCGCACTTCATAGAAATGTCATTGAGATGGATGTCACAGTTGATTAGAGCTTGTTTCATCCATAGTGCTTATTGTCATGCCTTTCTGGTGCTTGCATATTCGGCTTCGGTCATTGAGATAGCAAGAGTCGTTTGTTTCTTGGAGAACCAAGAAGTTTGACAACAACCCATGAAGGTACAAACATCACTCTTACTTTTTTGATCCACATAATCTCCCGCATTATCAGAGTTAGTATAGATAATAGTTTCTACACCAATCCCCTTGAGATAGTACAATCGCAAGTGTATAGTGCCTTTAATGCATCGGAAGATACACTTAACCGCTTCAAGGTAAGAAGTTTTTGGATCCTTCTTAGAAGCGAGCACAAGGGCAGACACTAGACATGATATCAGGCCTACTTGCCGTTAGGTAGAGTAAACTAACTATCATGCCCCTAAACTTAATACTATCTGCGTACTCACCTTCATCGTCTCTTGTGAGATTCGTCTTCGCGGACATAGGCGTTTTCATCGATTAAGATTGTTATAAGCTAAATTTCATATATATATATATATATATATATATATATATATATATATATATATATATATATATATATATATATATATATATATATATATATATATATATATATATATATATATATATATGTATGTATTTTAGTATACTTAGATTTAAGAAGATACTATCTTCAAATAATATTATATGAGGACTAGGGAAGAAACTTAATTCGCTCATCATGCTCATCTCAAACTTGTCACGCATGATCTTTGAACGATCATCGTACATTTCTGGACAAGTTGAGCCAAATATAGTTGTCGTCGACAAATATTTGAGCAATGATGGGATGTGAATTTCGTTTCTTAGTGAAAAGTGTGTTGTCAACCATTTTCATGGTATATTCATGTTTAAGTAAGAAAGCTTTTAATATGTCGTACCAAGCTTTGGAGGCTTGTTTAAGATCATAGAGTGCTTTCTTGAGTTTATAAACATGATATGGTTTTTATGGATCAACAAATCCTGGAGGTTGTACTACATATACCTCCTTGTTGACAAAACCATATAGGGATGCACTTTTCACATCCATTATGTTAGTGCTCACTAAGTTAGATTCTAAGAACTCTACATGCTTAATATTTCTAATAATGAGGAAGTTTTGAGAAAGCGTACATTAGCCTGAGGTGTTGCCTTTTAATCTAGAAGACGTGACTACCTTTGTTGTAAGCTAAGTAGGATGAGACTAGACTTGATTTTCCGTCATGAGATTAGTGCACTCACTAATCATAACCCATTCGTCGGACTCCAAGTAGATTCCCAATCATAACAATCTAGCAAGACAGAACCTCAAACATTTGGTCCCCAATATCTCATGGGTCCAAAGTTGTTAGTGTTAAACATCCCATGTACTTCTTGCATTTGGTTTGGATGTTGGAATGGAGGACAAATTTTCCATGGTAAGTAACTTTGCAGCTGACGGTTATTCCAAGTTACAGGATAGTTACTTGGATAACTTTGTCTTCTAAAGTTACTTCTCGGTTGAGGAGTTCTTGACCGAGGTTTAGGAACATTTTTTTTTCAAGGTGGAGGAGTCTTTGATCTAGTATTGGGTTTTACAAAGCCAAGCCCGGGTATTGACAAAGGTTTGTCAGAACTTTTGACTTCCTTTTTACTAGCAATAGGTACTTCTACATTATTAACAACTATGTGACTCGGTTTAGGACTTAAGTTATTTTTTAAAATCGAACCTGTTCTGAATTTAGCACCAGACGGTACCACGGTACCACTAATTTTAGTGGTGCCATCTGTACCTTTAATGGTACCGTCCTCTGCTATTTCAGATAATCCAGATTTTACAAATTTTACTTGTTTAGTTTCACTTGTAGAAGCTTTATTTGGGTCAAATCCTAAGCCTGGTCTGGCATGTTCACTATACCTCATTTGAAGCTTAAGCCATTAGACATGTTTCGTTGTTGGGCTTCTTCTCTTCTTCTTCACCGCTATCATTCCAAGAGCCTCCTACGAAAGCTCTTTGGTTGTTGGTTCTCGATGGTTTGGGACATTCTCCTATGAGGTTATTAGGATTTCCGCATCTAAAGCATTTCCTATCACTCTTTCCTTTCTTCTCATCTCGGTTCTTTTGAAGTGACTTCTTTTCATCGCGAGGTTGTCTAACGAATCTACCTCTTCTCCTAAAACAACTTATTAAAATCTCTAATGGCTAAAGCATACTCTTCGTCTTCACTATCGGAATCTGAACTTTCCTCATTACTAGACTCCTTTTTGGCTTTCAATGCTAGAGATCTAACTCTCTCGCTTTTGCCTTTGACTATGTCGGAGTCTTTCTTGATTATCATTTCATGAACCTTCAAGTTTCCTATTAGTTCATCAAGTGATAATGTCGCCAAGTTCTTTGACTCTTCAATGGTGGTGACCTTTGCTCTCCATTTGGGATGTAGAGCCCTAAGAAACTTCCTAACATAGTTCTTGCTAGAATAAACTTCATCAAGAGCTTTAAGACTAGTAATAATAGTATTAAATCTAGAAAAGGAATTATCAATAGATTCATCTTCCGGAATGGAAAATTGTTCATATTGTTGCACAAGAAGATCTATCTTGTTCTCTTTGACTTGATTATTACCTTGATGAGTGACTAACAAAGTTTTCCAAATTTCTTTTGCCGTGTTACACATAAAAATTCTTTCAAATTCCTTTTTCGGCAAAGCATTATAAATCATCATTTTAGCCTCATCATTTTTGGCTAGTTTTCTTTTAAGGTTATCACTTTGTTTATTATAAGGAACTATTTCATCCCTTTTTATTTCGGGATTCTTTTCAATCGGTTGAAAGTCACCCTCGGTAATAATATGCCAAAGATCAATGTCTTTTGATTTCACTTACGTTTCGAATCTTGTTTTCCAATATATAAAACAATCGGTTTCAAAAAGTGGTGGTCTTTGCATAGATTGCTCTTCTTGATATTTGTCGAAATCCATTGATCGATTCAAGTTTTAAAATACAATTTATTTTAAAATCTTGCCTAACCTGTCTCTGATACCAATTGTGGAAAACTAGAAGGGGGGGGGGGGGTGTTGAATAGTTTTACTGGTTTTTAATTAGTTTATAAAACTTTACTTGTGAAAAACTTTGATTCGATTCTTTTGTGAAATCAATCAACACCAATATGAACACTAAACTATACTATCTAATATAAACAATAAATATAAAGAAATGAGATGGAAAGATCAAACCGGGACAAAGAGATTTATAGTGGTTCAGTCACGAAGCTCTTCTTCGCCCTACTCCACTCCCCGAGTACCAAACTCGAGAGTTCTAAGCACTATGTCAACAAAGCTCCCTTCAGGCGGAGAAAATCATACAACGTCGCTTATCCTTATTACCGACACTAAGATAAATGTCGAGTACTAATCTTAGCTAGTACCAATCTACCACGATCCACACGATCCTTACTAAATCACACAATCAACACACTTGATTCGATCTACCCGATCTACCCTTGATCCACTTGATCAACACACAAGCCCACAAGCTACAAGAGATCTCCAAGATCTCAACAAGATCACAATGATCTACTCTCACAAACTACACAAAAGAAAATGAACTTGGTATATGCTAGGATACAACAAGTATGTAACAAGTGTTACAAGTGCACTAACTATAACTACAACACTTTGTATCTTCTTTGATACTTTGTGTTCTTCTCTTGCACTAGTAGAGGAATGAAGGTGATCACTTGGTTGGATGATTGGATCACTCTTTAAACAAAAGAAAACTAAACTAAATGATCAAAGTAGAGAAGATGTGATAAGAGTTTTAAACTCAGAAAGTTGTGTGTGAAAAAGGATGCCCAAAAACTGTGAAGATGGCTGGTATTTATAGGCACAAGAAATTTGCCCGTTATAGGGACACGGTACCACTAAATACCACACGGTACCACTAAATTTAGTGGTACCGTGCCAGACAAGGATGCTCCAATTTTTGTTTTTAGTGGTGAAAGTTTATTTGGGAAAGTTTGAAGCTGATTTTGGGGGGAAAATAGCTGTTATGATTTTTAAACTTATTTTTCCAATAAAACATTTCTTTATAATTCAAAAATAACTTGTAAGGTATATTTTTGAAAAAATATTTTGTCACATTAAAAATGTGATGTTTAAAACACAAATTCACTTCTTTGATCATTAGTCAAGTTGTAAATTTGTTTGTTCATACCTAGAGTGATTTATGTAGAAACGGGATATTTCGACTAAAAACTTGTTTACGTTAATTTTGACGTAAATTTTTTTCACATTTTGTTATCATCAAAACGTGGAGTTATCGAAAGTTATAAATAACGTTTTTAGAACATTATTTGCATCAACAAAATGTGTTTAAATCTCTATCCACATATTAAACTTTTAGTGCATAACATTCCGTCATCAATCCATGTCAAGTAGGTAATCATCCGATACAGAGTACTTAATATAGCCAATAAAGAGTCTAAAAGAAGTCATCCAATGCCAAAGGATGGAGTTAATACCTTGAGAATCAGGATATGCAGGCTCAAGCAACAACTCAGACCATCCAGGTACATTACCAGACTGAACCATCCCATACGTAGTATTTAATTCTTGAGAATACAGTCATTTATCTTCATAGTTTTTAACATATACTATTATTCATAAATAATTCAGATATATCTCAAAGATACTTGAAAATTCGTTCACAAACGGCCTATCTTCCTCAGTATTTTTCAGATAATCTTTGTCAGAATTACCAGTTGTAAACTGATTGACACTAGAAACTACATGATTCACAATTGGTAAAATCGTGAGATGTGTCGATGGTGACCCCTGATCAACTGAGCGTTATCTGTTGCAGAAGGCAAGGCCAGTTGATCCCCCAACCTTATAATTATCCACTTGTTGAATACAAACACCTTGCGTTAAGCTAGAAGCATTTACTGAGAGGAACCCATTGCCTTTAACAGTAGCAAACGCATTCTTAACAAGCATCGAGTCAGACAAGTGGTAAAAGCGTCCTCTCCGTTTTGCCTACGACATTTTGAAAAAAGTGCAAAACAAAAGATTAACATTGTTTAACAATAACTAAAGAAAGGATTACCTTTAGACTATCGATTTGAATATCCCCAATGGCAGGAAAGCATTGATGGTGTTTGATCCGTGCTGAATACACTTATAAATAAATGCAGACAGCGGATACACGTGAATAAATACAAATCACCCCTTTGTGAAAAAGGATACTTGCAAAAACTCACGCTCGTGTGTAGTGAGAAACCAGGTAAGTGATTACCCGGATCGTTTCCCAACGAGGTGTGAATGGGCAAACTGTGGAAAGCTTTGGATTAGAGTGACTGATGAATTAGATATTTTGGATTTTGCTTTTTTTTAATAATTCTAATTAACAAATGAAAAACAAATATACACAAGAAAATTAAACGCGATTTAAATAAACTGAAAACGCGTAACGGGAAATCTAAAAACGGGACTAAAAAGTGAAATATTATGAAATCTAATCTTACAAGTGTAAAATTATTTAAAACTTATTTTAAAACTAAAATTATATTTTTTATACTTTATATCTAATTATTATTAATTATTTATTATTTAATAATTATTTAAAACTAATTTAAATTATAATAAATACTAAATAAACAAAGAAAAATCTAAAATTTTTTATATAAATATTATAAGATGAAAAGAAGCTATGAAAATTATAAAAATGAAAAATGCTTAATTAAAATTTTAAAAAGATAAAATCTATTAAATAGAAGCTATCACTTATTTTCTATTTTGTTTTTCTTAAGGTCTAAAAATGTTATTATAATTTTCCTATATTCTATTTAATAAAAGAAAATTTTGAAAATTAAAATTATATTTTTCTGATTATTATTCTATTTATTATGATTTAATTACTATTATAAACTAATTAAAAAGATTAAAAATATCAAATGACTTAAGAAAAATCTGAAAAATTCAGGATAAGTCTAAAATATTATATAAAAGCTAGGAAAATTAAAATCAAAAGTTCACTAAACCCTAATAAGCAGTTGGGCAGATAAGCAGTTGGGCAAATAAGCTAAAAATAAGCTAATAAGCACAAAAATTTACCAAAGGCTCAGAACAAGTTTAATATACTATATTAAGCATAAAAAAACTTAAAAATACAAATAAGCACAAGAAATGAGCAAGATAAGCAGTAGAACAGTAGCAAAGCTTATACAGAAACTTAGGAAAATGGCCAATTTGCAGGGCAGATTAAGCAATCAATAAGCTGATAAGTGAGAACTTTTATGGGCGAAAAAGATTGCTAGTACTATGAGCTATTCAGAAAACCAAAAAGCAAGGACTTAGCTTATCTAGATAAGCCACAATTGAGTTAAGTTCAGCAGCTTCAGCAACTCAGTATATACTGAGTCTGCTGTGTGCAGAGTTGTGCAGAAGTTGTGCAGAGAAACTAGGCAAATGGGACTTTACTAAATAGACTATAATGGACTCAGAGAAGCCAAAGTTGAAGGCCAAAAGAGCTTCTGGCTATAGATGGCTTGTTTGAGCTTTTTGAGGGCTAAAATTACCATAGGTTATGTAAAACTGCCATATCTATCTATATAACTTAGAAAATCTAAGAAATAGCTTATAAGGACTGAATTAAGCTAGAACAAAGTTGGTCAAGTGGTAATTGTACAGTAACTATGGGTTTTGACCCGTTTGACTTCCTGTGCCAAACACCCCTTTAATAGGGTCTGTTTGGTTTTTAAACTAACACAGGCTTAATTTACTTATAATTTATGATAAAAATAGATTATATAACTTATAATGACTATAATTAACAACTTTTAAAATAGAAATAAGCAGTTAAATTAGTTATACTATGTTTAGCTATTTTTGGACTTTTTATAGGTTTATAAGGAAAATAAAGACAAATGGCTATTTAATTACTGATTAACTGATGAAATATGTTTATAAACTATAAATAAGCAATAAATACTGAAAATAAGCTAATTATAAGCTGTGGAACAGTAAAATGAAAAATTAAGTAAAAATACTTGAAATTAGCTTACAACTATGAGGATTAAAGAACATGAACCAAGGATCAGAAACCACTCCTAGCTTGTTGTCAACAAGCTAGAAACCAGAAAAGCCATCCAGATTAGCTTCTACCCCCCCCCCCCAGAACTGCTTATTGGACCACAGGTTGACTTTCATTGACTTTTTCTTGATTTTGAATTTTAGAACTGAGTTAAACTAAAATAAGCTCACAATAAGCTATATAAGCTTATATGAGATTATAGAAACAGAGAATAAGCTTTATGATTAACACATAACTTAATTCGAATTTAACAGCAACACTTGAACTTTTATTTAAACTTAAGATTGAGTACAAAGCTTGAAAACATAAAGATTACTGAGCTAAATCAAACTAGAATTACAACTGAAACTACTTTTGAAACTGAAATGAACATTAACTACTTTTCTACACTACTTGTGGTCTTAATCTACTGACAACTAATTCCTTTGGTCTTCTCTTCCTTTTATAGTACTCTCAGAAGCTTCCCTCATCCATTCCGAGCTAATCCCACCATTAAAATAGAGTGTAAGTCATCTCAGCCATCCATGGCCATTTTGGCGGGAAAATGTCAAGTGGGTAATTTGGCTTCTACTGAGAACGTGGGGGTGTTAACTTGTGGAGAACTATCATTGGAGGAGGGGGGTGGTGGATTGTCAGGGTTTAGAGTGGTTTGGCAGAGAAAACCGTGGGTAAGGTGGTATTGGCGGGCAAGTTAGGGAAGAAGACGGGTCAAACTTGGGTTTGACCCTGGGATATTTAGCTAAGGGTGTTATTGGATCCGGGTTTATATCTTTTTGTGGGCTGGGTTAGTGTAGGGATTGGATTGGGTTTAGTTTTATTTATGGGTTAAGGGTAGGATTGGACTGGAAATGGGTTTATTTTAGGATTGGATTTGGATTTGATTTTAAGTTTAGGGACCATTGTTGTAATATGCTGAAAATCCAAGGACCATTCGTGCCAAAATCCAAAACTATTTCCAAGGGTACAAATTGTCATTCTTTGATTCCTGGGGACTTTTGTTGACTTTTCTTCAAAATAATTTATCCAGGGACCATTTCTGACAATCTTTGAAAGTTCAGGGACTGAATCTGCCAATTATGCAAACTTTGGGGACTGAAATTTACAGTTTTGTGAACTTTGTATGTTTTTCACTTGTTTTCAATCTTTTTGTACCTGAATCATATAAAAACACATTTCAATGATATTTGTAACATTTATATGGTCATTTGTGTGCTTTTGGTCGTTTTTGTGGGTTTAAACAAGGTAAAATATATGTGTATTTAGACACATATCAGTGTTCCAACATTATTTTCCCTGCATAAAAAAACAACGATACTTTGTTTAGAAAAATGTACTCTCTGATGTTTACTTTCTTAACTGAACATGGTAATTATTTTATCCACACAAGACAGATGAAAGTGTTCCATCACTACACTGTCATATAATAAATAAAACACTACAATGTATAGCATATTTAAAAAGTTTATTTCGAGTATTAATGTTTATTATAAAGTCAAACCAATCTAAATATTACGATATTTAAACTCGTAACACTACTGAACGGCATTGGCATAGCTTAGTGACGTGTATAGCCTGAAATTCCTAACACTAATGTGATTCATTTAAGCTTGTGCTTATTAACTTATCAGGTACAATAAGCTTTTTATATATGTGACCCCACATTGGCTACTAATAGTACAATAATTCATATGACATCGATGAAAGGTTCATGGAAGCAAAGATCTTTTGAAGACGTACAACCACCTATCAACGAGTCCACATATAATCCTAATGGCAGTGTTGAAGAGGCAGATAGGCGCATACATGATTATGATAACTAAAACACATGATTATGATAACTAAAACAACAAGAAACAAAGGTGAAAGAAATATGAGTACGGATAAATATTCAACTAGCTTATAAGCAAATTAACTATTCTTAATAGAAGTAATGTAAACTTGTACCAATGCCACCAAAATATGCACTCCAGCAAGGTTGATAGCTCAGTTTCACATACCATTCACCAAAATATTCAACTAGCTTATAAGCAAATTTACTATTCTTATAGTTTCCGATTATACTTGAGCATAACCAATAGTAACCTCACAAGCTTGCTCGTGGATTCAGATATCCCATGATCATGCAACGAGATGAACCATTAATCTAATGAATTTGATCATGCAAAAAAACGCACCAGATCCTACAGAGTCAAGTAGTTTCTATACATACACAAAGAGCACGAGCAGCAGGCGTCAGCCATGGTTTTCTCCTGGTATGATATAACTATCCAAAAAAAATATCTCTTACATATTGTATGAGTGGAAAACATATTTAAGCTCAAGCCTTAGTGAGGGAGCCTCGATACCATCAATAAGAAGACATTTATTTGTTCCCTATTGCCAATAGACTAGATGTGAAGATCGATATGCTCAAGGTTTGTTAGACCTCATCTAGGGATTACACAATAATAATGAATAAATCAATACGCAGCAGATAAACACAAAACATTCATTATTATTTAACAAGGTTTGTCGAATGATTCTTGTAGCTTATACAAACTATGAACCCTAGGTGTCCATTAGAGAACTTGACACCTAGACACACACACCCCTTTTATGACTACATTCTGAAGACCTGATAATAAAACCTACGCCCTACCCTCTTTATATAATAGAGGATTAGGGTTACAAAGACTCTAAATTGACAATTAAGGTCCTTTATCTTTGTCTTCATAAGTCTCCTCCATCTTTCATATTTTGTCAATATCAACTCATATTTAATTCCTAACACTAGACTTGACTTCCCTAGAGAATTGCCACACACGTACCTCTTACAAACGTTAAGATAAAAAGACATATTTACTAGTTAAGCTGTCAACAAATCTATTAAGAATATATCCATTAATAGATTATTTTGACCTGTTAAGAATCAGGAAATAAAGTTCACAGCTTGCGCAATATTGGTTCAGGCATTTCATCAAACAGTTGATATGCATTATAAAACTGAATCAATTTGCTACAAAGATAGTGATAAAAGTATTAAATTAACAAATATTACAAGCAATTGTCAAACTGAACACCGATTACAAATATGTGAATGGTGATAGGGCGATGTAGTGGTGGCTTTGCTTGCGGTTTAGTGGTAGTTGTGACGGCAGTGTAGTAGTGGTTCTGATCGGTGTAGTGGAGAGGATAGTATTTCACCTCTGGTCCGTAGAGTGTGTGTTTTGAATGAAAAAAAATTATATAGTTGGGGAAAAATAGGTTAAAACTAGATTAAATTCTCACGGTTGGATCAAAATAAATAAATGGTGGAGATATGTCCTTTAGTATGCACTAAAATAAAGGTATGTATTTGAACTTTTCTCTACTCGTATATTGAAAAAAAATATATACATATATACATACATATATATATATATATATATATATATATATATATATATATATATATATATATATATATATATATATATATATATATATATATATATAATATATAGATACATGAGTGTACGTCTTTTATCCGACAATGTCCGAGGTTGAGTAACCAAGTTATATAACAAAAAATGCCATTCCAAAATAATCGAACTTCCTCGTAAACCAACAGTTTGGGTTTGGCATGTTTCAATTCTTAATATACATTGTGAAGGCATGCACAAAATATAGGATAATTTGAAAAGTGAAAGAAATACTATCAAATAACAAATGCTGAACATGAAAACCATAGTTATCTTTTATGTTTTGATTGGGACAAACATCATGAATCATACATGGTGTTTCTTTAGTACCTTTTGCCAATATAAGAAAAAGTTAAAAGATAGATTGTGGTTGAGATGATTCCTTGAAAAAGTGTGAAGTAAACTTTGGTTTGCATTAAATCAAGTTAGCTACTCGTATTACTTGTCTTTCAGTATCTTTTTTCATCCCATATATTGATAAACATACTTGTGTTGTTCAAACATTAGCCTTGCATTCAAGAAAAAAATGACATTTGATGGTGGAAAAATTCACTTTGGGTTTGCATCTAGATATAATTTTGTGAAGTTATTATTTAACACACGCCACTAGATATAATTGAATGGTAAAAAAAAACACTTAGCCACTAGATACTATTTAGTCTGAGGCCTCTCGAACAGCACCTAGAGCAAGAAAAGATAGTACATTGAAATTAAATATAGAGTAAACTCCAAAATACATCCATGTGGTTTACCC
Organism: Artemisia tridentata subsp. tridentata; assembly: GCA_021014915.2. Taxonomy (NCBI): domain Eukaryota; kingdom Viridiplantae; phylum Streptophyta; class Magnoliopsida; order Asterales; family Asteraceae; genus Artemisia; species Artemisia tridentata. The sequence continues at coordinate 448,503,429 of CP139509.1, read as the reverse complement.
AATTTCGCACCATACATCCAAACCAAAATTTTTTTTGCAACATATACATCCATCCGTTAGTAAAAGTCAAACAAAATACATCCACGAGGACGAACGGTGCAAAGATTGTGTCATTAACTTGGACACGTGGCAGTTATCTATTTTTAAGCAAGGGTAATTTATTCTTTTTATTCACACGTACTCACTCTTTTTCTACCACAAATTAAATAATTCAAATCTGCTCCTTATAAAAAACACAAACACAAATCCAAACCAAACCACAAATCCAGATATGCTTGCTGGAAATTGTTTCCGTTATCCAAAAGAAATCATCATACCCCAAATACCACAATCAACTACTTCAAATCCAAACCACAAATCCAAACTACAATCAACATATCCATACCACAAATCGAAGTTGTTAATTGTTCAAGGCTTCATGATCCCTTTTGAAGGGTCAAGGTAGGTTATTGCTTGTGTTTTTCATTTAGATGTTTTAATATTAACCGAACGAGAAGACAGATGAAACAAGGTTGGTTTAGTCTCGTCATTCATACTTTCGGATAATTAAAGAAAGTTTAGCTTTTGAAAGAGACCTGTGTTGTTCATTTCGTGTTGTACAATGAATATGAAAAGAAACTGAGGTCTTGATTTGATTATTATTGTTTGAGTTTTAAGATCTATGATGGGTTGTCATTTGATTCGCAAAGATCTATAAGATATTGATTTCTCAGAAGAGATTCGAAGCAAAAAAAAAACAAAAAAAAAAAAAAAACAAAAAAAAACAAAAACGAGACTGAGATCATTTGTTGTATTTACTTTTGTTTGTGTCTTGGTGAGAGTAGTTGTATAATGTTGTTGTTGTGAGGAGTTGGAGATGGGATTTAGGTTAGTCTTGGAGTTGGATTGAAGTGGCTTGGAATTTAACAGGCCATGGTTGTTGTTTGATTGTGATGGTCTGAGGTCATTGAGTTGGTATTAAGGTTGTTGTTTGATTGTTGTAGCTTGTTGTTTGTTGATGGGATGGATAGATTGATGGTTGGAATTTAACAGTCCATGGTTCTATCTTTCTTTTTTAAATGAAAATGAGGAGTGATTGTAGATTAGATCTATGGAATAATGTCTGAAAAAATTAGTATAGTGTTTGCCCAAAAAAATGCCGGAGAAGATGGTGGTTGTCGGAAAAGAGGCCGGAGAAGAAGGTGGTTGCCGGAAAAAAATGTCGGAGAAGATGGTGGTTGTCGGAAAATTAGCCGAAGAAGATAGTGAGTGAGGTAGAAAAGGATTTAGTGGAGTTTGGAAAATATTATATATATATATATATATATATATATATATATATATATATATATATATATATATATATATATGTTTGATGTATGATTTTTGATTTTTCAGTTTGATTTGTTGACTGTTATTTGATATGTTTGATGTAGAAAAATTTATGTTCTTGTTTTGGATTTGCTTTATTTGATTTGTGCAAGCTAATACAAAGTTCTGGAAATCTGTTCTTGTTTTGTGTTTGTGTTTCTGGGAATCGTGTTTGATTGGTATTAAAAGAATGGTGGGTGAGAGTAGGTGTGAATAAAAAGACTAAATTACCCTTGCTTAAAAATAGATAACTGCCACGTGTCCAATTTAACGACACAATCTTTGCACCGTTCGTCCTCGTGGATGTATTGTGTTTGACTTTTACTAACGGAGAAATGTATATGTTGCAAAAAAAAAATTGAATGTATAGTGCGAAATTGAGTAAACCATATGGATGTATTTTGGAGTTTACTCTTAAGTTTAAGAGCTGTGATAAACAAGCCTAATTACAAGGCCTACAAATAGACCTAATGCTCCTAATTTGACACTTGTCATCATATGAAGCATTCAACAAAAATATACTCCTAACATATCCTTCAATTAACTCCCGAGCATCCGCCATTCCTCTTTTACCATTAAACATGAATTATCTCTTTCTTATTCTTAGTTGTGTATCTATCTATTTCTGATTTCTCAAACTAGATCTGAAATATGAATATGAAATGAAAAGCTTTTTCTTATGAATAACAAAGCTTAATTACCTACAGGAACACTGTGAAACACAATAAATTAACAATTTAAATTTGGCAAAGACCCATGTTCAGTTGTAACTTTGCAAGTGAAAATACGTGGTTTTTATATCCATTGCCCAATAGTAGAAGCATATTCCGTATATAAAGACTAGAAAATCAATGACGAGGACACATGATCTTGTTAAAAGAGGGCATGCGTTGTTAAGAGGTTGTATAAAATTTGCAAGCAATGGAGGGGTGACCGAAACTTATAAGAAATAGAAAACCGGCCTTTTTTTTTTACGAAGTATCATTTAATAAGGGGTAAACTGGGAATGAAATAAAACTCTAGTTAACTTAGGGTATCTTTGGCACTAGTAGAAGCTGGAGCGGATTGCTCGAGCATGTTGCTGGAGCTTTTTTCTAAACGTTAGTTTAACTAGCATTCCATTTATTAGCTTATTTTTTTTACATGCTCCTTCAAGCTATATCAGCCAAACGAGACTTATTTTTAATGGTAGCTTATTTTTCTAACAAAAATAAGCTCATGCTATTATAAGCTCTGATAAGTTCGTGCGCCAAACATGCCCATAGTCAAAGTAAAACACGTGTCATCACATTATTATTAGGTCTCAGTTTAAGCCTAATTAGTTAGGCTTACGTATCATTTTTCTAAGTTTAATTGATCCAAATGGTTCAAAATTAAGGCGCATCCCATTAGGTTCCACCAAAACCTATAGATGAACAAGCACCTTCCATAAATAAACACCACTAGCAAGGTACTCCAATATGTCAATATACACGATCACAGCAAAACATCCAAAGGCACAATTCAATCTTGTTCTCCATATATAGCAATAAGTATATGGTGCCAACGTTCCTAAGGTGTTACTCATATGGAATGTGGATCCACATGATGTAAGATAGCCTTTATTTTCGATGGGCAATGTACAAGTCCGCTCATATTCCCCAATTTCAGTGCACAAAACTTATCCTTACGTTTTCTTTAAGTTGAGTGGTTAGGTATGGAGTTCGCAATGTTAAAACATTGATCAAGTAGGACCGTATAAGGCCATTACCATGACTAGCATTTTATGCCATGTCCATCTCCCTTGTAAAAACCTAAAAAACAGGTTTCATTTTACAATTAATGGAGGTATATCATCTAGTAGGAAGGGAGAATGACCAATTTATAACAACTAACTGATAAAAAAGACTAAAAGAGTATTGAAATCAACCTAAATGTGTTTATGATCGAGCATCAAATGTCAGGCAATTTTATCATACGTGAGCCTCCTATATATTCACTAGCTAGCGAGCTATGTGATACTATACTTTCTAGACCTTACTCATACTTTAATCGGAATGTCGAAGTAGCAAAACTGGTTTAATGAGCAATTCAAAGCTGCAAGTATAATGCCCAAGTTCCGTTGGTAATAAATAACTTTCCCATTTATCCTTAAAATGAGCTATCAATAGAGTAGCTGCTTTTCCTATTGTTTTGCCTTGTTCAGACTCTCTTAAGTTTACATTATCTAACATCACTTGTTAATATCCTTGTTGAAAAGTAGTACTATTTGTTATTCTAATGCAAAATTATAAAAGGATTCTACTTGTTTTGCACCTTATCCATCCAATTTTCTGCTCACCACTAGACTTTTTTTGGCATGGCTTTTAAAAGCAAATTGCCAACATTAAGGTAATAATGTAAAATATATCTTAATAGTTGAAATAAAGTACGACACCGTATCGTAAAAGCCAGATTACATACAATATACCATTGTTTGGTCACTTTTCTTTGAGGCTCATTTTACTCTGAACTTTTACGGTGTTATTTTAGCGACTTGAATCTCATCGTATAATTATTAAGTTGGCTGAGTGTAGCATAAGCTTGTCTTTTTATTTGAATGATTCAAGCTTGGGTGATGTAACACCCCCAAAACTTGATACATCAGAAGACTTAGCAAAGCTTCAAAGTGCTACGAAGATTGGTACACAACACAGGCATAAAAAAACGGAAATACATCATTCGTTTTAAATAAAACAATTCAAACCAAATATTTAATGTTTACATTTATTCTAAAGTGCGGAAGTAAGCCCAAAGAAAACATAAAGATAGGTCATAATTAAATTATGAGAGTCTTGAAATTGACCCATGAACCGTGCCACTTGCCAAGCCTCAAAGTCTTAAGCATTCAACATCAGATGCATCAGTTACCTGAGAAAACATGCTAAAAGGGTCAGAGTTCATAGGTTTAATCAACAAGTATCAACAGTAGGACCAATACTAGTACAGATATGGGATTTCGTCACACATGTGGTATTTTGAACGGCCACACAGTAACACATGTGGTATTTTGAACGGCCACACAGTAACATATTTATGTGACTAAATGTACTAGAATAAAAGAAACAGCTACACTTGATCCGACTTGTGTGACCATTTCGGAATTTCATTGTCACACATTTGAATATTTTTGTGACTATGGTAATTTTTTTATTTTTATTTTTATTTTTATTTTTATTTTTTGATTATTTAGTCACTTATAATTTGGGACGTGTGACAGATACAAATAAGTTTGAAACATTAGTCACACTATATATATACATATGTGACAAATATATGTCACACAATTGAACAGTGTGACCAAAATCCATATATGGTCACATGAAGTAATTGTGTATGTGGCTAAATCATATAGTCAAGTTTGTCACACATTATTTAAAAGTGACTGCTATTTTTTGCTGAATATTTAGCCACATATGAATTTGAAATGTGTGACAACTGAAAAGTAAGTTTGAAGCATTAGTCACGATATGCATTTAAAAGTGACAAATATATGTCACACACAATGTCATATATGGTCACACTAAGCCATAGACATACATGATTAAGTGTAACCAAAATTCGATACATATGGTCACGTAAGTTAATATGTGTGTCTAAAGTTTAGTGTGTGTTTGCCTGCCAAATCCTAATGTGTATAGTCACATTTAATTGTAGCACGATCATGTGACTATAGGCTTTACAATAGTCACACCATATCACAAATGTGTATCTAAATTATGTTTATGGCCACATTATAAGGGTATTATATGTGACCAATACATTCAAAATAGTCACATTGTGAAATATTCATGTGACTATTATTTATAGCAAAACGTGAACTCAGTTATCATTAACCTTGATATTAGTCACATTAAGTGTTTGTATGACTAAATTCAAGATGTTATATATGGTCACATGAAGTATTTATTTAGGTGTCTAAATCATAGAGTCATATTTTGTCACACATTTTTAAGTGTAGTTACAATTCGATACATATGGTCACACATTTCTGATAACTTATGTAATTTTGAGGGGTTAGATATGGGATTTTATAGTCTATCTAGTTTGAGTCTAATTTGATATTCACTGAATTGAGTTCAGACTATTAGTCATGACTCTTCATTTGCCCCATTACAATGCTGGGATTTTATAGTCTATCTAGTTTAATGCAATAGTAAAACAAGTGGGTAATAGTCACATGCATGACTGCACATTGACTACTTTTTCAACCACTGTTTTTTTTAACAAATTGCCTGCAATTGAGAATCTTTTATAGGTAATACTGGTTTTGTTGATCCCGGTTGAGTACTTGATCGAATTCCTTAGCTTGTAAGGTTTAGCTATGCTAGATAAATCTAACTGAACTAGGTGAACTCAAATAAGTACATTTTATTACCATCATTTATCCTATTTATTTGACTTGTTTTATTATATTATCTGTGAGAATCGATACGTTAATGTTTACTTTTGTAATTCTCAGGTAAAAACAAGTATTATGTAAAACTTGGCGATTTTGGACTAATTATGGAGCAAAACGAGCAAGATATTAAGAGTCTACTGAAATGTACAAGATCAAGATCATTCTGCTCCAGATACGCCGCAACATACTTCGTACATACGGCGCATCACTATCAAGATTTCACAAGTTACGATCCAAGTCAGCAAAGGACATGCGCCGCATAGAGAAATGGAGTTACGCCGCATCTTAAGGCGGTGTACGAATATTCCTGAATATATTAATCTTGGACCCCACGCGAAGTTAAGTCAATGCGCCGCATCTACTTATCCTATGCGCCGCATCTAACTCTCAGACAGAAACTATAAATACCCCAAGGCCAGACGAATTTCGAGAGCCTACAGACTTTAGAGACCGAAGACAGAAGAAACCCTAAGGCCGAATTCAGACGTGTTAACAGCACAAGACACACCTTGAACGAAGATACAAGAGCTGTAAGAAGGTCCTGCATGTATTCAATTCATTAAGTAGTTTTGTTTTATTGTATTAGTACACTTTAATTCATCAGGATTGATGGGCCGATTCCATGTGACTACGGAAAACCATGGGCACCCCTTAAAATTGTTTTCCCATTAATTAAAGTTTATATGTTGATGTCTTTGGTGACTTTTATTAGTGCATTGATAACCTCTGTGTCTAGCTGAGCATTTCTTGGGTCGCCATGCCCCTTCCTCGCCTATTTATTCTATCATTTCTAGGATAGTAGGATAGACATAAGTAATCATTAAGGGTTTACTCGCCGATAAGATTAGAGCCAACGAGAAAGGTTTAATTATATACACTTCATATAAAACTAGCAATAAAACAAGTGACAAGCTACTTAATTATCAGGACAGGTCTTCTTATTGTCTCAAGTATCTATCTGTGTACGTGTGTGCTAATCGCTGATTCGTGCTCATTAGTTTAGTTTATATTTAATCATAACCAAACCGTGCTAGTCTCTTAGGCTGAACCCCCTTGCGTTAGATTAGGTTGTATAGCTAACTTAAGATATTAAAATACTGATTAGAATAACTAGATAATACGTTCCACTCTTAGTGATCGACACTCTACTTACCATTATATTCATACTGACCGGGTACACTGCTCGTTAAAGTGTGTGTTTTATTGATAAGTCGGCTAAATATAAATTTAAAACTTGAGTAGGCATTAATACTGCTAAAACCACAACGACATCACGCGCGCACCAAGTTCTTGGAGCCGCTACCGTGGATATAAAAGAATTAGAGCAATACACACGCACACATCAAGTTTTTGGCGCCGCTGCCGGGGAGTGAATTGTTATTATCTGTTAATTTGATTAGTATTTTAATTAGGTTTTCTTTTTAATTTTTTGATTCTAACCACTAACCCTGTTGTATATTAGATAAATTGCATTCATTGTATTATTTGCATATTTTCTGTTTTTGTGTGTTTTTAATTCTTGTTTCTTTTTGTTTGTTTTTATTTTTTCTTTTTCTTTTTCTTTTTTCTGCATTCTGCTATCGTTGTATTGAGCTGATACAAACGATACGGCGCATCTGTTTTCACAGATACGGCGTATTGCGTTTAATTTTTATAAAATACAACGCGTTTAATAAATTCGAGTACGACGCATCTTTCCCAAGATACGGCGTATTCTGTTTTTAATAAGAAATTTTTCTAAACCCTAACGCCATACGACGCATCTGTTTTAACAGATACGGCGTATTGTCTATTTAAATTAAAAACAGTTTTTGAATTATTAAACAGATACGACGTATCGATTTTTATCGATACGGCGCATCTTCTGAATCAAAAATCTTGTATTTTGAAACGTAACGAAAATACGACGCATTAGCTTTTGTTAATACGACGCATTTAATTTTAATAAATATAAACGATTTTTGATAATTTAAAACTGATACGGCACATTCTAAATTATAAGCGGCGTATCTATTTTCTGAATAGAAGTCTGATTTAATTTTAACGTAATAAGATACGGCGTATCCATCTTTCTGGATACGGCGCATCATCTGCAGATATCAGCAAAATTTTATTTATCCCGAACTGAGAAATTCTAATTAACTTTCCTGTCTCTTAGAAAATTTTTACTTCGAAGCCTATTTGTTCTATGTTTCAGGAATGATGATTGATCTTTTCCCAAGCTGGTTCGGAGGATCAAGGATCAAACTTACAATCGACGAGATTATATCAAAGTTTGCCCAAGAAAGCGGAAAGGAACTATTGCTGAAAGAACAAAACAATATGATTAGAGAAGTGACGATTGAAGTGCACCAATTGTCAAGGGTGATTAAAGGAGTTTTGTTCCAAAGGCACGACCTAAATGGAAATACCTTGATAATTACATCGACAACGCTGATAACGAAGTTGTGGAGTTTGAACCCGAAGTATTGGAATAAGGAGCTGAACGTGAGTCTAACTTGAAGACTCTGGAATAAAGACAAGTGCTAACCGGGAGACAACCCAGAGAATTTTTATATTCTGTTCTATGTCGAGTCTGTCAGACCTGTAGAAGATACGGCGCATCTCCATCATAAGATGCGACGCATCGCCTGCAATGGTCATATCTTATTTAATTTTCTGCATTTTTATTTTTGACTTTAAAACTTTATGTCAGTATTTTAATGCGGCGCATCCCTGGTTAAGGATGCGACGCATCTTTTATTCTGATTCGTACTTATTCCAGGCTCGATACGGCGTATCTTCTTCCATAAGATACGGCGTATCGACTGACCTGATGATTTTCATTTTAATTTTTAAGTTTTAATTTTACTAACTACTAATGTATTATGCAAGTTTGAACCCTCTTAATTCAGGTGTGTTAAAGTCTGAATGGTATTATAGATTCCTGCATTTCTGTGGATACATTATCTCTGAAGCTTAAACGTTCTCATCCACAAGAAAGTTGATTTTTGCTCTTATACGAATAATGGAGGATCATACCGAGCAAATCTCAGGGGAGTTTTTCTGTTCTAATTCTTTTATTTTCCAGTTTTTAACCTTTGACACAAACAACGAGGACGTTGTTTAACTTAAGTGGGGGGATTGGAGAATTAGAACACTTACTTGTCCTAAACTTTTTCAAAATATGCTTAAAATGCGCTTAATATATCAAAATTTAAAAATTTTTAGCATGTTTTTTGTTAAAGTCTAAATTACATAGCTGCACACATAACATTATTTTCAAAAATTGTGAACTTTTTAAAATTCACAAATCTATGAGTGTGCCGGTGACTTGTAAACTTTAGAACTTGGTTTGTATACTATTTGAGACCACCATAATAAGTATTATCTATATAATTGGAATGACTTGCCTAAATTGGTAAATTTCTAGGATTACACCCAAATAGCCTTTAAATGTTATGTGATATTAACTAACTACATTGGTTAGTTAACCCCCGTATAAACATTTTGTTACTCTCACTTTTAGAGTAAGATACCCCTAGAAAAACCCTCAGAGCCATTCCTTTCGTTTCTTACACCTTTGTTATAATGTTTCGTTACACCCTTACACCTTAGCCTACCCTGTAGATTAAAATCCGTGGTTGGTTAATTGCTTTAGGCAAAGTGTGTTTCCTTACATTACCTGTGTTCGTGTGCGTAATTCATTATCTTTGGTTGAGTCAGGAAATTGCATAATGCAATTGGTATGAAAGTAAATATTGTATATCTTTGAGTTTATTTTTCGTGTGTTTACTACTTTCGCTATTACAGTTATTTCTGAAAGTATGAAAAGTATGGAAAAATTATCCGGAAAGAAAGTGATAGAAAAGTTGTGAAATTTTACACATATGCATTGATCAAAAAAAAAAAAAATCGAAAAAAAAAAGAAAAGAAAAAGAAAAAAGAAAAGTTGGAAGTTTGTTTTAACCAACTTATGTAAAGTTTTGTATTAAGTGGTCGATATCACCACTATTTGTTGTATACTATATTTATGGATTGAATGGGAGTTGGCCGTTATGGGAACGCCAACTAAGGTTTATTCTTTGATTGAGATCTTGTTGAGTATAATTCGTGTCTACCTAAAGCGTGTGTTTCAAGTGTTAAAGCGTGAGTTATTCAATGATATGAGTCTTATTCATGGGATGGTTGGGAAAGTAATTTACCACACTTAGGATTTTAATTTATCTGTTTTGTTTATTTTTCATTTTACACCAATTTGTATCCCAAATATTATCCATACCCTATATCATTCTTTATCCAAACCTTTGATTTATTGAGATTAGGGATTTGAGCAATCTTAAGTATCGTAGTCATGGATTCGGCTATGTATTTATGATTTTGTCGCCCTTTTTGATATAATATTATTGGTAAAGATTACTTGGTCCTATCTTTAGCCTATTTGAGTTAAGGATTTGAGCAATTGAAAGTATCGTGGTCGTGGATTCGATCATGTATTTGTGATTTTGTCGCCTTTTCTGGAATATGAGATCGATAGAGATTAAGAAGAATGATTAACCCTTAACCAACAAACCTTTTTTACCGCTTTAGACTTGTTATTCCTTGGCTTTAGTGGAGGAGATGCGTATATTTGCCAAGCTTATGATAGAATATTCGTCACGACTGGACAGTTAAACGATTAGATTTGCTTTTATCAAAATATTTTATTTTATTTCTAATTCGTTAAGTGTTTGGTTGTGCAATTATGACAAAAACGAATACATGCTTAAATATAAAAATAAATCCTAATATCTTTTAGGATACATTTTCATAAGATTTATTCTAAGGTTTACTTGGGGACAAGTAAAGTTCAAGTGGGGGGATATTTGATGAACTCAAATAAGTACATTTTATTACCATCATTTATCCTATTTATTTGACTTGTTTTATTATATTATCTGTGATAATCGATGCGTTAATGTTTACTTTTGTAATTCTCAGGTAAAAACAAGTATTATGTGAAACTTGGCGATTTTGGACTAATTATGGAGCAAAACGAGCAAGATATTAAGAGTCTACTGAAATGTACAAGATCAAGATCATTCTGCTCCAGATACGCCGCAACATACTTCGTACATACGGCGCATCACTATCAAGATTTCACAAGTTACGATCCAAGTCAGCAAAGGACATGCGCCGCATAGAGAAATGGAGTTACGCCGCATCTTAAGGCGGTGTACGAATATTCCTGAATATATTAATCTTGGACCCCACGCGAAGTTAAGTCAATGCGTCGCATCTACTTATCCTATGCGCCGCATCTAACCCTCAGATAGAAACTATAAATACCCCAAGGCCAGACGAATTTCGAGAGCCTACAGACTTTAGAGACCGAAGACAGAAGAAACCCTAAGGCCGAATTCAGACGTGTTAGCAGCACAAGACACACCTTGAACGAAGATACAAGAGCTGTAAGAAGGTCCTGCATGTATTCAATTCATTAAGTAGTTTTGTTTTATTGTATTAGTACACTTTAATTCATCAGGATTGATGGGCCGATTCCATGTGACTACGGAAAACCATGGGCACCCCTTAAAATTGTTTTCCCATTAATTAAAGTTTATATGTTGATGTCTTTGGTGACTTTTATTAGTGCATTGATAACCTCTGTGTCTAGCTGAGCATTGCTTGGGTCGCCATGCCCCTTCCTCGCCTATTTATTCTATCATTTCTAGGATAGTAGGATAGACATAAGTAATCATTAAGGGTTTACTCGCCGATAAGATTAGAGCCAACGAGAAAGGTTTAATTATATACACTTCATATAAAACTAGCAATAAAACAAGTGACAAGCTACTTAATTATCAGGACAGGTCTTCTTATTGTCTCAAGTATCTATCTGTGTACGTGTGTGCTAATCGCTGATTCGTGCTCATTAGTTTAGTTTATATTTAATCATAACCAAACCGTGCCAGTCTCTCAGGCTGAACCCCCTTGCGTTAGATTAGGTTGTATAGCTAACTTAAGATATTAAAATACTAATTAGAATAACTAGATAATACGTTCCACTCTTAGTGATCGACACTCTACTTACCATTATATTCATACTGACCGGGTACACTGCTCGTTAAAGTGTGTGTTTTATTGATAAGTCGGCTAAATATAAATTTAAAACTTGAGTAGGCATTAATACTGCTAAAACCACAACGACATCACGCGCGCACCAAGTTTTTGGAGCCGCTACCGTAGATATAAAAGAATTAGAGCAATACACACGCACACATCAAGTTTTTGGCGCCGCTGCCGGGGAGTGAATTGTTATTATCTGTTAATTTGATTAGTATTTTAATTAGGTTTTCTTTTTAATTTTTTGATTCTAACCACTAACCCTGTTGTATATTAGATAAATTGCATTCATTGTATTATTTGCATATTTTCTGTTTTTGTGTGTTTTTAATTTTTGTTTCTTTTTGTTTGTTTTTATTTTTTCTTTTTCTTTTTTTTTTTCTGCATTCTGCTATCGTTGTATTGAGCTGATACAAACGATACGGCGCATCTGTTTTCACAGATACGGCGTATTGCGTTTAATTTTTATAAAATACAACGCGTTTAATAAATTCGAGTACGACGTATCTTTCCCAAGATACGGCGTATTCTGTTTTTAATAAGAAATTTTTCTAAACCCTAACGCCATACGACGCATCTGTTTTAACAGATACGGCGTATTGTCTATTTAAATTAAAAACAGTTTTCGAATTATTAAACAGATACGACGTATCGAATTTTATCGATACGGCGCATCTTCTGAATCAAAAATCTTGTATTTTGAAACGTAACGAAAATACGACGCATTAGCTTTTGTTAATACGACGCATTTAATTTTAATAAATATAAACGATTTTTGATAATTTAAAACTGATACGGCACATTCTAAATTATAAGCGGCGTATCTATTTTCTGAATAGAAGTCTGATTTAATTTTAACGTAATAAGATACGGCATATCCATCTTTCTGGATACGGCGCATCATCTGCAGATATCAGCAAAATTTTATTTATCCCGAACTGAGAAATTCTAATTAACTTTCCTGTCTCTTAGAAAATTTTTACTTCGAAGCCTATTTGTTCTATGTTTCAGGAATGATGATTGATCTTTTCCCAAGCTGGTTCGGAGGATCAAGGATCAAACTTACAATCGACGAGATTATATCAAAGTTTGCCCAAGAAAGCGGAAAGGAACTATTGCTGAAAGAACAAAACAATACGATTAGAGAAGTGACGATTGAAGTGCACCAATTGTCAAGGGTGATTAAAGGAGTTTTGTTCCAAAGGCACGACCTAAAGGGAAATACCTTGATAATTACATCGACAACGCTGATAACGAAGTTGTGGAGTTTGAACCCGAAGTATTGGAATAAGGAGCTGAACGTGAGTCTAACTTGAAGACTCTGGAATAAAGACAAGTGCTGACCGGGAGACAACCCAGAGAATTTTTATATTCTGTTCTATGTCGAGTCTGTCAGACCTGTAGAAGATACGGCGCATCTCCATCATAAGATGCGACGCATCGCCTGCAATGGTCATATCTTATTTAATTTTCTGCATTTTTATTTTTGACTTTAAAACTTTCTGTCAGTATTTTAATGCGGCGCATCCCTGGTTAAGGATGCGACGCATCTTTTATTCTGATTCGTACTTATTCCAGGCTCGATACGGCGTATCTTCTTCCATAAGATACGGCGTATCGACTGACCTGATGATTTTCATTTTAATTTTTAAGTTTTAATTTTACTAACTACTAATGTATTATGCAAGTTTGAACCCTCTTAATTCAGGTGTGTTAAAGTCTGAATGGTATTATAGATTCATGCATTTCTGTGGATACATTATCTCTGAAGCTTAAACGTTCTCATCCACAAGAAAGTTGATTTTTGCTCTTATACGAATAATGGAGGATCATACCGAGCAAATCTCAGGGGAGTTTTTCTGTTCTAATTCTTTTATTTTCCAGTTTTTAACCTTTGACACAAACAACGAGGACGTTGTTTAACTTAAGTGGGGGGATTGGAGAATTAGAACACTTACTTGTCCTAAACTTTTTCAAAATATGCTTAAAATGCGCTTAATATATCAAAATTTAAAAATTTTTAGCATGTTTTTGGTTAAAGTCTAAATTACATAGCTGCACACATAACATTATTTTCAAAAATTGTGAACTTTTTAAAATTCACAAATCTATGAGTGTGCCGGTGACTTGTAAACTTTAGAACTTGGCTTGTATACTATTCGAGACCACCATAATAAGTATTATCTATATAATTGGAATGACTTGCCTAAATTGGTAAATTTCTAGGATTACACCCAAATAGCCTTTAAATGTTATGTGATATTAACTAACTACATTGGTTAGTTAACCCCCGTATAAACCTTTTGTTACTCTCACTTTTAGAGTAAGATACCCTAGAAAAACCCTCAGAGCCATTCCTTTCGTTTCTTACACCTTTGTTATAATGTTTCGTTACACCCTTACACCTTAGCCTACCCTGTAGATTAAAATCCGTGGTTGGTTAATTGCTTTAGGCAAAGTGTGTTTCCTTACATTACCTGTGTTCGCGTGCGTAATTCATTATCTTTGGTTGAGTCAGGAAATTGCATAATGCAATTGGTATGAAAGTAAATATTGTATATCTTTGAGTTTATTTTTCGTGTGTTTACTACTTTCGCTATTACAGTTATTTCTGAAAGTATGAAAAGTATGAAAAAATTATCCGGAAAGAAAGTGATAGAAAAGTTGTGAAATTTTACACATATGCATTGATCAAAAAAAAAAAAAAAAATCGAAAAAAAAAAGAAAAGAAAAAGAAAAAAGAAAAGTTGGAAGTTTGTTTTAACCAACTTATGTAAAGTTTTGTATTAAGTGGTCGATATCACCACTATTTGTTGTATATTATATTTATGGATTGAATGGGAGTTGGCCGTTATGGGAACGCCAACTAAGGTTTATTCTTTGATTGAGATCTTGTTGAGTATAATTCGTGTCTACCTAAAGCGTGTGTTTCAAGTGTTAAAGCGTGAGTTATTCAATGATATGAGTCTTATTCATGGGATGGTTGGGAAAGTAATTTACCACACTTAGGATTTTAATTTATCTGTTTTGTTTATTTTTCATTTTACACCAATTTGTATCCCAAATATTATCCATACCCTATATCATTCTTTATCCAAACCTTTGATTTATTGAGATTAGGGATTTGAGCAATCTTAAGTATCGTAGTCGTGGATTCGGCTATGTATTTATGATTTTGTCGCCCTTTTTGATATAATATTATTGGTAAAGATTACTTGGTCCTATCTTTAGCCTATTTGAGTTAAGGATTTGAGCAATTGCAAGTATCGTGGTCGTGGATTCGATCATGTATTTGTGATTTTGTCGCCTTTTCTGGAATATGAGATCGATAGAGATTAAGAAGAATGATTAACCCTTAACCAACAAACCTTTTTTACCGCTTTAGACTTGTTATTCCTTGGCTTTAGTGGAGGAGATGCGTATATTTGCCAAGCTTATGATAGAATATTCGTCACGACTGGACAGTTAAACGATTAGATTTGCTTTTATCAAAATATTTTATTTTATTTCTAATTCGTTAAGTGTTTGGTTGTGCAATTATGACAAAAACGAATACATGCTTAAATATAAAAATAAATCCTAATATCTTTTAGGATACATTTTCATAAGATTTATTCTAAGGTTTACTTGGGGACAAGTAAAGTTCAAGTGGGGGGATATTTGATGAACTCAAATAAGTACATTTTATTACCATCATTTATCCTATTTATTTGACTTGTTTTATTATATTATCTGTGATAATCGATGCGTTAATGTTTACTTTTGTAATTCTCAGGTAAAAACAAGTATTATGTGAAACTTGGCGATTTTGGACTAATTATGGAGCAAAACGAGCAAGATATTAAGAGTCTACTGAAATGTACAAGATCAAGATCATTCTGCTCCAGATACGCCGCAACATACTTCGTACATACGGCGCATCACTATCAAGATTTCACAAGTTACGATCCAAGTCAGCAAAGGACATGCGCCGCATAGAGAAATGGAGTTACTCCGCATCTTAAGGCGGTGTACGAATATTCCTGAATATATTAATCTTGGACCCCACGCGAAGTTAAGTCAATGCGCCGCATCTACTTATCCTATGCGCCGCATCTAACCCTCAGACAGAAACTATAAATACCCCAAGGCCAGACGAATTTCGAGAGCCTACAGACTTTAGAGACCGAAGACAGAAGAAACCTTAAGGCCGAATTCAGACGTGTTAGCAGCATAAGACACACCTTGAACGAAGATACAAGAGCTGTAAGAAGGTCCTGCATGTATTCAATTCATTAAGTAGTTTTGTTTTATTGTATTAGTACACTTTAATTCATCAGGATTGATGGGCCGATTCCATGTGACTACGGAAAACCATGGGCACCCCTTAAAATTGCTTTTCCATTAATTAAAGTTTATATGTTGATGTCTTTGGTGACTTTTATTAGTGCATTGATAACCTCTGTGTCTAGCTGAGCATTGCTTGGGTCGCCATGCCCCTTCCTCGCCTATTTATTCTATCGTTTCTAGGATAGTAGGATAAACATAAGTAATCATTAAGGGTTTACTCGCCGATAAGATTAGAGCCAACGAGAAAGGTTTAATTATATACACTTCATATAAAACTAGCAATAAAACAAGTGACAAGCTACTTAATTATCAGGACAGGTCTTCTTATTGTCTCAAGTATCTATCTGTGTACGTGTGTGCTAATCGCTGATTCGTGCTCATTAGTTTAGTTTATATTTAATCATAACCAAACCGTGCCAGTCTCTCAGGCTGAACCCCCTTGCGTTAGATTAGGTTGTATAGCTAACTTAAGATATTAAAATACTGATTAGAATAACTAGATAATACTTTCCACTCTTAGTGATCGACACTCTACTTACCATTATATTCATACTGACCGGATACACTGCTCGTTAAAGTGTGTGTTTTATTGATAAGTCGGCTAAATATAAATTTAAAACTTGAGTAGGCATTAATACTGCTAAAACCACAACGACATCACGCGCGCACCAAGTTCTTGGAGCCGCTACCATGGATATAAAAGAATTAGAGCAATACACACGCACACATCAATCTAACACAACTAGGTATAGAAACTGTCTTGTGGTTTATCAAACACAATGCGGAATCTTGTATTTGATCTTAAAAAGAACTAAACAATGAATGAGACAGTGAACAATGAATACCAACTAAACACTTCAATATTGTTAATAATACGAATACTCTCTGAGTATTAGGGTTACAAAACCTTGAAGTAAATAGAAAATTATATTCTCATGTATGCCCTAGGTCCTCCTTTTATAGACTAAGGAGTCCTAGTCGGCTTGCAAAACTTTCTACACAAGATAAATCTTTATAGAATCTTTTCTATACTTATCTAAAACATACTATACATAATAACCGACTCTAATACACTAGCAACACTAATAACATATTAGCAATACTAACTAACTGTCCTAGCAGTATTAATCTTGTAGTAACATTAATGCTTCACAAGCAGCATTAACTTTGTAAGCAGCAGCATTAAAACACTTAGAGTATTTCCTTGATTCCCGAGAGCAGACTTAACCATATCAGCAACATTAACTTGTAGCAGCCTTTAAAACCCAACAATCCTCCCCTAAACTTGATATTTTATTCCAAAATCATCAAGTTTCCATTTAAACTTGAACCTTCACCAGGAGGATATTTCCAAACACTTACTTTGTCTTTCTCTTGTAATCAGCTCCACACAGTTGTTTTTCCAGTTTCCTAAGAAGTTGAACTACCATTTCATTCCAATGATCAGTTTGAAGTCTAATAGACCCATTGAGCATCATATCAAGTGTAGTCTTAGCTAGAGGATAATCTTTTTCTACCAGCATGTAAATTTGAAGTCCTCCCCTCAGCATTATAGTGTGAACTCCACATGATTGATACATTTTCCAAAGATTAATTCTAGTACCTTTGTACTGCTCATTCCAAACTCTGTCGTCAGGATAAACTTCAAACATAATCTTTAAATCCCTCCAGAGAACACTATCCAATTCATTTTGTGGCCTTGAATCTCCATATTTGTTCTTGATTAATTGCCACAAGGTCTCCAAATCTTCTCTATCAAAGTTTCTGAGCATTTGAGGAAATGTCACAAACGTTTTTGATTGTCCACCAGCTCTGATTATCTCCCACCAAGGAGTTTTACCATTATAACCAGTCTTCCAATCAATGATAGGAGCTTTAGTCTGCAAAGGAACAGCATCAACAAATGTATCATCATCATTGTCTACAATTGTAGTCATTTGTTGTAGATTAGCTGCTTCTTTTTCATCACCCTCTTGAGACTGCTCTTGTTTTTGCTCTGGTTGCTCATCTACCTTCTGCTTTTTGCTATTTTCAGACTCTAACTTTTCTCCAAAACTCTTAGACCTCATGAACTCCAACTCTTCATCATTCATCTCAATAAAAGTATTAACCCTTCTGAAAAGTATGTCAAACTCCTTTTTGATTCTGTCAAAGCTCATCCCTTTGAACTGAGTTTGCTTCCATCCTCCCATATTTCTCAGATAGGTCTGCATAATTTTCTTTTGCTGTGCTAGAGTTGGTGGTCTGTTCCTCTTTTCCTTAGCTCTTTTCTGTGCCAAGAACTTTTTCCTTTGAGCCATGAATTCCATAAAGAGCTTTGCTTTTTCTTCATTCGATAGCTCTTCCTGCTCATCATCCCACATTCTCTAGGCAACCATATGATCTGCTTCACACTTGGCCTGAATGTCATCCCAGGAATTTATAAGTTCAAGACTTGCCTGTTCTTCCTTATCAGCTAGCTTTCTTCTTGCCTCTTCCTCTTCAGCATCAAGCTCAGCTTGCACTTGTCTTGCAACTTCTTCATCAGTAATCATTTGTTGTTGTTGTTGACTGGGTGACTAAAACTTGAATTTCTGGTTGGGTTCTTCAATCAACAACCCTTTGCCTTTGTCTGATGGTGAGATTGTTGTTGTTGGTGTTTTTGCTACTGATAATGGTTCCTTAATCACAACTCCTTTTACTTTGGGTCTTGTACTCTTCAACTTTGTTAATACCCGAGCAACAGTTTCCTCATCATCAACAGTACAAACTTCAGTTACAACCGCACTAACCTTTTCACTAGCTGCATTAACTTCTGTATCAGCAATATTAACTTCAATCTCAGTAGTTTTAAGTGTAGCAGCATCAAGCAACACTTCAGCAACTTCAACCACCTTTTCAATACCATGATCAGCAGTATGACCTTGTTGGTCTGCAACAGCAAAATCATTCACATCATCTTCTTCTTCCCCATATTCAACAACATCTATCCCAGTATCCATATCTACTCCAGTCTCCTCCCCTAAATCTTTGCTAGTATTCCTCCCCTGTTTGAAAACATCCTTCTCCAAATTTGGTGACTTATCAGAAGATTCAACGCTGTGGGCAGTGCCAACCTTGTATAGCCTCCTATTTTTGTGTGTTCTTGACCTCTATAGACTTTCAAGATGCCTAACCCTTCTTTTTAACTTTGTAATTTCAGTACCTTGAGAAGTTTTAACCTGCTTAAGCTCCTTCTTGAGATCAAGAACATCCTTTGACAATTGTGTACAAGTAGCCATCAATTCATGAATAAGTTTAATTCTACCCTCAGCACTTAGGAGTGTGTTACCTCTCCCGAGGGGTGCATCATAGGGTGAGTTAGGCATAGCCTCAGACCCAGTCTAAGCATCTACACCCCCCATATTATCCGGTTGGCTGGGACCTTTACTTGAATCAGTTCCAGAGGAACTGGATTCATTAGAAGTTGCCTTAGATTAGGTCTTACTTATGTTATCACTGTCATACTCTGCTTCTAAGCTAGTAGCAGTAGTGATAGCCCTTTCTAAACCATGACCCTTCTCTTTATGCATTGCCTCATCTGCAACCATACTAGCACAAACCTGAGGTAGTTGAGTGCCCTTTTTGGTGATCCTAGGGGTTTGGGTCTTTTGAATTGTTGAGGATGATGGCAAAAGAGTGGGGGTGTGACAAGCATCAGCTGGGATTGCTAAGCTTTCACCCTGATT
Source organism: Artemisia tridentata subsp. tridentata (assembly GCA_021014915.2). NCBI lineage: Eukaryota > Viridiplantae > Streptophyta > Magnoliopsida > Asterales > Asteraceae > Artemisia > Artemisia tridentata. The sequence goes on along the minus strand of CP139509.1, from coordinate 448,483,539 downwards.
TTGACCTAGTTCCAACATTGCGGGAAACAATGGTGTAACTCTGCCTGAAAAATCCTTGCCCTCTCTCCTCATATAAGCAAAAATCTTTTTGGTATGAAAGAGAGCAATATAAACCTTTTTATGCACCTTTTTATTAACAAATTGGTTGTCCATAAGAAGTTGTAAAAATCTTGAATATAAGTAATACTTATTTGAAGAACTATCCAAGGCCTTAACCACACTATCAAAAATCAATTTTGAAAAATTATACCCTTGATTTCTTTGATTTTGAGCCAAGCAGATAATAGCAGAAGCCATGTTACTACTAAACTCATTCCATCCAGTAGTCTTTCGAAAACTGTACGTATTATGAAACCTCATCATTATATTTTTTTTTTTCCTATTGAAAATTGCACCAAACACGGCTTACTAACTTTAACAACATTCCCCTTCTTCAACCACGTCAACTGATACGGCTCAGGATGATTTTCTGCCTTCAGACCCAACTTTTCAACCATCTCAGTTAAGACCACGTTTTCACAACTTCCCCCATCAATAATCATGTTATAAACCTTGCCTTTAGTCGTACACTTGGTGCGAAAAATGCTGTTACGAAGCCAAGAATTATTATCAATGGATTGAGAGGCCGCAACATTCAAAACTCTCTGAATTACTAATGCTTCTCCACGATCGGCATACACCACCTCCTCATTATTAATCAACTCATCACCTTCCCCGTCGGCGTCATAAACGGGTTCTATTTCCTCGTCTACGAATGTAACTATTTTCTGATTCGGACAATCTCTTGCATAGTGACCCAATCCTTGACATTTAAAACAACGAGGTGCTCGAATATTATTTCCAGTTACGGAACTACTAGTGGCGGGTTCAATTTTACCTTTAGCCGCTATAGTAGGTGTGGATTTTGAAACAGGGGTAAACCGACTCACATTCGTCTTCCCTTTACTTTTATTATGTTGTTTCTCGACTTTTAATGCTAACCGACAAACATCAGAGTATGTCAAATATTGTTGCAGGCTCACAACATCAGAAATCTCGGGTCGAAGACACCCTAGAAACCTTGCAACAACCTGTTCATCCTCCTTATTTGCATCACAACGCATTCGCAGCCTATTAAACTCATTAATGAGTTCTTCAACTGTTAAGGTGCGTTGAGACAAGTTATGATAATCTAGAAAAGCTTCCTGTCTATGATTATCAGGCAAGAACTTTGCTTTTAACAACTTTTTCATCTTTTCCCATGTCACAAATTTGGATTTCCTGGCTAAAGCCCGTTGTTTCTTTACATGATCCCACCACAATGAAGCATGTTTTCGAAGCCTAATAGCGACTAGTTTCACTTTAAGATGTTCAGGTATGTCTTTCAAATCAAAGACACGTTCAACAATACTTAACCAATCAATAAAATCATCAGGATGTACCTTACCTGAGAATTCTGGAATTTCAACCTTCATTCCAATACCTCGTAATGGATCATCGCGATAACCACCATGAACTTCTGGACGATACCTTCCAAATGGATTTTCATCCTCGTAGGGTTCCCATGTGTGATCTGATTCAGTAGTCTCTTCATGCTGGAGTAATTCCAGTTCTTGAATCCTCTGTCTAAGGCGATCAATCTCTACGTCGCGCGGATCGGGATCGTTGCCTCGTTCAGCGTTTCTACGATTACCACCCCCCGAGGGTCTTCCACGATGAACACGTTCGGCCATTAGTACCTAGCAGCTCCGATACCAAATAATGTCGAATCGATGGCCAAACACACAACAATGAATTAAACAAGAACTAACCGAATTGCCTCTTGGGCAAATCTTTATAACTTGTAATCAAATAACCAAAAGTCTGACAAAAACCCTAAAACACCAACCTTTTAAGTCTAACAAAACAAAAGGAAATAAAATCCTTAACAAATATGGAAAAGGAAACAAATAAAAAAGTGCTAAACAAAACTTGAAAATTATAAAAACGCCATTTTTGGCCCCTCAACAGCTCCGAGATCAACTTCAGCAAAATAGGATGAAAACATATTGGCAATTGAATCGGTTTCGTTCCCTGCATCACTATTGACTCAAACCCACATGTGAAATGAGGGTATAAAATTAGGATGAATGACATGGACTCATGTGTACACATGGTTTAATAACCGTTTGAACCCATGGCTTATATTTTCATGGCCATATGTCTTCATCCAACAATCCTTCATGGTCCAGACCACTGATTGGCTACAAATGTGGATCACTCAAAAATTATCCTTTTTGGATTCTATAATACAAACATGGGAAGTTGATTTCACGTTATACATGCTTCAAAATCATGACTAATTACATGCTTAAACATATGTACGTGTCAGTGTTTTACTGGTTTGTGAATAAATGAGACCCGTAATTGCAAGTCTACAACCAACACGATGTTTTCATGTAATTGTAAGCGTAAAGTTAGACACATCTTTAGGGCTCATCTAGCTTAATACAATTGAAATTCTCAGACTACAAAAAATGGTAATGTTCTTGAGTTCTAAATCAATATACTTCAAGATTTACTTTGAAATGATGGATGTCTAATACTGAAAGGGTAACAAGTAACAACAGTTTCACACTACTATATGTGATTCTAGTCACTTTGATGTACTTCTTTTATACAACAGGCGATACTTAAAAAAAAAACATTGTTGAGTAAAATGATGGCATCAACATTTTATATGGCATTTAATCTACGAAACTCATACAGAATTACAGACCATCTTTAATGAGTAAATGAGTAATAAGCAAAATTTTAATACAAAAACAGGTATGGTTTCTTTTTTGGACTCTCTAATCTCTACTTGGTTCATGAAAAGTCATCGTCGATACGTGCTAATGATTGAGTTTTTTTCTTTTTTTGGAAAAATGACATCTTAATAAGAATCGAACATACGAAAATATGTTGTCTTAAATACGTATATCTAAAAATAACAACAAGACACTAATAAATCGATGGGCCCTAAATCATTAGCTAGAAAACTGGGCCACAAGCCCATACCCCGCTAGCTGAAATAGCAGACAATGTGAACATGGAAAGGTGGAATTTCCCAAAAAGAGTACATATAAAACAAAATAACTTAGTGAGAAAAAAACAAGCAGTGATTGAATTATGGGTATAGGAATGCAAGAATGCTTTTTAGTTAGTAGATAGACACTCTCACATAAGGTCTAATATCAAGTCTTACTGGACACACATCTTAAAAGCGGTCAGAAAAATGTCAAAAGTAAGCAGATGTATACCACAGCTAGGTCACATATATTTGACTCAAATACTTGTCTACATTAGATAACCCGAACCAATGAAACTTATATGTTTAATTGGAACAGGTATGAAAACACCATAATATAAAAGATGTGCGCTTTAGAGTAGACGGTACCCTGAGCCATAAGGCGCGTTTTAGTTCTATAGCGCGACCCTATGGCATTAGGCCATATTGTCCTTTGAGTTATAGGCATGACGTCAAAACCACTCTCTTTTTTTTGTGTGTTTTATTAAAGGTTTTGAGTTAATTTATAAGTTTTGAGTTATATGGGAAAAAGTTAAGGTGACGACACTTTTTGGTTATAACGCCGCCGGATAAGATGACAACACTTTTTGCTATAACAACACCGACGATACCTAATACTCTTACAAGCTTATGCTTATTCTTTTTCCACTTCAATACTAAACCATACTTATAATAATTTTTGGTTACCAACCAAACTCCCCTGATTGACCCTTCTTAGCTTAGGCCAAATGGAGAGGCTACAAAATATATTCTTTGAAAACCATCAATATTGGTCTCATAGGGCAAATTTTTTGGTTTAAGATGTTTATGATAACTTAAACACATATGACTTGTGTGGTACCGTACTTGTTTTGTGATTATATGAATTGAATGGGTACAAAGGTGAAGTTAGGAGTGACCTTGACATCATCAGAAAGCAAACAAACAACATAAGGCCACTCGGAGTGGAGCCATTTATGGGCCAACGGTATGGTGAAACCGGCGGTAACACCGCCGCCGGTGCAAAATTTATGGCAAAAATTTTTGGTCACCGGTTTGGCAAACCGTTGGTGACAAATTCATAAGGACGTTGGTGGCCATAAATTCCATTCGACCGTTGCTACCATTGTTCAAAATAAAAGAAAAGAAAAGTAGGAGAAGAAGTATTCCAGAAATTTTAAGTTTTGACGGCAGTTGAAGAAGGAGGCAAATAATGCAAGTAGAAGTAGAAGTAGGTAGTAAAGTAAGTCATATAGTCTCCAGATTAATAGTCTGGTCAAATTGTTATGTCAAGACTCAAGACTACACATCGGCCCAATTTTTATTTCCTGGCCCAAGTAGTTTTTTTATTTTTTAAAATAATGTTGCAATGTAGTTTTCTTTTTTAGATTGTAGTTAAATGTTATGCTTTTAATAAAATGTTTATGTTTTTAATTAAATTGATTTTAGTTTAATTATAAAAAAGGAAAAAAAATTGGGAGGTATGAGAATTTATCGGGCGCCAGTGAATTAGGTTGGGAGGTATGGGAATTTATGGGAATGAGTTGGCTGAAGCTTATTGATTGAATTTAGGAGGTATGATAATTTATGAATCATGACTCCTAATGCCCTAAATGTTTTGGTGTTTTTTGTTTTTGAGGTGGTTTTCCTTTGGTTCTCCTCTTTGGGGACATCTTCTTGTAATTTTGTTTCTTTATCGTTCTAATAAAAATTTCACTTTCTAAAGAACCTGTTTCTTAGAAAAATAGAAAAGAAAGAAAACTAGCACGTTAACCACGTTATATTTTTTACGCAAATACAATTTGATTTTATTTCCAAAATAAACATATGTACAAGGGAGGTAACTTATGCACAAAATATTTTGATGTGTACATCATTTTTGTTATAAATAATTTGTACTAACAAATAATTACGAATAAAAAATGGGTAGTTTAGTGGCAGGAGTTTGAGATTCTCCGGTGAAGGTCTCAAGTTAAAATTTCAATGGCATAAACGTTTTTGTGAGTTCGAAAGAAGAGAATGTTTGCGAAATAGGTTATGGGTTTCATCCAGTTACATCTGATATGTAGAAAATAGTTGAAGATTTCCCGAACTACACGTAGTTCATGAAAAGAAATCGCATCAGATCCAAAATGAATTTTAGGTAAAAGTTGAACACCGAATCAACATTTTCAAGACCATATACCATAAAATTCCTACATGTTTTGTGCACAACACTTATCCATGCATAAAAGGGTTGCATAAGTTGCTTTATTATAATTTTAAATGCTTTTTAATCTTGCCTCTTTTGGTTCGCCTGCTTTTCTGGGTTCTTGCTCTTTGCTTTGGTGCTTTTGTTCCTACTATGTTTTGGTGTTTGCGTTTCTGTGCTTGCTTGTTTTCCTGCTCTTTTGTATGCTTGTTAGCTGCTATATTTTCTCGGTTGCTCTTCTGCTTTTGCTCTTCCACGAGCTCACGCGCACACAAGTACTTGCCGGAGGTCTCTTTGGAAGCAGCCTCTCTACCTCCGGGTTTTCCTGAGAGTAGGGGTAGGGTCTGTCTACATTCTACCTCCCCATACCCTGCCTCGGCGGGATTAGGTTTGTTGTTTTTGTTGTTGTATAATAATTGCACCATATCTCTCTTTATTTTAAAGAAAACCCTTTTTATCTTTTTATCTTTTTTATACTTTTTCTTCTAAGCGAAACTTTATATGCTAATTGTATGACTTTTTTGTTCAAAAAAAAAAAATTTGTATGACTTTTTAAACTTTTATTACTAACATGCTAATTTCATGGACTATTGGATTTTGGATAGTCGGCACTACTACGTGGTGGATGGTGGTTGGAGGATAGCAGTCAAGTGGGCCCACACCCTCTAAAGAGTATAAAATTTAGTGGATGTGGTCCTACCACTATTATCATTAATGCATCCCAGCTACATTTTTTTCTTTTTCTTTTTAATAGTGTTTTATTAGTATTTGTTTATCTTATGATTTTATCTGCAAAATATCATATGATATGAACTTTTTTTTTAGGGTGATCTGTTACTGTCACATGTTATTACCTGAAATACATGTAAATGTCACGATAGTCCAGATTAAAAGTGTTGACTTAGCCATTAGTCGATTGCATGACGTGAGGTACCAATCATGTTGGTTTGTTATTTATATTGAATTATTATTCTTATTACGGAGTATTAAATTTCAATGCATTATCATGTCTACTATAACTACCGTGAGGTTATAATGATTGTGATACCTTTGTTTTATTAAAGAGCTAAAAATATGAAATATTTGTTGTGTATCGTTATTTGAAGGTATTATAACTTAGACAAGACAAAATTATTAAACGAAAATAAAATAAAATACACGAGTTTTTATTATATTGTCTACAACTTTTGGAGCTAATTTGCTAGTTATTATCTTAACCTTAGAGCACAAGGTGTCGTGCTAGTTGCATCTCGCCAGTCCACGGTGGACTCTTCGCCGATCTTCGCCACGACACCGGCCCCCTCATCTTTTTTCGTCACTTAACACCTCGTCGTCTGCACGACGAGGGTAATTCCTGACAAGATGAATGTTGGATGAGACCAAGAGATAAACTGTTTAGTTTTCTCTTTTTTTTTTTTTTTTTTTTTTTTTTTTTTTTTTGATTTTTCAAGTGTGTATGTGGTGTGTGTATAAATAGAAGAAGACGATTTATTTTATTTTTTTTATTTATTTATTTTTTTGTTAAATTTAGGCTGAGATGGGCTTAAGTCAAAGATGATGACATTGTGGGTTTAGTTAAGGGCAAAAAAATGTTATTTGTATCTTTCTTTTCTTTTTTTACTTTTTTTTTTATAAAAAATGCTATTTGTATTATTTGAATGAAATGAATTTATGTTATTTGATAAATTGAATAAAAAAATAAAGTTGTAAGTGGTGGGCCTCAAATGAGTAAGTTGAGGTTAGTTGTGAATGAGGGAGGTTAGTTGTGGAGTTTTGTTAAAGTGATGTGGCACCCCGTAGGCCTCAAATGAGGAGTTGTGGCTAGCCACGACACCTTGTGCTTTTGATGTAGCTAAGGATTGACTAGTCAATGTTTATTTACAGAGGGAATGCATACCCTTTAACAAAACTATAAATGAGAAATGTAAGTGTTTTATGACTCAGTTTTGAGAAGTAACGCTACAACTGCATTGATTCACATGTAAGTTTGAATGATTTTACGTCAAAGAGAAAGTGTGATTAAAACTTATTTTACCGGGGTAATCACTTATACCATTAAATTTTAAAAAGAAAAAGAAAAAAAAAAAAAAAAAAAAAAACGCGTGATTACAAGTTTACAACTATATATTCATATATTCAGGTATACGTGTTTTTAGTAAAATTAGTGTGCTTGTTTATTTGATTATAGTTTAAAAGGCTACTAAAGATCACAAGAACAAAACATAATTAAAACATTTTTCTTTAACAAACATGTGCATCATCAATTAGTTTTTAAAAGAGGTGTTTGTTTAAGCTTATATGTGGGTTTAATGAGCTTATTTAAGTTTAACTTACATTTCATAAGCCGTAATTTTCTGGCTTATTTTGAAACTTATGAGCTTATATAAGCTTTTTATGATATAACAAGCTTATATAAGACCATAAGTCTCAAAATAAGCTGGAAAGTTAAGGCTTATCAAATATACGCAGAAGTCAAATAAGCTATAAAAGCATAAATAAACACACATATAGTACATTAAAAAGTTATTAACATTGGATAATTGCACACGACAAACATCGTTTTAAATTACATTTTCATTAATGCTATTTGTTTTTTTCAACCAAACAATAACGCATTAGCTTTCATTTATTAATGAAGCAAAATGTTGTCTCCTTTCCTAAAACATCCACACTACAACTAGTTTCACTAGTGTGTTATTGTTTTCTGTTTTACATAAAATGAGAAAGAAATAATTAAAACTATTTTGTTTATATATGTTGCAAATTTAAATCATAAATGATCGATTAATAGTCTTGATTCTAACTTCTAAGCATTTTTGTGTGCAATTTCAGTCACTGCAAAGATTGCACTTGCATTTGGAGTAAATTTCATATGTTCTCATCGCCTTGATTATAATTATATACCAAAGCTTTTGACAAAACTTGTATTTGCATTTTCAAAGTTGTTCGAACATTTTGCATTTTGGTCAAACTACATGAACAATGCAACTTAATCGACCCTCAAGAAAAACCACTACAACACCTCCAACAACGCGTGATCACCATATTTTGGAGGTGATTTGGCCACCGACTTAGCTGAAGGTCGAACGAATTTTATATGAGATGTGTTTGTATTTAATCGAGATATATTTGTTTGGTTGGTTTAATAGTCGCTACTACCATACTTCATGTGTTTAGAAGCTAATTTGGTGAATCAGTAAATGTTAATGTAAAACTGAAGTAATGATGATAAATTTGGTCATCATCACATCCATATAATCTTATACATATAATTTCTCTCCGTCCCATATTAAATGTCCATAATGGAATCTTGGGATGTCCCAAATTAAGTGTCCAGGGAATATTTTCAACCAATGAGAAGAGACTTTAGTGGGTAATAGTGATATTGATTGTGGAGAGTGTAGTTAGCCCACTTTCCTAAAACTTTGTGCATTTGAAAGTGGACACTTAATATGGACGGAGGGAAGTACATATAATTTTTCTTAAAAGTCCTATCATAACTCAAAAGTATATATAAATACTCTTTGCGATTCAAAATAAATATCCATTTAAAATTCACAAAGTTTTAGAATATCCGATAACCACAATTTCACCGATCAAATTTTATTATATCTAAGATTAAATATAAATTTGATAATATGTCATCTACTAGTAACCAAATTTCATGTGTCTTCTAATTTGGTCTTACACAAAAACTAGGGGTTGCAATTTCCGACACGACCCGAAACCCAACCTGAGACCGACACGAAAATTAGCAGGTTAGGGTTGAGACTAAATAGGTTTCAGGTCGGTTTTGGGTCGACCTGATTGACCCGTTTATTAAACGGGCAGGTTCGGGTTGAAGGTTTCTGACCCGCGAACCCACTAACCCGAACCCGTTAACCCCGTTAACCCGAATTAACCTGCTAACCCGAAACCCGACCTGAGACCGACCCGAAAATTAGCAAGTTAGGGTTGAGACTAAATAGGTTTCAGGTCGGTTTTGGGTCGACCTGATTGACCCGTTTATTAAACGGGTCAGGTTCGGGTTGAAGATTTCTGACCCGCGAACCCGATAACCCGAACCCGTGAACCCGAACCCGACCCGAATTGCCACCCCTAACAAAAACCATTCAAGTTTCAAATTTGTTCTAGTTTTGTGAAATGATTATGTTTAAAGTGTCCATATATGCATCAACATGTTGTACCTTAGTAATAAACACTCACCACAATATGAATTTAACTACTGTCATCTAACTTTATGTACAAACTCTGAACAAAAAACAAATCATTAAATGATAACAAATTTTGAAAAGTGTTTTGTTTAAGTCACTATAACACAAAAATTACACAATAATGTAACACTATTGAAACTATGGTTGTTAAGATCCTGATCATGATCAATCTTACGATTTTACGATACTACAAAGGAAAAACAATCACAATCCTATGCAGGATCTTTGCGAGATAGGATCTTAATAGGATCCCAATTTTGACAATAAGATTTTAAGATCTCGACCGATCTGATATTACTTTTCTCGAACAATAAGCTAAAAAACTACAAATTTATGTATTAAGTTTTGTAGAATATGAAAAACAAAATGATAATTGTATTAAACACTTTATAATCATAATTTTGACATTACATTTTCATAATATATGATATATAATAATATGTAGATTTGCATAATTCTATAACGCCTGTTAAGAAAATAACACAATAGTAGGATCTTAAGATCCCAATCTAATATTACAATTACGATCTTGCAAAAACGAAAATGATCATAAATAAGATCCCCATCTTAAAAACCCCTTGATTGAAAACTTTAAATGAATTTTATAATCAAAATAAGATTTGATTGATTATATTAAAACATATCTCAAATTTATTTATACTCCTATTTCTACAAATTTAAATAATTAATTCATCTATCCCATATTAAATATTTACAATGAAATCTTGATATGTCCTAAATTAAGTGTTTATATTGTATTTCAACCGATGAAATAAAATTTTAGTGGGTAAAAATGATATTTGATTGATGGAGAGTGTAATTAATGAAATTTTATAAAACTTTGTTCATTTTGAAAGTGGACACTTAATAAAGGAATGAGAGAGTATTTTGTATTTGGGAGAGGGTATAAATTTCTACCTAACCAAAATAATTCAAACTTTTCAATTTGTAGTCTTGTCAATCATACTCACACAAAACGACAAAACATCTACTAGTACCAAAACCCCAAACTTGAGGCTCGGATTCACCTTCGTCTCCAAACCTAACAAAATAATACACAACTCTTCTGTAAAAACAAGAGAGAGAAAAACCAAACCCTCACACACTAAAAACACACACACACGCACAAAAATGGGCCACAAGATCGTGAAGAAGAAGAGACGAGGCCGACCACCACTCAACAACACAGATCGGACCTCACCGTCGCCGGCCGTTGACCGTCGCAGCTCCGGCCGGAGACGCCGCAACGTCAGGTACAACTTCGACATCGATGACTACGTAGACGACGATGAGTTCGTTGTTGACGATGAGTTCGTTATTCATGATGACGTCATCAATAGAAAAGAGAATCATCATCATCATAGTAATAAAAGTAAGAAGAAGATGAGGTTGACGAGTGAAAATGATAGGCGCGTGGAGAGTCACGCGCCGGATGAGTATAGACAGCGCGTGAGCCACCACGCGCCGGAGGATGATGATGATGATGATGACAGTGAGGATGATGAGAGGTTGAAAAGACGGAGAGTTGTTGTTGAAGAAGATGATTATAATGAAGTTGATGATGAGGTAGTTAATTAGTTAGTTAGATCTGTTAATTATTGTGTGTGTGTGTTTTTTATGGTGTATTTAGTGTGTGTATTTAGCTTCAAAAAATTAGTGTGAATTTAAGTGTGTGTATATAATGTGTGTATTTAATTAGTGTGTGTTTAATTGGCTCAAAAGAATTAACTTGTGTGTGAATCTAGTGTGTGTTTAATGGTGTAATTAGTGTGTGTTTAGCTTAAAAGAGTTAATTAGTGTGTGTGTGTGTGTGTAAATTTAAGTAGAATTGGGGATATATATATATATAGGTGATTGTGTGTGTGATTGAGTGATTGTAACAGAATAACGGATTGAGACAACTGTCAAAACTAACTTAACTAAAAAATCGGAGTTTATATATATAGAATCTAAAACTGTCTACATTTCTCTCTCTGCCACTCTTTGTTACTTACACTCTCTCTCACACAGTGAAACACACACACTTGTTTCATGTGTCTCACTCACTCTGTCTTATGTTTGAGGTTTAATGTTTTCGTGTTTTAACAGATAAGAGGAAGGAATTTGAGAGAATATGACTATGATGATGATGATGAATATTACTATGATGATGATGATGATGATGATGATGATGATGGTGGTGGTGGTGGTGGTGGTGAAGAAGAAGAAGAAGCGGGAGGGTCGGATTACGATCGTGGTTTGTGAAAATGTTTTTTGTGTGCGTATTTTGGTTTGGCGCTATGCTATCTATTACTAATTGCGTGATTTGTGATTGGGAATTTGAATAGGGATGGAGTCGGATGGTCCAAAAGAGATGGAACGGATGCCGGATAAGAAGACTCTAGAGTTTATACTTGACAAACTTCAAAAGTAAGTATTTGATTATTAGCTTATGAGCTTATTTGAAGTTGAAGAGGTTGATAAGCTCATAAGCCTCAAAAGTTGAGCTTATTGGCTATTCAAATCTCAAATAAGCCCAAAAGCTCGAAAAAATAAGCTAATTTAAACACCCCTTTGATATCATGTTATATTTGACTTTCGTCATGTAATTTGTTGTGGCAGAAAAGATATTTATGGGGTTTATGCTCGGCCTGTTGATCCTGAGGAGGTAATAGTGAGTTGCTTCTTGTAATTCTGGTTAATTGAAGCTTGATGTAGTTGAGTAATTGGCATTGTTGTTTGTATCAGCTTCCTGATTATTATGATGTGATCAAGCGTCCAATGGACTTTGCTACTGTGAGGAGAAAGCTTGCAAAAGGGTCGTATTTAACTTTGAAAGAATTTGAGGTTAGTTTGCTTTTTCACTTACAGGGAGTTTGAATTGCTTATTATAAAGTGCTTATCTGCGTAAAATTAGCAAATATGCCAACTCATCCAAACACCTAAAACTGCTTATCTGCTTAATGGGTAGTTTCAATGCTTTATGTGTTTGTGACATGTGGTTTTCTTAATGCAGAGTGATGTGCTTCTGATATGCAGCAACGCGATGCAATACAATGCACCAGATACAATATACTATAAACAGGTACTCACTTTGGAAGTTAAAAAGTTCCATTTTTTGTTAGCCGTCTTGTTCAGTTTGTTGATCTCACCACGTTAATAATTTGGGAAGGCAAGCTCTATTCAAGAGCAGGCGAAACTGAGATTCCAGAGGCTAAGGATTAATGTTGATCGATCTGAGATAGAACCCAAGTCAGAGCAGAGAACGGTACCAAGTTTCTCGCTACCTAAAAAACAACTAAAGAAGTCAGTGTCCCTGAATGAACGGAAGCCGGATCCTGAACCTGAACCTTTTTGCGCTGAAACTTTATCTGGTGCCAATGTTAGAACAGAAGAATTCCCAAATGGTTCACCCGCCCAGACTCCTGTAAGGCATGATAGTCCTGCAAGACAAAATAGTGGTGAAATGCCACTTAATGAGAGTTCGTCTTTAGGTGATAACAATCTAGATAAAGATCAAGAACTACTACCAGGTATCTTCTTGCATAAAATCTATCCTTGGTCAAACCAGTGATCAGTCCGTGCTTTTGAGATTCGAAAAGTAGATTAATAACTACGTGAAATTTGTGTTTTGAAACAGTTCCGACACCTAAGGTGGATCTAGAAGGGGCACAAGGTATGCTAATTTATTCTTAATTTTTTTGAGTGTACTATTTATTTATAAAGGTAGAGTATATCTGAATTATGTTCTGGTAATAATAGTACATAACTTCATTCTGCGCATCCTAGTTATAGAGTATAGACCCTTCATCCGCCCACACACACTATTTTACATTTCCATAGTGTACTTAAGCTGAGATTTGTATGCTCAAGTTTGACTAGTATAAATGCGGTTGAAGCTTTTTTTTTCTTCCAAATCCTCTTTATCTTTTGGAACTTCCAGAACATATATCTTTATACGACCGTTTTCATGTTATACAACTGTTTCACTCAGGATTATGTAACTGTTGCTGATAATGTGTGGAGGTTGTTGACTATTTATTTCCATTAGTATTAATTTGTAATTTAGAAAATTACATTCCTCGTGCTTGCATATCTTTATACGGAATTGCTTCTACAGGAAAAGGTGTCATGCCTAAACTTGGAAGGAAACCATCAATAAATGAAGAAGACCGACGTGCAACATACAACATATCTGTTCAACCAGCGACTGATTCAGACTCTGTATTATCAACCTTCGAGGGTGAAAGCAAGCAGTTCATTCCTGTATGTCGCATTACTATCTTGGACTTTTGAAATTGATGATCTGATTGGATTTTAATGTCTGATAAATGATTTTACTTCTGAGGTCAAAAATCACTTCTGGATAATCAGTTGAAACTGATTATCTAAAGGTAAAACAAAAGTTCTTTTTATACTAATCTAAATTAAGAGAGTTTAATTCCCATTTGAATTGTTTATTTCTTTAACAAAAATGTATTTTTTGGTCATTTGTATCTATTAATTTTAACGATCAAAGATTTGTCAAACACTACATATGATCTTATTATTACAAGATCAAAAAAAAAAAAAAGCAGATATCTACTACAACAGCTAATTCAGTATCACAAAATCACTTTCAGAATGCGCATCCAAACACCCCCTAAATCTTCTCCTGTTGATAGTAATTGTCTGCTCACTCATGAGGTTATTATCTTTGGGATTCAGGTTGGGCTCCATGCAGATCTTGCCTATGCTAGAAGCTTGGCTCGTTTTGCTGCAACCCTCGGATCTGTTGCTTGGAAAGTTGCCTCTCAAACAATAGAGCAAGCTTTACCTGAAGGTGTCAAATATGGTCGTGGATGGGTAGGAGAATACGAACCACTTCCAACAATACCTGAAAACCGCATCTTGAAAGTACCCAATTTTCTTGCACTCTTTAATGTTACTTCTGATGTAGAAGACAAAGAAAAGGGTTCCAGATTTACAGCCCCAAACAATCATAAAGCTACTAAAATCCCTGTGGACGGAAAGGAGATCAATGGTGGTTTTAACCCCGGGATCCCTGTGCGGAGAGAGTCTCCAAGGGAAGCCAGTAAGAATTTGACCCCGGGACCTCCTTTCTTGTCTTCATTGCATGCGAATCCTTCGTTTTCCGGTTCAAATGTTTTGCATCAGAACTCAACACAAATGGAACTCAATCGCCCACCCCCGACACATGTAAGTGCTGCTGATTTTGTTGCAAGAAGGCCGGTTTCTAGCCCTTCTGATATCCTGTCTCTAAGACCATCAAAACCAGTCGGAAACCTTGCGTCCTTGCCATCTTTTAACTATCCGAACAGTAACAAAGGAAACCCAACAGCAGTTGGTCTTGATAGTAATAGAATGGCTCCTACAATCAACAGTTTTCCCTATGGACAAGAAGTAAGACCCGTAGCTGTGAACCCGGCAACAGTTGGTCTTGATAGTAATAGAATGGCTCCTACAATCAACAGTTTCCCCTATCGACAAGAAGTAAGACCCGTAGCTGTGAACCCGACAACAGCTGGTCTTGATAGTAACAGAATGGCTCCTACAACCAATGATTTGCCCTATCGACAAGAAGTAAGACCCGTAGCTGTGAACCAGACAGCAGTTGGCCTTGATAGTAACAGAATGGCTCCTACAACCAACGGTTTACCCTATCGACAAGAAATAAGACCTGTAGCTGTAAACCCGACCACAGTTGGTCTTGATAGTAATAGAATGGCTCCTGCAATCAATAATTTTCCCTATCGACAAGAAATAAGACCAGTAGCTGTGAATCGTGATGGTAACAAAAAGGTTCAAATGGACAATAATATGACCCGTCAACAGGAACAACATGGCCTTAGTGACCCGGTTCAGATGATGAAAATGTTAGCTGAGAAAGCTCAACACCAACAGCAGCAGAATAACTCAAATGATTTTGGTTTTGGTTCAAACAGAGACGATTCAAGCAATGTTGCTTTAACTGCTGCTCAGGCTTGGATGTCATTAGGAGGAACCGGAGGGTTCCTTAAGCCACCACAAACAGAAAACCCGAACCCCCACAAGCAAATATCCTCGGACTATAACTTGGCCCGTGACCGACAACAACCTCAAGTTTCACGATTTCGTGGTGAGTTTCCAGTTCCCGGGGTACACTACCAACAACGAGTCCATGGGTTTGTTCCTCAACCTGTTAGAACCGTCAATGAGGCACAGGCTCAGGTTCACCTCCAAAACAGAAATAATGTCGGTTTCCCTCAGTTGATGACAACAGATCTGTCGCGGTTTCAGGCACAGTCGAATTGGAGAGGGGTCCCACCTCAAATGCAGCTGCAATCCAGACCAAAGCAACAAGATTCGCGTCCTCCTGATTTAAATATCGGATACCAATCATTAGGGTCTCCTGTAAAACAGTCTACTGGTATGATGGTTGATTCTCAGCAACCAGATTTAGCTTTGCAACTCTAGTACTTACAATCTGAATCAAGTAAACATCTCTATCAACTGATGAAGTAGGTAACGTCAGAACAAGCAAGTCGGGCGAATTCATGTTGTTGTGGTTGGAAGTTTTGGGTAGAGTTTGTAAGAAAACCATGGGCTGCGTTGTTGCAACTGCAGTGTTGGTAGTAATTATAATGTTGTTATAGCAATTTATGGTTGTATGTTTGGATTGATTCAATTATTAGGTCACTCCTTTCGATTATGAAAATATTCTCACGTATAGGGTAAGACACTACTTAGTTACTACAATAATTTGACTGCAGGAAATAATTTAGCTTTCTAAGCGTAAGCAAGGTAAAAATATTTGGACCGAAACAGGTGTTTGTGATCAGATTCACAAGTTGATCGAAGGTTTTAGAGGATCTTCAAACATGTAACAGATGTGTTAGAGAAATACTAAATTGCGGTAAGTAGTTTTGCAATGTGTCGAATACAAATTATGCTTTCCTGATTCTGTTATGACCAAAATAATCAGAAAGTGAACTACAATTACACTGATGTCTAAATCAAAACGAAATCACCATCCTCACCTTTAATCTTTTTGTCAAACATCATGAGAAGAATCATCATGATCAATCTGGAACTCTGATTTTTCACTGTACTTACAAACAAAGCATTATGTAATTCCAAATTAAACTGCCGCAATACCAAATTAACAAAAATGAAGCGATAAAGCCAAACCGAAATGCAATTTCAAGTACCATCTAGATGAGTTTTTTATTTCAGTCTCCAACAAGATGTTAACGATTATCATGATCAAAGTAAAGACAAACGACAATACACGTGTAGCACGAACATTCAATCGTCTCAAGTCAATACCATGCAGATACCACTAGTTTCTATACTATAAAACCGTTCACAGAAAGTCAATATGCAAAAACTAAACAAAGCAGGAACCGTTGATAAAAGGATGTACACGTTCATCGTCGTCTTGAAGCCTATTTACACTGATTCATCATCGAAAACGCAGAACTTCAGAGCAATCCAAACGTGTTCTCACCACTGTAGGTCATGTAGAGGAAACCATCCTCGTCTTTGTTTTCCTCGTAGATGGCAGACATCATTGCAGCTGTAATCACGTTATACATTATTATTAGGTAAATAAAAGAACATAAACTACTAGCAGACTTGGAAAGCTTGAGGACATAAACAGGTTATACTTGTCAAACAACTCAAAGCCGTACAAACTACAAAGTGTGCTAAACACAGTTAATAATGGTAGCACTACAAAACTATAAATAATTGAAAATGCACAAAACCTTTCATATCATATATCATTTTTAAAAAAGAAACCAAATTATGGTATAAAAATAGCTATCTAACTATATTTAGATTGATCATTTTTTTGAAAAAAAACAAAAGTATGATAGTCGGTCAACCAGGCGTAACACAATTCAACCAGCCAGTCATCACCTCAATATAGCACCTTAAAGACTTTGTACTAACCAGTAGGTGGGAGGATGTTCTTAACAAAGATAAAGATGGCCTTTTCGGCACTAAGCTTGATTCTCTTTCTAACCACATAGACAAACTGTCCAACTGTAAGATCAGCAGGAACCAGGTACCTGCATACATCAATCAAGTAAGAATCAATCAGTACCGAAAACCATGCTAACAAATTACATTTGTAAGTGTCAATATAAAGAAGTGGCTAACTTTTTCTTGTCAATGTCAAGAATGTCGCTTCTTTCAGCCTTCTCAACAATAACCTGTAAAACAGTAAAACAGAACATTAGTTGGCAAATAACACGAGAGCTATAAACAAACTAAGAAAACACAACAAAATATCTATAATACCGGAATTCTGTCGGGATACTTCTCCCTGATACAAGCAGCTTCAGCTTGGCGCCTCTCTGAAATATTCAGTACAAATTAAATACTACTCAAGTCATGTGCAATCAATTGTATAGTGTAAAATGTATAACAATGCAATTTCAATTATCACTTAAACACTTGCAAGGACCACATTAAGTTTACGAGATTAGATCAATTTAAAGGTACACACGCATATAGTGGTTGTCACAATACAAAATACAGTCCATACGTTGGGGAAAAATACAACTTTCATCCTCGCTTTGTGATCTATATTATTACTCAAAATGTTCAAAAAATATAATATAAATGAACATTAGGTCACAAACCAAGCACTACATCTACCTAAACTAAATTGGACTATATTTCACCCAAAAACAAAACGAAGCAGAAAACATTATACACATCAAGATCCCAGTTTTTTCCCAAATAGAATAGAATATAAAATGTGGCCTGATCTTATCTGCAAAATATAAAATTAATTACAGAATCTTCCTCAATCTAAGCTAATACATTATTTTATTATATTAAAAAGGAATCATTATCCACTGCCACAAAACCAATAAAACATATTATTATTTTCCTATGTCTCATAATAAGCCGGAAAATTTGAGCTTATGAAACTAAGCCGAAATCATATAAGCTCGTAAGCCCACAAATAAGCGTAAACAAACACCCCTAGAAATAAAAACACAATTCTAAAGCATTTATTTTCCAAATCCACATAACAAAGCACAATTTAGTCTTCATCAGCACAAACCCTAATATAAAAAAGATCAATATATATAACCAACCATAACTACCAAAAAACAGTTATAACCACCAATCAAATTAGCCTTTTTTTTTATAAAAAACAATGAAAATTACCAAGTGGGTGTTCCAATTTGAACGAACTCTTAGCCATATCGATCAAGAAATTTCACAATTAACTGCAAAACAATAACAGATCTAAATTAGGGGTTTCTTCAATAAATCAAATTAGAAACTAAAAATTGATACTCAACATTGGATTTCATTTAATTGAAAGCAAATCGTACCAGAATTTAATGAGATTGAGTAATTTGAGAGAATTTTAGTTCCCAATGAGTATTATTGTTCGTGTGCCTTTGATTTGATTTTTTATTTATATTGTTGAGTTTAGGGCTATGGGGGATGTTATTGGTAGGCCTTAATGGGCTAGTGGACTGTTAAGATGAAGTAAAGATTCAAACATTTTAAGTATGTATATTTAGGGACGATAAGAAAAGGGTTGAAAATGGTCCCGGGATTAATCTGATGAGGCTGTGTATATCTGAGTGAAAGAAGGTTTCCTTCCTCGAGTAACCTGAACAGAAAAATCTCACCCGTTTACCCGTAATATGCATGTGTTCCCATTATCCGGTTCGAACCGATTAAACTAGCCGAATCAAACTGAAACTGAATTTGGAGGACGGTTCCAGGTTTAGTTATAGGCCTAGACTGATTTGTATAATCGGTTTTTGGTTTGGTTTTGGTTTGCAAATCACAAACTGAACTTAATCGAGAAACCCGAATACCGAATACACATACAAAAATTTACTGTCGATATAGTCAGTCAAGAAATGTCACGTCGGCTCACAACTCTTGTTATATGTCAATAAAACGATACTCAATAACTCGATATTTGAGTAAAAGATTAAATATACCACTAGGAAGATTCAAGTCTCAACCCATATTTTACAAGTGGTAACAATAACATACATGAAAGTAGTACACTCGATGTAATAGGCACAGCTCGATCACAAAAACCATTTGGAACACATGAGAGCGAGTTGGGGGAAGGAAGAACTCCAGTTGTTACTGATGATAAAAATGCATCAGGAAGACCGGCTTCATCCAATGCAGCATAACAGGTCGGGTCTTTAGCCGCCGACCAGGGTCCTTAGCCGTCGGCTAAGTGCCACAGGCATGTACAACACTTATTTTTTACCCATTTCCTTCCGGAAAACATACTTGTACTTAACGTTATGACATGAAATTTTACAGAACTACTAGAAATACATAACTAAACAAATCTTGAGTTTTACAAACTTTCAACATGAACGGAATGTTGTTTTCGGGGTTGTGCCAAATACCCCTTTAAAACTACAAAACATGACTAAGGCACAAAGCTTGATACATAAATTAACATGACTTGTTTCTAAACTGATATTATACATACTTAGGGCGTTTACTAGCTAAATATCAAAGTGCAAGTAAGAGTCGCTCGTAACCTATACCCGAGCGTAGCTGTTTTTCTCCTAAAATGCATTCCTACTTGCTATCTACAAGCCCCCGACATCTATCTTCTTATACCTACATAAAACATGAACTGAGAACGATAAATCCTTGCGACTTAGTGAGTGAACGGAACATATATAAAGTAGCACTTGCAAATATAACTTGAACATGATAAACTATAACATGCCATGAATGGTACGACTTGTAGTCATCTTGGTACTTGTACATAACATGAATGGTACAACTTGTATTCATCTTGGTACTTCTACATGACGTGAACATGATTTCGGTTC
Source organism: Artemisia tridentata subsp. tridentata (assembly GCA_021014915.2). Classification (NCBI taxonomy): domain Eukaryota; kingdom Viridiplantae; phylum Streptophyta; class Magnoliopsida; order Asterales; family Asteraceae; genus Artemisia; species Artemisia tridentata. The sequence continues at coordinate 448,463,316 of CP139509.1, read as the reverse complement.
TGAATTTCATGATCTCTACATAACTTTTGGGCACGTTGATAACGCTTAAATCTAACATATTTTTGGGCGCGTTATTGCTAGTTTTGTGCATCATATTTGGTTATATTTATGTGTATTTGTTGCTAAATGATGAAAAAGTGTGTATGCAAGTAAATATAGCCAAGTACAGGAAAAGTTGAGGAAAAGACGAAGAAATGAAGAGATTATGCACATTTGGAGGATTACGAGAAAGAAACCACGCGATACTTCAAGGATTTGATTAGTTCAAGATTTCCATGCTTATATATCAGGAAAAGATCAAGTTCTATGATAGGAAGTAGTGGTACAGCGAAGGATCAAGCACGTAACGAGAAAAGAGAAAGAAAAAAAATAAAGTTGTATGGCAGAGTGATCCATCCGATCGGATGGCACCGGCATCCGAATCGGATGGGAGAAGGTTATTTTACCGAGAGCTCCAACCGATCGGTTGGAGCCAAATACCGATCGGTTGGCCGACGCTGGAGTTACAAAGTTGCATTTAATGAAGAAGTTAAGCCCCATAATCATTGAGGCTTATCATTTCTCTGCTATTTACTGATATTGGACGTTTTTGCTTGGAGAATAAGGGTTTCCTCACTTATTTAAGAAACCCTTGGCTAGTTTACAAAGGAGAGAAGTTTTTGGGAGGTGACAACCCAAAGGCAAATCGAGTAAGGCTTACACCAAGTCTAACTAAGTTATTATTATTGCCCGAAAGCTTGTAGTTGCTGTGAAAACGTCCAGGAAGCCTTGAGTTCGAGTCTCAAGAGTTATGTCCGTGTGTGAAGTTGTTTACGTGTAATAAAAGGCGATTGGAGGAGTGTGGATTGCTATAGTTCCACAATTCTAGTTCTTGTAATTCCTCGATTAGGTATTTCTTGTTGAGTTATTATGAACTACTTTTACTTTTACTATAAGATGAATGAAAGTTTGGTTAATTACTTGTGTTTGATTATGATTGTTATGGAGTGATTTTGGTTGTACTTGTGTGTGTATGATGTGACAATTGTTGGAGTAATCTTATCATAGTGATGCATGAAAACATATCTTGTTTTACGAGTTTGTTGAGATACAATATAATCTTGCTTAATTGGTTGGTAAAAACAATGTTAAAGACTAACAAAGGCTGAAAGGAGTTTCTTTATGTTTTTATTCCAAAAAGTTAGTGCACGAATTAGTATGGATTATGGTGTGTGACAAACACCATCTTGACTCATTAAAATGGATTTGGAAACGATTTCATCACGAAAAAGGCCGAAAGGATTCGTAGGAATTCTTAAGATAAGAAATGCTTTCAAACAACAAAAAGCTTAAAAGAATTGTCGTAATAGTTAATCAAGGCCGAAAGGAATTAACTAGGAGATTGAATTCTAGATATGATTTCTCATGATAAAAACCATTGATTGTGAATCATTCAAATACCGATCGGATGGCACCCGCATCCGAATCGGATAGGAGAAGGTTATTTTACCGAGAGCTCCAACCGATCGGTTGGAGCCAAATACCGATCGGTTGGCCGACGCTGGAGTTACAAAGTTGCATTTAATGAAGAAGTTAAGCCCCATAATCATTGAGGCTTATCATTTCTCTGCTATTTACTGATATTGGACGTTTTTGCTTGGAGAATAAGGGTTTCCTCACTTATTTAAGAACCCCTTGGCTAGTTTACAAAGAGAGAAGTTTTTGGGAGGTGACAACCTAAAAGGCAAATCGAGTAAGGCTTACACCAAGTCTAACTAACTTATTATTATTGCCCGAAAGCTTGTAGTTGCTGTGAAAACGTCCAGGAAGCCTTGAGTTCGAGTCTCAAGAGTTGTGTCCGTGTGTGGAGTTGTTTACGTGTAATAAAAGGCGATTGGAGGAGTGTGGATTGCTATAGTTCCACAATTCTAGTTCTTGTAATTCCTCGATTAGGTATTTCTTGTTGAGTTATTATGAACTACTTTTACTTTTACTATGAGATGAATGAAAGTTTGGTTAATTACTTGTGTTTTATTATGATTGTTTGGAGTGATTTTGGTTGTACTTGTGTGTGTATGTGTGACAATTGTTGGAGTAATTTATATAGTGGATGAAACATATCTGTTTTTGATTGTGATACATTAACTTGCTAATTGGTGGTAAAACAATTTAGACTACAAGGCTGAAGAGTTTCTTTTTTTTTATTCCAAAAGTTAGTGCACGAATTAGTATGGTTATGGTTTGAACCATCTGACCTAAAATGATTGAAACGATTTCCACGAAAGGCGAAGATTGTAGGAATTCTTAGTAGAAAGCTTTCAAACAACAAAGCTTAAAAGAATTTGTAATAGTTATCAAGCCGAAAGAATTATGGAATTGAATTCAGATATGATTCTCATGATAAACCTGATTGTGAATTTCAATACGATGGATGGCACCCCATCGACGGATGGAGAAGGTTTTTAGGAGCTCCAACGATCGTTGAGCCAATACCGATCGGTGCGACGCTGAGTAAAGTTGCATAATGAAGAATTAAGCCCCATAATCATTGAGCTTATCATTTCTCTGCTTTATGTATTGACTTTTGCTTGGAATAGGGTTTCCTCTATTTAAGACCCTGGCTAGTTTACAAGAAGAAGTTTTGGAGGTGACACCAAAGGCAATCGAGAGCTTACACCAATCTAATAACTTTTATTATTAGCTATGCGATGAAAACTGAATGAGTTTGAGTTCAATTAATTGTGTTTTGATTTATACTGTAATAAAGGATAGGATTTTGGTTGTATATTCCAAGTTGTGAGTATTGATGTAAATCTGTTGGAGTAATCTTATCTTAGTGATATGAAACATATCTTACGTTTATATGAGTTGAATGAGTAATTCTTAATACTTGTTAATTGTTGTAAAACAATGATTAAAGACTAACAAAGGCTGAAAGGAGTGATCTTTATGGAGTTTTATTCCATAAGTTAGTGCACTGAACATATCTATGATTATGGTTGTGGAAAACAACCATCTTGCCTTAAATGGTTGGAAACGATTTCATTCAAGATAAAAAGGCTGAAAGGATTTCGTAGGAATTCTTAAAAAGAAGCTTAGTCAACAACAAGGACTAATGCTTGACAACACCACTACCTAATAGGACGCTTTCACATGCCAGATTAGACTTATGACGAAATGCTTCAAACAAGGTCCTGATTAAACAACACTGCGTAGAAGGATCCAGCCTAACTGGCGCCAAATTCGTATCCAAAACTATGAAACTCTGCGCTAGGGCAGGAAGCAAGAGAGATCAACCAGACGTCTAGCGGACAACTGCAGCCTGAGCTGAAGTCATCCCCACCGCGTTACCAAAAGGAAAGGCGCGAGAAGGATAGCCGCCGACACCAGTGTTTACTAGGATCTGAAGAAAGTTGTGGATGATGAAGCAGCCGACTTACATTATCTGGAGGAGCATGAAGACGATGGACGGCGCACCAATGTCCACGCTAGGCTTGGCAGTCGCAGGATTCACGATAGACTTGGGCGACGGTGCTCCCCAAGCGAAAGCCCTTCAAGCTTGGATTCCGAGGATAGTCGGCGCAAGCGCCGCAAAAGAGTAAGCTCATCCTCAAGTGACTCCTCGGACAACGAGGACAAAGAAACAGGACACTGGAAGTCCAGGAGAAGATACCGCGACCAGGGGGACGAAGATATGTCTCGTCCCTGGCGCCGCCAAAAGGTTGACGCATTCACTCGGCGCATCAGTGATTTTTCAGAAGATAAGAGAAGGCGCATGCCCGCTAATGTTAAAACTTATGATGGAACAGGTGATCCTGACGACCACCTAAAAATTTTCAAATCAGCAGCTACCATCGAAAATTGGCCACAACCTGTGTGGTGCCACATGTTTAATTCTACATTAGTAGGGAATGCGCAAAACTGGTTCAGTAAGCTTCCACGTAGAAGCATCGATGGGTTTGAAGAATTGCGAAAGGCGTTTCGTTTGAACTTTACTCAGAGGAAGAAGTGCACCAAGAACCCTGTCGAACTCGCTAGGGTAAAACAGCGCCAAGGGGAATCCACAAGCGCTTTTATGGAGCGCTTTAAAGACGAATGCATACATGTCAAGGCATGCCCCGAAATACTAAAGATCTCAGGGTTTATGAACGAATCAATAACCCAGAACTTATCAAAAAGTTAAATGACAGGGTTCCCCAAACCTTTGACGAACTTATGAAGCGCACGAGGTCCTTCATCCAAGGAGAAGCCGCCGCTGCGGATAGTAAGAAAGGCTACCCAAACTATAGGTCACAAGAACAGCCAAGGAGACAATCCAATGACCAGAGTAGCAATCGTAACAAAAGCTACCGCAGTCAGGGGGGCGGACGAGAGAATGACAAGTATACCCCACTAACGAAGACTCCAAAGGAGATATTTGCGACGGAAGGCGCGAACTTTCCGAGACCCCCACCGATGCGCACCCCAGAAGATCGGCGCGTAGGGAACGGATACTGCGAGTATCATGGACAGAAGGGCCACACCATTAATGAGTGTGTCCAATTGCGCCAACTAATTGATAAGCTAGTAAAAGAAGGCAGATTGGACCATCTAGTTAAGAACATCAAAGATGGAAAAGACAAACAGAAGACCGGGGGAAAGAAAGAAGCACCTAAGGACAAGGCTGACACAATCTACATGATACAATCATGGCAGCGAACGACTAGGCAAAAGGTCAGCCAGAAATTTTCTCATGGAAGCGAAATCTCTTTCCCCACCTTGGCTGCGGACAACGCAGTGGCGGAACCACTCACCATCGAGATAAATGCGGGGGGTCACGATATCCACCGCATGTATGTTGATGGAGGGGCATCAGCGGACATAATGTATGAGCATTGTTTCAAGAGATTACGACCTGAGATACAAAGACAGTTAAGCCCAGCCACGACGTCGTTGACTGGCTTCACAGGAGAAAAGATATGGCCCATGGGGCAACTACGACTACTAGTTGTTGTTGGTCATAAGGAACACTCCACGACAGCCTGGATGAATTTTATGGTGATCAGATCTCTTTCGCCATACAATGGCATTATTGGAAGACCAGGAATTTCGGCAATACGCGCAGTACCGTCCACGGCACATGGGATGCTCAAATTCCCGGTAGAAGGCGGCATTGTCACCATCTACAATAACGCTGCGCCACCTAGAGAGTGTAACACGATTACATGTGAGACGACGTACATCCCAGAACAGAGCGCAGCTAAAGTATCAAATCTGAAGGTCGCAATTCATCCTGATTACCCGGAACAAGAAGTATCGATCGGGGGATCGCTGTCTGATAAAGGCAGAGCTGCCGTGTGCGCACTCTTGCAAAAGAATCTGGATATCTTCGCATGGGAACCAAAGCACATGACTGGTGTGCCACGCTCGATTGCAGAACACAAGTTGAAAATCCGACAAGGATACTCCCCAGTACGGCAGAAAAAGCGCGGCCAGGCTCCAGAGCGCGCAAAAGCCATTCTAGAGGAAGTACACAAACTTGTTGACGCAGGTATCATGTGAGAGGTCTATTACCATGACTGGCTCTCCAATCCAGTGATGGTTAAGAAGAGTGATGGTAGTTGGCGGATGTGCGTGGACTTCACTGATCTCAACAAAGCATGTCCACAAGACTGCTACCCACTACCAGAGATAGACTGGAAGGTAGAATCTTATGCGGATACCCCTTTAAATGTTTTTTAGACGCATACAAAGGGTACCACCAAATTCAAATGGCTAAAGAGGACGAGGAAAAAACAGCCTTCCACACAAGCCAAGGTGTCTACTGTTATACAAAGATGCCTTTTGGCCTAAAGAATGCGGGCGCCACCTACCAGCGATTGGTGGATAATGCATTTGAAAAGCAAGTGGGCCGCAACCTAGAGGTCTATGTTGATGACCTTGTCATAAAAATCCATACCGAAGACGAGTTGGTCCGCGACATTGAAGAAACATTTAGAACACTACAAAAGATCAACATGAAGTTAAATCCTAAGAAATGCACTTTTGGCGCTATAGAAGGCATGTTCCTAGGATACTTGATCGAACCCGATGGCATTAAACCATGCCCAGAAAAAACAGAGGCTGTCATCCAACTCCCTTCACCACGCACGTTGAAAGAAGTCCAGTCTCTGAATGGAAAACTAGCCGGGTTAAATAGATTCCTGTCCAAATCAGCAGATAAGTCACTCCCCCTCTTTAAAACACTCAAGAAGTGCACAAAAAAGGGAGACTTTCATTGGACTACAGAAGCGGAAGAAGCTTTCACACAACTTAAGCAACATATAGCAGCGCTTCCCAAGCTAGTCGCACCCCGACCAGGGGAGGAGTTAATTGTGTATTTGTCTGCGACTCATGGAGCAGTCAGCGCGGTGCTACTGACAGATAGGAATTCCGTACAAAAACCGGTATACTTTGTGAGTAAAGCGCTCAAGAAGACAGAGATTAACTATAGCCCAATGGAAAAGTTGGTCTTGGCATTAGTATTCGCCGCCAAAAGATTGCGCAGATACTTTCAAGCACACCCAATAGCGGTGACCACGGACCAACCAATCAAGCAAGTTATCTCCAAACCCGACGCATCGGGGCGATTACAAAAGTGGAGTGTATTGCTAGGCGAGTATAACATCTCTTATAGACCACGCACTGCGGTTAAGGGGCAAATACTAGCAGACTTCATCATCGAAAAACCAGACACCGATGCTGCACCTCCACTGAGCGAGGTAGAACTACAAGAGCCATGGGTCCTGTTCACGGATGGATCTTCATGCGTGGATGGGTCGGGCGCAGGCCTTATCCTCACCAATCCAGAAGGAATGGAATTCACTTACGCACTGCGCTTTGAATTCACAGCTACGAATAACGAGGCAGAGTATGAAGCCCTAATCGCTGGATTACGCATTGCAACTCGAATGGGTGTACGCAACCTAGAAGCAAATGTGGACTCCCGATTAGTAGCCAACCATGTGTTGGGCGAATATGTGGCTAAAGAGGATAACATGGTTCAATACCTCGACAAGACCAAGTCACTAATCCAAGGTTTTGACAGATTTACCATTAAACAAGTTCCTAGAGGTGAAAACAAAAAAGCGGATGCATTAAGCAAGATCGCATCTACAAGCTTTGCGCACCTGTCAAAACAAGTGTTGGTGGAGATCCTAAAAAATAAATCCATCTCGGAGATGGAGATATCCACGGTAATAGAGGAGGAGAATCCTACGTGGATGACCCCTATTGTCGAATTTATAAGCAAAGGCATATTGCCCCATGAGCAGAAGGATGCTCGACGGATACGGCGCACAGCGCAGAGGTTCGAACTTCGAGATGGTATCCTATATCGGCGCTCATTTCTACAACCATGGCTTCGGTGCGTTGGACCTCTTCAGGCAGATTACGTACTCCGAGAGATCCACGCCGGTTCATGCAGTATGCATTCAGGACCACGGTCCGTCGTAGCACGAGCCTTGCGGTCAGGATACTACTGGCCCACTATGCATCGCGATACGCGTGGTGTGATAAAGAAATGTAGCGACTGCCAAGTTCATAGACCCATCCTGCGCAGACCACAACAAGAGCTAACGCCTATCACTTCTCCATGGCCATTCTATAAGTGGGGTATCGACATTGCGGGTCCCTTCCCTGTTGCAGCGGGGGGACTGAAATTTCTTATTGTGGCAATAGACTACTTCACTAAGTGGATTGAGGAAAAAGCAGTGGCGACAATCACAGGTAATCAAGTAAAATGATTCGTTTGGGAAAATATTGTATGCCGCTTTGGATTACCTGGGGAAATCGTTTCGGACAACGGAAAACAATTCCGCGATAACCCGTTCAAAGACTGGTGCGCAGAACTAAATATCACACAACACTTCGCGTCAGTTAAACACCCACAACCAAATGGTTTAGTTGAGCGCGCAAATCGTAGTCTAGGCGAAGGAATTAAAGCGCGCCTGGACAAACACAAAGGAAGATGGGTGGATGAATTGTCGCATGTCTTATGGGAGCACCACACGACAATCAAAGTTAGCAATGGAGACACTCCCTTTTCTCTTGTCTATGGGACAGAAGCTGTCATACCAGCTGAAATTGGGATGCCAACTATTCGTACCGCTGAAGTTAATGTCGCAACCAATGACGACGAACGACGTATAGACTTGGACCTATTGGAAGAAAGGCGTGAACGCGCAGCTATACGTGAAGCAAAAGCCAAGTCAAAAATGAAGGGATACTACGATGCTAAAGTTCGAAACACCTCATTCAGACCAGGCGACTTTGTATATCGCGCTAATGATGCGAGCCACGCAGAAGATACAGGTAAACTTGGACCAAAGTGGGAGGGACCCTATGAGGTCGTTGAAGCACTAGGAAAAGGCGCGTACAAGCTGCGTGACATGGATGGCCGTGAGCTACAACGCACATGGAATGTTTGCAATCTCAAGAGATGCTATCTTTAGGAAGGGTTACGACCCCGCCCACGGACACTTTCGCACTTTAGTAAGTGCCCAATAAATATCCGTGTATTTACATTTTTTGTCTCATCTAGGCAAATGTCTTTCTTTTTTCAAAAACTTGCAAGTATTAATTAAATGTCGCGGTTTCTAGCTAACTCCGCGACACACTTTACTTTGTTGTTTACATATTATTTATGTCTCAATATTGTTGTTATATTACCTTTTACCTACATGGCGTGCATGCACTTATTAAAACCCACGATGGTAAAGGATGAGTAAACCTACTAAATAACTCGTTGAGTAAGAGGGTTGCAAACCCATCAACATCGGATCACGCATCCTTGTTAAACACCTTACCCTCAAGACGTTGGAGTAAGTTCATTGTGCATCCTACGACGGATACACAACAATGCACACTGTGCGCGTTTAACAAATTAGGAGTTAAGACTCTTAACCCCTTGATATATATTCGAGCTTGATAATAAGTCATGAATTTCATACACGATTATGTTATAAGTGATTATAGATTCTTGTAATCTTTTTTTTTAAGTACGTTTATATAACGGTTTGATTCTTAGACATAACATAGACGTCTTGTACGCAAAGACAGATAACTAAGTACAAACATCATAACCACAATCACATACAATATGCGTACAATCGCACTTTCGAAATATCATTTTATTATGGACTACGAGTTCATATAAAGTATATATTTAACATGCACATGTGCAACAAAATGTTAACCTATTACAAAAAAATCACCAAGTCAACACAATCTAAAGGCTATGGGAGCGTCTAAGCTTTGAACTACTAACATGATACGCAGCACTCCCAGCCTCCTCAAGCTTCTTCAGGAGATCACCATCCTTGGGCGACACTGTCGGTACGCTAACAGGTACTCCATCAGATCTTGGAATATGTGCAGCGCCAATGCCACAAAGGATGGCCTTTCCTTTCACACCCTGCTTCTTTGCAAGCCTCATGGCATGAGCCTCTAAGGATTCCTTCAGCGGGATTTCCTTCTCGAGGGCAAAAGGATTCAAGATGTTGTGAGGACGAGCAAAGATAGGTACCTGCAGCTGCGACAAATCGAGCTTAAGAAAATAATCAGTTTGTGCCTCTGCGTCCTCTACTGCGTGCCTAGCCAAGGTTAACCCCTCCATAATAACACCTATGGGGTAATCCTGATCGCACTCCAGTTGAGCAATGTGAGGAAGATCTAACAGCTTCATCTTCTCCATAGCAGCGACACGCTCATCATAGGCATCAGCATTATAACCTGGTACTTGTGCGGCAGGCACTGTCAACAACTTGCTCTCGGAAAGCTCCTCTATAGCTTGCGCCTTGCCACGTGCCAACGCGCGCTCAACTACATCCCCAAATGCCTCCCTTACCTCTTGAGACTCCAGCGTACTCAAAGCAGCAAGGCGCAAACCATGGCTGATATGCCACCTGCGCTCAGCAATCGAAGATACCAGGTGTGGGTACAGCTCTTCATCATACTCAATACTGAGCTTGCGCAGCTTACTTTCTTGCTTCTCCAGCGACCCCTCCACAGCCTTACGAAAGTCATCCAATCTAGAGAAGTGAGCGGCCTTGTTAAGCTCCATGTACTTCATGACCCAAAGACAAGTAGCCTTGTACCCTGTTAACTCAGCACGCTCTTGGCCCACTTGAGCAAGTAATGACATCTTCTCTTCAGCAAGCTTCTGGGCATACGCATCTGTTGCCCTTATCTCAGCCTGAGCATCAGCCAACTGCGCCTTCAGAAGCGCAATCTTCTCATCTTTCTACACATAGCGGCTACCTTCACCAGCATACCTTGATCGTAGCTATGCAACTAAGGAGGCCTGGTGCGCAGCAGCCAAACCTAGCTCCTCTATCAGTTGGTCCGTTGACACATCCTCAAACGCCTTCGGCTCAGTCTCTTGGCTCTTCTGCGCAAGATCATCAGTATGAGAGGGACTCGCCTTGGGTGGCGAATTCCCAACACGCGCAGCATCATCATCAGCAGCCTCCACACTGCACGCAAATAACAAAGCCAATTTATAATATCATCGCGGAATAAACAATTGAAGATCTAAAGATACATGTCTCATTACTTACTGGGTGGGAGGAGTTTTAGGGGGCGACGCATCTTCTTCTGATGATTTCCCGACAGAGATAACATGACGCCTTCTCTTAGATGTACCCGCGCCATCATCACCAGAAGCTTTCTTACGCTTCACCCCTTGGCTAGCCTCCTCGGGCCCACCTTCAGACATGGAAATCCCCATACTCTCTGATGAGTCTGTGCGCGATGGCTCTTCCACAGGGACGTGTACCCCAGGAGTTGGAAAACTGCGAAGAGGAGTCGCCTCTAAAACAATTGGGGGTGTACCCTCTGGTTCCTCCTGTACGATCTCCATAGTGCGCCCCGCGGTAGCCTCCAAAACTGGCTCCTCACCTTCTCTCAAAGGGCGCACTCCTACGATCACCTGTTTGGGTCTCGCCAAGTGCACCACGCTGAATAGATCCATCTCTGCGCAACAAACAACAAACAAACAAAGATGGTTACAAAAGCTATAATAGTTAAGAGCGCTTACACTACTGAGCGAAGGAGAAGAAAGGACAAGCACCCACCCTGGTGATTTTCATCCAAAAAGGTTGGCACCTCGTCAGGACTTCCGAAGTAGTTGCGACTAATGCCCATATGTACTAAAAACTCTTCTGGATAAGCGTTGATAGGGATGCGATTGGCATTAATCGTTTCCGCATCATCTGCGCTATATGTTCCGGGGATGGGGCGCTCATCCTTCGGTAATGACTCTTGGGTATAGAACTCAAAAATACATGGAAAAAATGCATCATCAACCCAAAAGAATTTCTCCCTCCAATTCCTAAGTGCGTCTAACTTTTTCGTATAGCACTGCAGCCGCCCCGCGCGCTTGGAAAAGGACACCCACCCGTTTGACCACGACGAGTGATAAAACGCGCGGAATAGATGGATTGTGGGTTCAATCGCCAACAAGCGACAATTTACTTCAAAATTTGTTATTTTTGCTGCACCTATACAGTGCAGTTGGGAAATATGGAGGCGATAGTGGTTTAAAACATCGCACAAGAAAAGAGAAATGGGCACACGTTGGTTAGCGAATTCGAAGAAGCGTGTGTATACCCCTATTTTCCCTTCAGGAAAATTCGCTATGGACGCAGTCGCCATCGGAACCACCGGGCGCAACGCGATAGGGACATAATAATCCGAGGTGAACTGACGAAGTTCGTCCTCGGATATATCGGATGTAAAGTCGGACAATTGAAGAACTATGGTTAGAATTCAATGGATTCTGCAGCGCACGCACTATTACCTTATGAGTTGTTGATTTCTTGTTCGCTGTTTAGAGTTTTTAACAATGGCGGCAATAGACGTTTTTACTGTGATAAGCACAGTGAAATGGAGATGACACTTTATATAGGGTTACAAGACCTCATGGATGATTGACATGTGTCACCCACTTGCTCTAATCGTGTGGCTGGGAGGCCAAAAGGTGAAGCACTTTTTCACCCACCCCTCACAATTTACGAGGGATATTCGGATTTACTTGGACTAGATTCATCGTATTGCTTTTAGGCGGGAAACACTTGAAAATTCTCCGCTACGCATTCCGGAATGTTTTTTGGCTACAGTTGTTAGTCTAGCATCCGCAGTGGGTACACTGCGCATACTAGACTGGGGGGACATGATGACGTATAGTCCGCATTCGGGTCATGAACCCGACCAATACTCAAGCCCATCACGCGTGGGCTATCACGATAAAGATTTGGGCTTACAATGGCCCAAATCCGAAATCTATTATTGGCATTGATGTAGAATCTCTTATTTATGGGATAAGTATCAATAGACCAAATAAGGCGGGATACGCCGAAGGGTAAGGAACACGAAACCAACAAGGATTTTGTGTGTATATAAAGGGTCTCTCGGCTCTCATTAAAGGTATGATATCATAACCCTAACTCTTCACTAAACCCTAAAACCGATTACTTACTATCACGCCGGAGGATAATCGTGGGAGACAATCCCACGATAAGCCTAACGGTGCTTTTTGTTCTCTTAGTGCGTAGGTCTCAAGCATTAAGATCCAATTGATACGAGAACCGGAATCCAAACAAGGAACGCCCAACTTTTGTATCAACAAGTAGCATAGTTTTTTTTAAAGTTAGAAAGTAAAAAGTAAAAAAAAAAAAAAAGGAGTTTGGTTTGGAACCAACCGAATCGGATGGATGCCTATCCGATCGGTTGGTGGTCTCGGTAAATATTTTTGTTTTAGTAATTTTTGTTATCTTTCAGTTTTTATGTCTCATTAATGCTATGATTAATTAGTTTAAGTAGTAGATTAATTAGGATAATTAATTTAAGGTTATTAGAAGAGTTTTAATATGATAAATGCTTAGTTAATTTAGTTAATTTTTGGTTTAATGTGTGGTAGTTTAATAGTTTTTATTAAATGTGTTGATAATTAGTTTTATGATTATTAAGTTAATGTTAAAAGTTGATTAATTAGTTTAATGATTGGTAGTTAATTGTTAGTTTTTATTAATTAGTTAAATTTTAATTATTTAGTTTCTTCTTAAAAAAATTAAAATTATAAAAAGGTTATAAGTTTAGTTTTAATATATAAATATATTAATAAAAAAAATAAAAAAAAAAATTAAGTTTTTCGATCTAACCGATCGGACGCTGCCCGCATCCGATTCGGTTGGGGCGATTTCATTTTTTGCATTTTGTCCATCCGATCGGATGGAATGTAATACCGATCGGATGGTTGCCTCGGTAAAAGTTTTTGTGATTTTTAATTTTCAGTTGTTTTGATGTTTTAATAGTTTGAAGTTGTTTGTTTGCTTGTTTTGGTTTTACATTTGGATATGATTCGATTATAACTAACCCTCACGCTAATAGTTTGGATTTTTGTTTTTGTGGTTATGTTATAGTTAGTGCTTAAGTAGAATGGAGAGTTTAAGCAATGTTTCGGAGTACTTGAGAAATTTGGAAGAGATGTTGAAAGATTCAGGTGATTCTTTGGAGAAATTGGAAAGTATTTTGGACGAAGCTAAGGTTGGTTTAAAAGGAAAAGAAGAAGTTGGAGAAAGCATTGTTTGTTTACCTAAGAATAAAAGAGTAGTTGTGTTTACACAAGCACCACCTAGAGAGTTTGATGTACCATTTATGAGGTATGCTACACCATGTGGTGTAGAAGGCATTAAAGCTTGGGATGCTCAACTTAATATGGAGTATGGTGAAAATTATATTACGGAGGAGATGCTTGGTAAGCTTGGCTTTGTTAGGCTTGATTATGAAGATTATGGGAGAAAGATAGTGCGAGATGTGAATGTTAATATTCATGGTCATGTTTTCAAGATTGACTTTGTTGTGTTGGAATATGGAAATGCGGGTGAACCAGAAGTGATGTTTGGTAGAAATTTTATGGTTAAGACTAAATGTAGGGTTGATTTTGCTTTGGGAGAGATGAGAATTGATGTAGATGATGAGATGGTAGAGAAGAAGGAAGGTAGAGGAGAGATTGTGAAAATGGGAAAGGCAAATCGAAAGAAAGCACCACTTAACAAACTTACCCAACCCTCCACCCCTAAGAATGAGAGTTCTTCATCAAGTTCACCACCCAAATCACCCCAAGAAGTTAAACCATTGACTCAAGAGCAGAAGGAAGCAGTTTTGGAAAACTTAGAAATGAAGTTTAAGGAGCTTATGGAAGAGAAGCCGGTTATAGAAGTGTTGAACAATTACATGACTTATCGTAAGAAATTAGATGCGGTTATGATGGCAACAGCTAGGCTAGAGGATAAGAATTTTTATGAGTTTGCAAGGGAAAGGATAGTTGAGAATGGGTTGCCTAAGAAAGAGAGCGATCCGGGAAATTTTGTGTTACCAATTAAGGTAAATGGAACCGATGCGATGTATGCATTGGCCGATACAGGAGCAAGTGTGCATGTGATGCCGTATCCATTATACAAAAGATTAGGACTTGGTAATCCTCAACCAAATCAATATAATCTTACTATGGCTGATAATTCAAGAGCAAAAGCAATGGGAGAAGTGAAGAATGTTAGAGTTCAAGTAGGATATCAAGCTTTCTTAGCCGATTTTCTTGTGCTTAATATTCCGGTGGATAAGGAGTTACCATTGTTGTTAGGAAGAACGTTTTTGAGAACTTGCGGAGCTATTATAGATATGGGTAGAGGTACTATGACTATTAGTGATGGAATCTTGAAGCATACTTACTATCCTAGACCTAGAGGCAAGATTGTGAAGGAAGTGCATGAAGATGAAGAAGAAGAAGATCATTTAGGTTGTTTCGAAGTTGGTAGAGATGAAGAGGGAAGACCTAAATATGGGCCGATTGTCCCTAGTTTCTTTGGTATTGAAGATGAGTTGGAAAGAGCTTTAGCTATGGAGGTTTTCTATAACCCATTCAAAAATGTTTTTGTGTTCAATAAATTGACAGATTTTCTTGGATCTTTACTAGTTCAATTGAAGAATTTGGAATGGGGACCCGAAGGAGCTAGTGTTTACAAGAAGGAAGAAGGTGATGGAGAATGACATGTGAAGTTTGATATAGTTTGTCCGGATGGAAGAAATTTTGCAAGGAAGTTTAAAACGCAAGTGACTAATCGGGAGTTGTCCGGCAAATTTCAAAATGAAGACATCTTGAAGCATGAATATTTTGAAGGATGAAGACAAAAGTTGAAGAATAAAAGCACAAGGCTTGTGCTAGTGTTTGTTTGTTTTATTTATTTTAATGCATTTTTAGTAGTTTAATATTTGCATTTAAGTTTGAGTTAAGTTAAGACCTTTTGGTTATCTTGGTTTTATTAAGTTTTAATTTATGGAGTTAAGTTTTGTTTTAGAAGTTGTAGAGATAGATTGAATAACAAGTTGGTAGAATAAGTGTGTTGGGTATTTTTCATACTTAAAAAGAGGTATTTTGGAATAGTGAAAACATTTCTCATTTTGTTCTTACAAGAGTCAAGGTGTTGAAAGAAAGAAGAAAAAGTGAGTTTTGCAAAAATTCAATCCGAATCGGTTGGTTGAAATACTGATCGGATGGAGTGAAGTATATATACCCAAGATTTCAAAAATCATAAAAACACACACACACTCATTCCACTACACTTGGGGTTCATTAATTCGACCATTAGAAGGCTATTAAGAGTTGCAGGAGAGTTGAAAGATCATCAATGGCACCTAAGCAAGTAAGTAACATCATTAAATTGTATTAATTATATTTTAATTCGAGTTGATTGAATTAGGTCAAAGTTTGGGCGTTTTTGATGTAGTTTGAATTAAGATGTAATTTTTCTGGAATAGATGGGTAAATGATTGAGGAATTCATTGCAAAAAGAATGAGATAGGTTGATTAAGTTTTGAGAAAGAATGAATTGATTGGATTTTTAGATCAAATGGGTCGAAACTTTGAATCAATTCTGGGTTGAAAGTGATGATTTCCAGATGTTGTTTAGATGTTAATTAATGTTTTTAGGATGATGCATTGTGGATTAGAACATTGATAAGGTTTTGATTTTTGAAAGTGTTCATATGTTCATATGTTCTAAGAGTGATCATGCGAGTATGTTATGGATATGATTTGGAGATAAGTGGGATATGTAGAGACCATAGTGATTGATCAAATGCAGGATAGGGAAGAGTAGGATTTGTTAGAATTGATTGGAAGTCGAACAAAGAAAAAAAATTTGTAACAGAATGCCCAACCGATTCGGTTGCGGGGCATTACCGATCGGTTGGAGGCTAGTATTCAGTCTATCCGATTCGGTTGGGTTAAATACCGATCGGATGGAACTTTCTGTGATAAAAATTGATTTTTCAAAGGTTAAGTTTTAGACTTCTAGATCATGCATGCTTAGTTTCTATACTCTTATCCTATCATATGTTTGTGTTTTTCTACAGAGTTATCTTGCAGGAGGATCAAGTTCATCACGTGGAGATGGTAATCCGATTGTAGCAAAGTACATAAAAAGGAATGCGAGAGAAAAGGTCAAGTACACTCTTAATCAGGAGCGCAATGAAAATTTGAAGTTTAGCAACCTGGGGAGAGAGGAAAAGCACGCTTTTCTTGAGCGTCTTTCGAAGTTACAAGGGAGAAGACTTGCTAAGCCAAGGTTAGTTGATTGGAGTTTATTTCATGAATATGAATGTGAAATGGAGTTAAGGAATTTGATGAGAATATCGTATGTTTATGAGGGAGATGGTGATAGTTTTGAAGATTTTTCGTGGGAGAGAGCGTTTAGTGTTCACGAGGATGTTAATCGAGAATGGTGTTTGGAGTTTTTCTCCACATTTTATTTTGAAAGGAAGGTTGTGGATTTAGTGAATGATATATGTGTTTGGTTTAGGCTTTGTGGTAGAGAGCATGTGTTTACTTTGCCGGAGTTCGCTGTCGCTCTTGGCCTATACACCCAAGATGAAATTATGCACCGTTTGTTTGCATATCACTTTATAAGATTAGTTCGGAAACATAATGATTATGCAGGTTTAGCTGAATATTGGAACAGTGTTGGTGATCCGAGTTGTACTAGAAGGAATTCGTCCAAGTTAAGAAACCCATTGTTGAGGATTTTGCAAAAACTGATTGCATGGGGTGTTTTACATAGGACGGGGAGTCGAGATAAGTGTAATCAACCGGATTTGTGGGTAATGAAGTTGTTGGAAGAGAAAAATGGGAATGCGGCTTGGATAATAGCCGAGTATCTTTCAAGGAGAGCACCTGGAATAAAAGATAATAGTGCGATTTGTGGAGGTCACTATGTGGCCAAGTTGGTGAGAAACTTGGGTTATTATGTTCAAACTGAGTTAGCGAAATGTTCGGAAATGATGGACAGTGAGACGTGGGATGATAAAAGTTTTAATAAAGCATTGAATAGGAAGATAAGAGAGTTGGGAGCTTGGATAGAGCCGCACATGGCCGCACCTCAAGGAGCACCACAACAACCTTATCAACAACAACCGTATCAACCACCACCACATGTTGGGAATGTTCATGCTCCGGGTAGTTTTGACTCAGGATGGGGAGATTGGAATCGTGAATTGAATGAGATTGAGCGTAGGGATGTATGGAGAGATTCTATAATGTTGAGGCAAAATTATAACTATGATTACTCAATGCCGATGCTTCAACATGTGGCTCATCAAGCTAATTATGAGGTACCTCCCTACAACCCACCAAATGTTCCACCCTACCCATTGGAATATGACCCGTATCCTGGCCAATACCCTTACCCATATCCTGGGTACGCACCATTTCCTGACCCAGTGCCGGTTTATGGAAGAGTTCCTAACGTTGGAGCCACAAGCTTTGATGTGGGCGGTTCTTCAACGGGGGTTGGAAGAAAAAGACAAGCTTTTTCAGTTTTTAGTGATGATGAGAATGAAGATGATGGTGATGATGAAGAAGAGGTTGAAGAAAGTGAAGATGAGAGGATTAACCCGGACAACATGGAGTCCGATGACTGATGGTTAATGATGTTATGGTTATGTTTTAAAAGACAATGATGGTTGAACAATTTCTATCTCTATTTTCTTTAACTTAACTTTCGTAGGATTTATGGTTATGATTTTGGTTTGTTTTGGATTATTTTATTATGTTTTATATTTGGTTTGGTATTTTGTTTTGTTGTTTCGAGTATAGTGTTTGCAGTGTTTGCAGGGGAAGAATTGACGGAAGCTTAGTGTTGATCAAATATTTGGAGTTAGAAGAACTCATGTGCCTACTTATGATCAAATAAGCCTATGCGAATTTTTTTTTCGGGTAGTGTTTATTTATTTTTCTCTATTTTTTTTTCTATTTCCTTTACTTTGAAGTTCATTTTATTACATTGAGGACAATGCAAAACTTAAGTGTGGGGGAGGGAAGAAATAGGAAAAATTGTTTTAATTTTAATTTTTGATTTAGTAGATTTTGGAATTCAAGTAACTAGAATGTGTTCGTCCTTGATTTTTTCTAGTTGTTAGATGAATTGATTCAATGGTAAAAATAAGGCTATTTAAATTTTTTTTGGAATGTAATCAAGTTATGAGAGATATTAATAACTATTGCTAGTACATTTTATCACCACTTTAAATTGTGAGGATTTAAGCCTTTTTGTATAAAGCACTTCTTATGCTTTATATTTCGTTATGAGTGTGCCGGTGATTATATTGATTCTAGAACTTGTACTTGTTATGCATTACTGTTAAAATTACTTTCAAGTAATAAAATATATTCAAATGATAAGAGGCAAATTAGGATTTTTCACCAAATGGCCTTCCGTTTACAATTTATTTTTGCTAACCGCATTGGTTAGCTGTCTTAAGTAATTGGAACCCATTTGTTAGCGTTATCTTATACACTAGATACCCTTAGTTACACCCTTTTGAGCCTATCTTTTCTTTTGATTAAATCCAGAAAAGTACAAAAAGATTTTACACCTTACACCTTAGACTTTCCCGAATCAAGTTCAAATGAAGTTCAAAACTATTTATTTTTGAGGATTCATGTTGACCACACCTTGTATGTGTATATGTTATTTCAATGAAGAAGGAGGTCGCTACTTTTATTTGTATTTTTTTGTAGCGTGTGATCATCCAAAGTGTGGGGGGGACGTTGTGTTGAAAAAAAAAAAAAAGGAGAGGAAAGCCAATGAGCTATGAAAGTATGGAATGATGAAAATAAAATAGTCAATGAGCTATTAAGGAAGGGAAGAGTTTATATGAAATTCGGAATAACAATCGAAGAAGTTTGGTGGAGTAATCATTTGTGATATAAAGAGTTTGGGACGGAATTTGGACTTGATTCTTATTTGATTTTTTTTAGAACCAAATCAAAATTCCCATGTCTTATCCTTACCCTTACCAATTACTTTATTCGTTGTTAGCTTTCGAGCATCCGGATTTAGTGATGGCTTTGTTGAGATATGTAGTACATGGATGTTCTAGTGACCATCCGAGTTTTTGAATAGTTGAAAAACGTTGTTAGCGATCTAGTGAGTAAATTGGTGACCATCCGTTATGCATGTAACGTCGTTAGCGAACCAAGGTACAATCTAGTGACCATCCGTTGCTTAACTAAACAAAGATTCGTTGTTAGCGAGCTATGATGTTCTTGTATGAAGTATTTACACATTAGCTAGGTAATCAAAACCCTTCAACCTAAAACCAAATAAAAGACCTCTTTGATGTTTTATTTTGTTGTTTTGATACAAGTACAAGCTTATGGTAAGAAACATGAATCATGACTGAGCGATTGAGTGATTTACAATCAAATATACCCTCGAGTGTTGTGTGAATTTAAAATTTCCTTTGTGAGGTGCTTAGTGATGTTATCAAGCTCGATTTAACTTGCGTATATTTCAAGGATTTTTCATAATTAAAGTAAAATAACAATTGTCCTATTGGGATGGTTGTTAGCTTTTTATAATCATAATGAAGATGTCATTGAGTTCAGTTTTTCTAAAAATTAGACTTGCTCGAGGGCGAGCAGAACTCAAGTGTGGGGGATTTGTTAAGGCTTAAATCTAACATGTTTTTGGGCGCGTTATTGCTAGTTTTGTGCATCATATTTGGTTATATTTATGTGTATTTGTTGCTAAATGATGAAAAAGTGTGTATGCAAGTAAATATAGCCAAGTACAGGAAAAGTTGAGGAAAAGACGAAGAAATGAAGAGATTATGCACATTTGGAGGATTACGAGAAAGAAACCACGCGATACTTCAAGGATTTGATTAGTTCAAGATTTCCATGCTTATATATCAGGAAAAGATCAAGTTCTATGATAGGAAGTAGTGGTACAGCGAAGGATCAAGCACGTAACGAGAAAAGAGAAAGAAAAAAAATAAAGTTGTATGGCAGAGTGATCCATCCGATCGGATGGCACCCGCATCCGAATCGGATGGGAGAAGGTTATTTTACCGAGAGCTCCAACCGATCGGTTGGAGCCAAATACCGATCGGTTGGCCGACGCTGGAGTTACAAAGTTGCATTTAATGAAGAAGTTAAGCCCCATAATCATTGAGGCTTATCATTTCTCTGCTATTTACTGATATTGGACGTTTTTGCTTGGAGAATAAGGGTTTCCTCACTTATTTAAGAAACCCTTGGCTAGTTTACAAAGAGAGAAGTTTTTGGGAGGTGACAACCCAAAAGGCAAATCGAGTAAGGCTTACACCAAGTCTAACTAAGTTATTATTATTGCTCGAAAGCTTGTAGTTGCTGTGAAAACGTCCAGGAAGCCTTGAGTTCGAGTCTCAAGAGTTGTGTCCGTGTGTGGAGTTGTTTACGTGTAATAAAAGGCAATTGGAGGAGTGTGGATTGCTATAGTTCCACAATTCTAGTTCTTGTAATTCCTCGATTAGGTATTTCTTGTTGAGTTATTATGAACTACTTTTACTTTTACTATGAGATGAATGAAAGTTTGGTTAATTACTTGTATTTTATTATGATTGTTATGGAGTGATTTTGGTTGTACTTGTGTGTGTATGATGTGACAATTGTTGGAGTAATCTTATCATAGTGATGCATGAAAACATATCTTGTTTTATGAGTTTGTTGAGATACAATCTAATCTTGCTTAATTGGTTGGTAAAAATAATGTTAAAGACTAACAAAGGCCGAAAGGAGTTTTCTTTATGTTTTTATTCCAAAAAGTTAGTGCACGAATTAGTATGGATTATGGTGTGTGACAAACACCATCTTGACTCATTAAAATGGATTTGGAAACGATTTCATCATGAAAAAGGCCGAAAGGATTCGTAGGAATTCTTAAGATAAGAAATGCTTTCAAACAACAAAAAGCTTAAAAGAATTGTCGTAATAGTTAATCAAGGCCGAAAGGAATTAACTAGGAGATTGAATTCTAGATATGATTTCTCATGATAAAAACCATTGATTGTGAATCATTCATATTAAGTTGTGCATCACTACAAGTCACATCCAACTTGGTTGGTTACTCTAAACAATTGGTCATAGAATCACACACAAGTATATTTGTTTTTGATTGATTGAACCTTGCTTGCTTTTGAATTTACTTCAAATTGGATTGACACCTTTTTTGCTAAAACTTATTTTACTAAACCTAAACCCCAATTCCCTTGGGACGATCTCGACTTACCCACCTTTACTACCACGGACGAGTATACTTGCTCGTATGTGTGATTAGAGAATTGGATAAATCGTGTTTATAAATTTTAAAACTTGAACACAACGACACGCACATCACACGTGCTTATCTATACTCAGGTCATCCACAAAGGATGCTTCTCTAGGAATTCTACACCATGCATTTCTTAGGCACGCTTCATGACTTTTGGTGCGTTTCTTGGGCACCCTAAACTTGACAATGATGCTTCTTGTGAGCATCCTAAACATGGTTTATTTCGGCTATATCCGAAACCTTGCATATCTTCCAACATCATGTTAAGTCTAATAAGATGAAGCTAATAATCCGTTACTCACCTCTAAATCATGTTTAGCCTTCCATAAGCTTTACACGAGCACCTAATCACATGATAACCATTCTAATGCTATTAGAACTTATTAATACACTTATCTAACACACTTATCTAACATGTATTGGGTCTAAACAACTTAAACATGATCACATAAGGTGCTATATCATCATTAAGCACACTTTTACAAAAAAAATACTTTTTATGCAAAATTTCTGGGTTTCTGTTGTAATTTGCAACTTTGACCCACTTAAACCTCGAGTTAGACCTTGAGACCTCTTGGGTTAGAAAGTAGACTCAGATGGCTAAAAGTGGGCTTTTACCTCATGTCAATACGATCAACGGTCTATTTTCTATGGCCCTTTAAATTATGCACAAATCTTAATTCAGCACATGCTGATCTTACCTTAAAACGTGTCCAAAACGAGCCAAAACACATGCTAAACTATTCTACTCTTTACCAAACTTATAATATAGCTTATTTAACATGTTAAGATCATTGTTCAATAATTCTAGAGTAAATGTCATAAATCGTACCTGTGGTTTACCGAGTTTAACGAAAATGGTCCCTAAACTTTTTTTCCCCGGATCCAGTCCCTGTGATTTTGACCTGTAACGGGTTTGGTCCCTTGACCAAAATTTTCGTCAGTTGACCGTTAATTCTTGTGATGTGGCTAATATGTGGGGGGTAGTATAGTCATTATATGTTTATCAGTGGCTCGATCAAAAACACAAACAAAAAACCCAGATAAACCACACTCCAAACAACACACACGACTCAAAAAGGTCTCGATCTACATCAAAAAATCATGAGCTCCAACACAAATCAACTCAGCTTAAAAAAAAAATAAAAAAAAGCAACCAATAACCTTCATCAACTATCACAAAAACTCATCATTCACCATACAAAAAAGATGATCCCAGATCCGGATCTGTAAAACCCACAACACCGAGAACACCAAACAACAAAACCCAGCAGCTATGGAATCTTGGATTTTATAGGAACTGAGATGGGTCTCGGTGTGTGAATCAACCCTAATAACCCACAACACCAGGCCTGTTCAGTTTTTATAGAAACTGAAATGGTAAAGTGTGGATTGAATCTGGATTTGTGGTGTTTGGGATTAAAAGGATTTGTGTTGAATCGGATTTGTAGTTCGGGATTTGTGGTTTTACAACTTTGATTAAAGCATGATGGGTTTTAGAAGGGAGTGTTAATGCGGTTGTTTACAACATCAGGGAGTGCTAAATTTAGAGGCTGACAAGATAAGAATTAGGAGTTATTTTGTTTCAGGCTGATGTGGGTCTATCAAGTGATAATGAAATCACTCACTGATATGAAGTGAATCAGTAGATAGGCCTGGTCAAGCAGGGGGAAGAATAACACGAGCCTGAGTCTGTAATTCACTCGAGTCCCTGAGCTCTTAAAACCCTGAGAGCTTAAACTGTGAACTCGAGCCACTGATAAACATGGTCTGACCCTAGTGGAGTTAGTAAGTGTATGATAGGTTGGGTTTATGATTGATTCGAGGATGTTTGTTCATGGGTTGTATACATTAAGTCGTTTGGGTTTAGTGAAGGCGAGGTTTTGGGGATGTTTAAAATGGCGTCGGGGTTGTTTAGGACGTCAGGTGGGAAGTTGAGAGGTGGGATTGAGTTTTTTATGAATGTGGTTGGGTTTGAGAAGGAGGTGTTGGTTCGTAGGCCGACTGTTTTGATGCTTAGTTTGGAGGAGAGAGTGATTCCGAGGTATAATGTTTTGAATGTTATGATGGAGAAAAAGTTATTTAAGAAACGGCCTAAGTTTTCTAATGTGACGTGGTTGCCGGAAGCTGAGTTCTTGGAGAAGTATGTATTGAAGAACCGAGATTATGCTGAGGAGTTGTTGTTGGTTTACAAAGGTGGTGATTCTATGGCGTTGAAAGAACAGAACACAGAGGATGAGTCAGATTGACAAGCAAAAATTCAGTGGGAAACATATAATAACTATACTACCCCCCACCACATATTAGCCACGTCACAAGAATTAATGGTCAACTGACGGAAATTTTGGTCAAGGGACCAAACCCGTTACGGGTCAAAACCACAGGGACTTGATCGGGGAAAAAAAAATTTATGGACCATTTTTGTTAAACCCGGTAAACCACAAGGACGATTTATGACATTTACTCATAATTCTATAAGCAATCCTACTGATATAAGCATTTCATAAGCTTGTACCAAACAATCTTTATAAATTAAACTAGACATAACATGAAAATCATAAACATGATTTCTACTACAAAATTAGCCATAATTCACCACTTAATTCTTGACTTGATTATATCATAACAAAGCTTATAACATCAAGATTCATCATAATTCATGTCTAGGTTTTCATAACCTCGAATAAGCATAAAACACTTAAAAAGGCATTAATATGAAACTTAACATAATTCTTTTTTTGAAAATCAAACTTAACATAATTCTTAACATGATCTTACCTTGAAGATGATATGATTATCAAAACTTGATTACTTCTAAGATCACTCCAAGTCACCACTTAATTGTGCTTTGTTCTTGATACCTTGTACTACTTTCTTAATTCTCTTTGTAATTTTTTGTGATAATAAGCTAACTACTAGCTTTTTCCCTCCTTTTCTTCTTGAGGTGCCATGTTCCACGACACAAACATACATACGTGTATGTCTTTGGTAGTTTTCTTAAATATACTTAAAGCTTATCAAGTAAGTTTCATAATTTGGCAAGGTTAATCCCTGTCGATAAATCTTTTGCACCTTAGACCTTTTCTGTTAACTATTTGCATTCTAGGTCCTTTATCTCTATAAAATACTAAAAATAAAGACTTTTCTACTTTTCTAATCTATACTATATATATAAAGGAAAAACCAAAAAGTAAAAACTTAAAACTAATTTAGGAAACTAATTTGTTCTTTTACTTAAATGAAAGGCTGGAAACTAATTTAAGGAACTTAAAACTAATGTATCACATTTCTTGAATATTGAAATTAGCTATTAAAATTTGTTTTGTTACTTAAAATTATTAAATGTTACAATAATTTACAGTTATACATTTTGATTTTTTTATGTTGTATGAATAAATATTATACGAAACACCTAACCAAAATATCACAATCATAATTATGTGCCGCGATAAAATCCCGTTGCTATGTACGGGTAATCGTCTAATAACAATATAAACATCTATTTCTGAAACTTATAAAAACCGGGGTGTTACAATGATAATCAAATATTACTTGGATAATTCTTGAATCGTGTAAAAATCCGCTTTCCTAATACAATATTTCTACTATAGAGGTGGCAATTTGAGACCCATTGGTTAAAAATAGGTCTAGTTGGGTAAATATCTAGTATGGAATGAGTCTAGTTGGATCTTTTCAAATATTATAGATGGGTCTAATTGAGTATTTTGATAGAAAGTACAATTACATAATAATTACCCAATGGGTTTAGACGGTTCTAGCGGGTCAGTCTTTTTTTTTTTTTTTTTTTTTTTTTTTTTTTTTTTTTTCAACTTTTACACAGAAAAAGACATATTTTTTGTCTACGGGACCAAAACCCATCTAGACCCGGACCAAACCCATCTATAACTGACCCATTTAAACCCATGTTTCTAGAAGACCCATCTAGACCCGGACCAAACCCATCTATAACCGACCCACTTAAACCCATGTTTTTAGAAGACCCATCTAGACCCGGACCCGTATAGAACCAAACCCATCTAGACCCGTGACCCAAATCCGACCGACCCACCTATTTTTCCACCTTTAATCTACCCTATTAATTTCCTTGGGTTACAAGAAATTTGTATAAGGATAAGCCAAGAAAGAACACTCAAATTCTCGATAGAAGAAAAAGAGCAAAACACAAGGAATTTGTTGTATTTGTTTTTTTATATTAATATTTTCATGTGAAAGACCAAATTATGTTTACATATATATATAAACTTATTAGTAGTTGTTGGGAAAATTGTGACGCTCATAAAAGTCAGACCTTTGATGAAAAATAGAACACTTTAAATGTGTCCAGCAACAGTTTTGCAACAACTCAGACCGTCGCTAACTGAAGTCATTAAAGATAATGCATGTCCATCAGCGACGCTTTAGTGACTACACAAATTCTGTCACTAATGCACCCTTTGACTTATATTCACAACCGTCTCCGAAGTCATGTTAATTAGTTTATACAAACGTGCATTTCACACCTCCAAACTTGTTAGACCCGTTCCCGGGTACTTGTACCCCACCCTAGATGAAAAGGGACCAAAGGCCTTACGTGATTGGCTAGTCAATAAATGTAACGTTATAGTCAAACCCGAAAGTCAATTAATGGTCAATGAATGTATTGTGTAGTTATGGAAAGTATTATGTGGCACAAATGGAAAGGAATAGACCTAAGGGGCTAAAGTTGTAATAGACTAAATGTGTTATAAGTTAGTTGTGACCAAAATAGAAGGAACGAGACTTGAGGGGCTTAATGTGCCAAAGGGCCAAAGATGCTACCTAACTAGCCTTATCTAGGAAATTCTAGAGATTTCCCTCATTATTTAGATAAGGGTGTTTTGGTGGTCCGGTTTTGGGGAGAAGAAAAAGAGAGGGAAAAAGCTAGTGGTGACTTAAGAAGAAGAAGAAGATGAAGTCCTTATGCTTAGGGTTATGTCCTAGCAATGAGCCACTCCAAGTAAGTATCTCTATCTTAAGTTAGTGATGATCATTAAGGTAAAGGTTTATAGGTAAGTGGGTTTTCATCATATGATCATGATATGATATAGAAAGGATGATGGGTAAGTTTAGTTAGGTTATATAACTCTTGATCATGATGTGTTGTGTTAATGAGCCTTGATGATGGTCATGGTTTAGGAAGTAATGATGATGATGATGATGATAAAAGATGAAGATGATGATGATGATGTTGTTGATAGCCTTAGCTTGGAATCAAGGTAAGTAAACCAGCTATAAGATGATGTTATGATGATTCCCATACATTATGTGTTTATGTGTTTATGTATGTTAAGGTTTATAAATGGTTTGTGTGTGGATGTTATGTGCAAGTAAGTGTAAAGCTAGTTGATGTGTTAGATAAGGGTGGATTAAGGAAAAAAAGGTTAAGGCTTAAGTGATTAAGGTATGTGTTATGTTTAACGCGTTAATGGATAATTGGTTAGGATGCGTAATGTGTGAATGAAGTATAATGTTATGTTATATCCGTTTACTTACTAAGCATTCGTGCTTACGGTTTAAGTGTTCAATGTTTTGTAGGTTTATGTGTGATGGAAATGGTGAGCTTGGGCTAAGGGTTAAGGTTTGCTAATGAGGTAGATTGAAGAATTGATTTGTGTAGGAGCTAGGTAGAATACCGAGCTCATTCAAGATGGTACCCCCGTGAGTCAATAAATGGTTTGTAAAGTGGAGTCAAGCGTGAAAATGTATTTTAATGGTGTCATAATGTTTTAGTAGTCAATCGTTGTGTCAAAGTGTACTTGATGGGTTAAGGTCAATGTTTAAGGGGGTGTTTGGCAAAAGTATAAATGTACCCATTTTGGGTTGTAAACGGGTCAAGTGTATGTGGAACATGTCATGTATGTTAAAGTAATGATAATGGTTAAGTTTGGCGAGTAAATGAAGTGGTATAAGTGGTTTGTAGTGCAAATGGGTCAAACGGGTTTTAGTGCAAAACTGTGCTTGTGTAAAGTACGTTTCCGAGAGTCTAATGGTAAATGTTTTTGTATGAAAATGAGCCCAATGGTATACTATGTAAATATGGAAGGTTTGATAAAATACCGAGTTCTGGAGGTTTGGGATTTGAAAGCCCATCCGGGAAGGCAGAAACTTCCAACCGATCGGATGCAGAAAATCCGAGACTTCCAACCGATCGGTTGGAGGTCTCATCCGATCGGTTGGGCGGATTTTGACAGTTTTCGGTAATCTTTGAAAAATCATATCTTTTAATTCGTAAGTCGTCACGGGTCGTGCCACCCGTCGTTTTGAAGGTAATTGAGTCTAGTTTCATTTAAAAATGGTCTAAAGGTCTAAATGTTTATGGATTTTTATAAATGGTTAAAAGAGTAACAGGATGTCCGTAAAAGTCAAGCGTTTCCGCGCAAAAAGTTTTAATTTTTGGTCTAAGTGGGCACGGGGTGTAACAAATTAGTATCAAAGCTTCGGTTTAAGTGAATTTGGTTTCTTTAGATTGCCTAGACTTAAACCACTCGTAGATACGTTAAGCTTAAGTTTAAGTAATGCGGGAAAACAGATGCCTTAGTGGTATAACGTGAAAGTGCTTATAGTAATAATGAGATTAGGCTATAGCTAATAAGTAATGTGAATATTGTGATGTGAATGTAGTGAAATATAGAAGTAACGAGTTAGAAACGGGTTATGGATTGATTAGATTATGAGATGGAATACATGATATGTATATATATGCTACGTAAGTGAATGATAGTTCTTGTATAGTATAGACTAAAGATTTAGTTATGTGAATGTGTATTATAGAAGTAATAGAAAGATGTGTATAGAAGTGATAAGTGGTATGTTTGTTATAGAAAGGCGGAATTAGAATGTCGTTATAGTAAGGAATTATAGGTGGAAATGAGATGATATATGAGGATGTGTACGTGGCGAGGATTTAGATGTTTAAGTAAAGTGAATTGTTGAAATGTGTAATTGCTAGATATTAAAGAAATGTATGAGTAATGAATGATAAATGAAATAGATATTGCATCGATTGGAATAGTGAAGTAGCAAGTACCTCAAAGATAATAGACAAATGGTATAACTTAGGCATTTTAATGGTTTTAAATTATAAATTAACTATAGACTAATGAAACGTAAGTGATTAGTAATGTTTATCTTTTATGGAATGATGGTTGAGAGTAAACCTTACACACACAACACACACACACACACACACACACACACACACACACACACACAACATATATATATATATATATATATATATATATATATATATTATATATATATATACATATTTATTATATATATAACATTATATATAACAGGAGGCGTTACACGTAGATAATGCCACATAAACGCCACCTCAATGCCACCTAATCAATTTATGCCACGCAAGCAAGCCTTTTTTTTTTAATTTAATTTTGTGTGTTAATAAAATTCGGATTTATTAGTTTAAAAAATGAGTATAGTGAGGTTCGAACCTGTGCCTTTTACATGGTATGCAAACGTCTCAACCAATGGAGCCACTCCATAAGTTGTGATCAGAATCCCAAAACAAAATTTATATCATATAACAATACCTGATCTACAACAAAGTAAAATAAAGTCCAGTCTATTCATTATGCGTAGTATTTTTTTTCCCAAAAACCTAATATGCTCATTCATCTCTCACACACACGATATTTTTTTCCCAAAACCCTAATATCACACACACGATAGTTTTTTCCTTTTCTGATTTGATGAGCAGGTTTTTGTGAAGCTTTGGTAATCGTGGTACTTCAGGAATTGACGATCATGTGATATGATTTACGTTTCCAAAAACATATAATATTGGTATGAGTTTGATATAATCAACGAATTTTGATTTGATAGCCACAGAGGTGCTTTACCCATAATGTGTAACTAATGCTGTTTTTACATATTGAGCAAATTAGCAATGAGATAATGGATATGATAAAATATGTATGTCTTTTTTCTTTTGTTTTGCAGATATGGATATTTGGTTGTCCAATACCAACCAATGAAATAGATATATCATATAATGTATTTGTAGGTTGTTGAAACAAATGGTTTAAAGAACACATGCAATTACATGTCTGGGCTTTTGAACTGTGTTTCATTTACATTTGTGTATGTTTGCTTCTTTTCTATTCAATCATGAAACAGGGTATCAAGCTACTCGAATTTTCGATGTAGATTGAACATACATATAAAGATCCTATGGTATGCCGTTTGTATTTTGTGTCATATAGTGTATTTGATTACCGTATGGATTTGAAAGGGTTAGCATGCTCCATAATTTCACATCCATTATAAGATTGACTAAATAAATTTCACAGTGTATTTAACAGGAAATAGACCTTTCATGGGGTGCAAAGGTTTTGTTGTTGATTTAGTTGTCGGCGTTATCTTAATATGAAACACAACAGAAAAACACCAAGGAGAGTTCAGGCTTATTATGTATATTAAGTGATGCCTAATATTTCTTCACATCCTGATAATATGACACAATGTTGCTTAGTTCTATCTTCATGTCTCTGGCTGCCAAGTACCCTAACAAAAGTACAATCAAAGATACCAAATATTTACGTACATTAAGATAAAATTCAAACACTATATCTGACATTGTGTTGTTTGGCATGCTTATCTATTTCCATTGCTTCTGAATGTTAACGTAAATTTTAAAGGCATGTGCAGGTTATTGTGAAGCTTTGGTAATCATGGTACTTTAGGAATTGACGATCATGTGATATGATTTACGTTTCCAAAAACATATAATATTGGTATGAGTTCGATATAATCAACGAATTTTGATTTGATAGCCACAGAGGTGCTTTACCCATAATGTGTAACTAATGCTATTTTTACATATTGAGCAAATTAGCAATGAGATAATGGATATGATAAAATTTGTATGTCTTTTTTCTTTTGTTTTGCAGATATGGATATTTGGTTGTCCAGTACCAACCAATGAAATAGATATATCATATAATGTATTTGTAGGTTGTTGAAACAAATGGTTTAAAGAATACATGCAATTACATGTCTGGGCTTTTGAACTGTGTTTCATTTACATTTGTGTATGTTTGCTTCTTTTCTTTTCAATCATGAAACAGGGTATCAAGCTACTCGAATTTTCGATGTAGATTGAGCATACATATAAAGATCCTATGGTATGCCGTTTGTATTTTGTGTCATATAGTGTATTTGATTACCGTATGGATTTGAAAGGGTTAACATGCTCCATAATTTCACATCCATTATAAGATTGACTAAATAAATTTCACAATGTATTTAACAGGAAATAGACCTTTCATGGGGTGCAAAGGTTCTGTTGTTGATTTAGTTGTCGGCATTATCTTAATATAAAACACAACAGAAAAACACCAAGGTGATTTCAGGCTTATTATGTATATTAAGTGATGCCTAATATTTCTTGACATCCTGATAATATGACACAATGTTGCTGATTTCTATCTTCATGTCTCTGGCTGCCAAGTACCCTAACAAAAGTACAATGAAAGATACCAATTATTTACGTACATTAAGATAAAATTCAAACACTATATCTGACATTGTGTTGTTTGGCATGCTTATCTATTTCCATTGCTTCTGAATGTTAACGTAAATTTTATAGGCATGTGGTCGAGTTCTATACTATGATCCATATTATGGTGGAATTAATGATGATATCTTATTGACAGTCGTTGGTTAGCTATATGATCTGATATATCTATGAATTCAAGTGTATGTGTGTATATAAAGAGATATATAGTTTCAACAAACTATGATCACATTTTGTAGGTTGATGCTCAATTTCTTGAAAGCACCAAAGAAGTATGGCTTTGCCACTTAAGATGGCACAAGAGCATGTTGATGTGATTACCAAACAGCTTAACGCAATATTGAGGCCAAGATAGTCCTATGTGGAGGTAATCTTGAATTGCTTAGCATTATTAGACATTAGACTTTTCAGGATGATGTGTTGATATTGGAGCAAGACATCATGTGATTAAAGAAATCTTGAATAGGGAAAAACGAGCAGGAATTGAACCTGATCCTGATATTGATGCTTTCATGAAAGGGTATTTCCAGGCTAGGAAACTACTTTGATCACTGATTATATCATCAAGGTTAGATGTTTTATATAGGGTATCCGTCTAAACACCATATATATGCTAATATATACTTACATAGGGTCGTTAAATTATGACCAAGACGTTGTCTATGTTA
Organism: Artemisia tridentata subsp. tridentata; assembly: GCA_021014915.2. NCBI lineage: Eukaryota > Viridiplantae > Streptophyta > Magnoliopsida > Asterales > Asteraceae > Artemisia > Artemisia tridentata. The sequence goes on along the minus strand of CP139509.1, from coordinate 448,431,421 downwards.
ACCAGGTCTCAGCACATGTAGTATACGCGTGGTATCATCAATATATTTATTTTACACATATGAATTCAGGGTTCAAGAACACACATGGGAAACACAAAGACTTGGCTCTCGAAGAACTTTACTGTGAAACAGTGACCTATGGATCGGATAACAGCAGCAACTACAGTCCTCCGCTCTACCGACTGAGCTATGGTCGGTTTATTTTTTAGTGTTTGCATCTTTTCTTTTCTTTAGCTAAGGATGTATCCAGAGAGAAATAAGAATCTTTGAAAAGTATGATAACCGATTTAGGGTTTTGAATTAAAGAAAATGAACTGTATAATAGGTATAATGTCGACTGAGCTAAGGTCGGTTTACGCAGTTAAGCTGATAGCTACAGAACCCAAACACCCTAGGTATTCAATTCCCTCCACATTTGTGTCATGGTATCTGTATGCAGTCTACATATAATTGTTCATAACTATCGCCATTCGATTGTGTAACAGTTTCTATTGTTGTAGGCGTTCGTGAGGCGACAAAAAATAACTACGCAGGCTCGCACACAGGCAGTGAGCATGTACATTCTATGGGGCAAACTTCACGAACCACTACCAAAGGTATATTCAAGCGCCACTACGTTCGGGTTACTGTATTCACACATGGAATATGCCCACCTGTTGATAACTGATTCAATTTAACTAGGTGCCTCTTCCTTTTTATTTTTATTTTTATTTTTACCTTTTTTTTCTCCTATTTTATTTTTACCAGTTTTCTTTTTACTCATGTTCCGGTTGTTTGTGTTCCCTGATTCTTCTTCTTTATTAATTATCCAGGCCCACCAACATATTATGAATACTTGGGAGATTGTGACTAGGTTTATCAGCAATTCCGTGCATTATTTTAGTACGGGGAACGCTTAAAAATCTATCCTAAAAGTATGAACCACAATACCATAATTAGGGATGAGTTGCCCTGTACGCGCCTCAGGAATATCCACGCGCTAACATAACTATCTTATATCTTGACGGACTACATTGGCAAGATTCAGAGAATTAATGATCCGAATTTATCGGGCGACCCTATAAGAAAACGCGTGATACGATGAATCATCGGCATCCAGAATCTTGAAAAAGTTATCTTGGCTATTGCGTATTATATATCTTTTCTTATTTCATACTGATTTCATGCAGAGAATTGAACCGTACAGTGTTCCCAAGTTAAATGGTCATAAAGAGCAAATATCTAACTCAAGTGGAAGTCTCTCATTTTTGACTGAGAATACCACAAAAACCAGTTTGAATCGGATATCTGTTCCACAAAGTTCAGATCCAATCGTGAAGGAAAGAAAATCTTTCGGGAGGCTTTCAATTACTCAAAACTCATAATTGAACAATAAAGATTCCAAGACAGTTTCATGTAGGCGTTTTCTTATCTAGCTTGCTGCCTTATTTTATGTTCCATTATTATTATTATTATTATTATTATTATTATTATTATTATTATTATTATTATTATTATTATTATTATTATTATTATTATTATTATTATTATTATTATTATTATTATTATTATTATTATTATTATTATTTTTAAATCGGGTCCTTTGAGAAATTCACACATATAATCTCTGTGTGGACATATAACATCAAAGGCATTTGTTATGGCATGAATTAATATTGTGCTTAATGAAGCCACAGGAAATGTACCTGCTATCTCTCAAAAGACATATCCAAATGCAGCCCGGCCCAGACACAAAGACATTGAAGAAGTGAGAGCAAACGAATAAGTTCGTTCACAAAACTACATGAAAAAGGTATATTTGTGTTGAGAGCTCGGTCTTTTTCATTTGAACAACGATGGTATACATAGAAACAAATTGTACTTTTGTATGGTTTAGGTAAAAGTGATGAACTCATTGACAGTGGTAAGTTAATTAAGGCACGTACAATCACTAATTACACATTCTATCTATACATGATATTACACCATTTTTTTACACGCACGTGTGTTGCGATCTAATGCACAACATTTGTTTACAGATATGCATGCTAAACACTAAACTGGACACAGCAGAGAGTATGGCACATGATGTTATCCGGGATCTACTTGGTGTGAAATTAGACATGACTAACTATGCAGTAAGTTTTGCCTTTACACTTGAACACTATCAACTAAGAAGCTTAGTTACTTAAATCATAATCAACATGACTCTTGGTGGAATGTAGACACAACTAACTATGTAGTAAGTTTTGCCTTTACACTTGAACACGTTGAAACATCCTATATTAACAATGTTACACATATTAATATCTCAGAATTTTCTGCTGAACATGGTGGAGTATCCAAAGACGTGATAGAGAAGGCATTTAATGCGACTGAAACAGATTTTCTACATTTAGTAAAAGAATCCTGGCTGGATAGACCTCAAATTGTATCAGTAGGTTCATGTTGTTTCGTGGGTGTGATCTCAAATGGTACTCTTTTTGTGGCAAATCTTAGAGATTCAAAGGCCGTGCTTGGTCGGCAAGTATCTGGTGGCAAGATGACTAATTCATCAACCGTTGTGGCAGAGCGATTGTCAACTGACCATAATGTTGGGGTTGAGGAGGTGAGAAATGAGGTTAAGGCCCTTCATCCTGACGATGCACATATTGTAGTGTATACCCATGGGGTCAGGAGGTTAAAAGGCATTATTCAGGTATTAGTTTCTTGCATTTCTGTTATGTTACTTTATCATTTGATTGTTGTTGTTCCATTTTTAGCTGTATTTTTAATTCTAGCTGTTTGGACCGACAAAAATAAAACAGTAACTTGAATCATCCCACAAAATTGCCACCTCTATTGTGATTATAGAAAAACTATCAGAGGCAATTCAATAAAAATATAATGTATACAAGTGAAGTTCCCACCACATAAAGTACTTTTATGTATCTCTTACAAGGTCTGTGTGATCAGGTATCAAGATCCATCGGAGATGTCTACCTAAAGAAACCTGAGTTTAATAGAAATCCTCTCTTCCAGCAGTATGCATCTCCCATACCCTTAAGAAGAGCTATCATGTCAGCAGAGCCATTAATATTGACCCACAAGCTGAGGCCAGAAGACCTGTTCGTAATCTTTGCTTCAGATGGCCTGTGGGAACAACTCAGTGATGAAGTAGTTGTTGAAATCGTTCATAAAAATCCAAGAAATGTAACCTTCTAGACTTACTACTCTTTGTCATGTTTTCTTTGAGTTTCTTTTTTTGGTTGAGGCTTAGGAATATCAAGTAGAGATGATAAAATTGGTGGGCTGGGTTACGGGTCAAAATGGGCACATTATTAGTGCAGGTAGAAACGGCCGAGCCAGAGTGGATTGGACATCAACACTTTTTTTGTCCAAATTTTTATAAATAACTGGTGTCTTATATACAAAAGTTGCATTATTACAAGAACAATCTGAATATTTGAATGAAACAATGTAGAAGATTGTATGCGTTAATACACATGGGATAACTTTCGCCGTGCTTGACCTGTTCGACATGTTTTCTTTTCAAGCTATTTATATTTATCCAATTTGATTCATTAAGGTTTATTATAGCCGAAAGCAACCAATTCATAAGTAAATTGGTGAAAATTGTAACCTTTAATATCGAATTCATGTTAACGCTTTAAGTGGACTTTCATTTCTTTCAGGGAATAGCAAAGAGATTAATACGAGCAGCAATAGAGGCTGCAGTTAAAAAAAGAGAGATGCGATACGATGATATAAAGAGAATAAAAAACATCCTAATTAACTATTAATCAACATAACTCTTGGTGGAATGTAGACATGACTAACTATGTAGTAAGTTTTGCCTTTAAACTTAAATGTGTGATAACTGAATCGGAGCAAGAGATTCGCAAACTGAAGTGGCAACTCAAAAAAGGGGTGTATTTATCATCGAACAAGGAATCCTTCCATGGATGAGAAGGTTGAGTTACAGTACAGACTCTGTTGGTTCAGTATGAAGCCAAGCCGATACATACAAGAAATATCCGTCCTGTAATGTTAACCATATCGCGCAGGACAACCTTATATGGCTGTTGGGAAGATCTATGTACAATAATTGATCAAAGACAAAGAAGGGTATCTACGTACATATTAATTAAGTGGTAGTTGTTTTTAATCCCGACGGCCGTATATGGCAACTATATAAGATATTTGTAAATGCCATTAAAGAAAGGTAGATATTTTTAAATAACGTGAGTTGACTTTCATATATAATTGTCTTCTTCAAAAGCTTGCAGCGCATTGAAGAATTACTGACCAAGATGCCTCCATCAAAGAGGGTTGCGCTGAAACGATATTTTCATAGTCTGAGTGCATAGGCTGAGATTGTCACGAGGAAAATGATAGATTGTATGAAAATCAAATGTGATGAGAGTCAAAGCCTTTTAAGTGCCTGCTTTCCTAAACATGCCACAACATTGCAGCCATCTTAACAAATATTAAGCACTTCATTTCCCTTATACCCGCGTCAAACCAACAGTTGCCTACAATTATTGGCTATGGATACCTTAACGAATAGACACGGATACAATCAAGTTGTAGCTTTGTGAGTATTAAACATCTTTTTTCCAATCAAACAATATATGGGCTGCGGCTAACTAATATGCTGATGGTTATTGTTGTTCTAGGTATGAATGAAGGAGCAACTGCGAGTTGTACTAGCTGACACAAAAATGATAGGTACAACCGTTCTACAACCCAAGGTTGTGTAACCAATTATTTACACATCTTATGGACGGTTCTTTATGCCGTCTTAACCTTTGACACTATATTATTTTTATAGGTACGAGTTACCCATTTGAGAATGTACATCATACCTTACGTGTGGACATCCATTCAGTTGTCCGAAGTCAGCCACTTTATAGATCAGGTAACAGTAAAATTTTTGCACCACAAAACCCACAAGGTTTTTTTTTTTTTTTTTTTTTTTTTTTTTTTTTTTTTTAAACAATGTAGCGGCCGCGGCTTAGTTTATAACATAATAATGGTTGGTGTTTTTATAGGTACAAACGAATGGGAAGCGGCAAACTGTAGTGGTCTACATTCCTTACAACATTAAATTAAAAATACAAGTCATGTCCACACGTCGGGTGAATACATAAGAAAAAACTATAAAAGATCACTAATATACCTACATGATTAAATTAAAACGAAAAATTACAAGTCATGCCCGCCCATCGGGCGGGCTTCGAAAACTAGTATATATATATATATATATATATATATATATAATAAATGTGTTTGATATATATATATTATATATATATATATATATATATTATGAATAAATGTGTTTGATGTTTATGTTTTAAGTGCGATTTTTGTCATGAGCAAGGTGATTTAAGAATACATATTATAACGTGCTAAAAAGAAGAAGAGTAATGCAAAGGAATACAAATTAGATGAGTCAATGGGATTAAAGTAGGTAAACATTAAAATAACGTATAGATGTAAAGTAAAATAAGAAATCAATTTGGGGTTGACAATATAACGATAAATGTAGTGTGGCATCTCAAGGGAAAAATGTGATATATGTATATTCAAGTGTACTAAAGTATGATAAAGATGAGTATTACTAAGATAGTGTTAAAGTAATGAAAAGTGATAGGTAAGTAATTAAAATGTGCATGGCAAGGAGAAAAGAAAACGGAAAAGTGTTAGTCTAAGAAATACTTGAATAATGAAAGATTAACGAACATGAAAATTGTAAATTGAACGTGATGGATTGGTGGTGACACGTAGTAAATGGTTTGATGTATGTAAGAAATAAGCTATGTTGGATGAAAGGTGTTTAAATAATAATGTGAATAATAGGTTCATGAAATTTAAAGGTTTTCTAAGTATATGTGTAAGTACCGATGGTTTAGGTGATATGTACTATGGGACTTAAGACGATAAGAGGCACATATGTTGTATGGTAAGGAGGTGTATATGATATAAATCCATGGCGGGCTTGATGAGTGTAAGTAATGGTATCAATATATTGGTGATGATATAAGATTGCATATTATAGAAGGATAATAATGGTAAGACGTGAAAAGGAATAGTAAATGGTGTTAGAGATGGGTTAGTGAGTAATTTATGGTATTAACGCTTAAATAATGGATTGTAGTGATGAAAAGTGTGCTAAAATATAAGTTGTAATAATAAATGGAATTAACACGCTAAATGTTAAGGGTTTGTTGACATGAAGAAAATGAATGAGATTAAAGAATGACGATATGTGACGGTTGGGATTCACAAGGCATAAAGACCAACATATGGTCTCGCCATATCTAGTACTTAATGAATGAGGATAAGGTGATATATGGATAAATCGACGGTAGGTTAAGGTATATGAGGTCTAAATATGAACATGAACGCATAATAATGACAACGATGTTATGGTATGTTATGATAAAAGAAAAAATTAAATGAACAAATTGATTGCTAAGTATGATGCAAGAATTTATAAAATAAGAGTAAAGTATGTTGGTAAGGAAACGACGAGATAAATAGTGAGGCCCGAGTGTTAATAATTGAAATGGGATGAGTTAATTACGAAGACCAGAGTGTAATGAAATATAGTATGGTAAATGTGACGATATCATAGAATGTGTGATGTTAAAGAGCGTACTAAAGTAATGATTTAGGTAAGGCGAGACAGAAAGAAGTTGCTTAAACACATGAAAAGTAAAAGTAGTAAAATAAGATATGAGAATAAGAATGTGATGGGTTAAGAATGTAAGAGAGAATGAGATGAGTATGTATGAGATAAAGGCGTTGTTCCGAAATTATTATATCACGGCTAATGTGCTCCATTAGCGGTGATTACTATAATGAATGCATGTGTTACAGTTGATGATGTGTGTAAAGTCTAGATGTAAATGAGTTGAGTAGACTAAAATGTGATGTAAAAATATGGAAATGATTAACGCGGGTTAAAGAATGTAAGTTAGAGTGGAAAGTGTAAAGACGTAGAGGACCTGTAAATGACTTAATAAGTGTAAGAAGAATGAATGATACTAATGAATGAATGTAAATAAATTTATGAAGGCTTAAGTGTAGAAAGAGTCGGGTAGACTAAAGGGTAAAGGAAGAATGCGAAAATGATTAATGTAGGTTAAGAATGCAAGATGTAATGTAAGATGATAAACACATAGAAATGTGTAATTATAATAAGCCGGTTCATATGCTCTATACGCTTGCTCTCACTAAAATAAATGGATGCAATAATGTGTGTAAAGTGCTTATGACTCGGATCCGTTGTTAAAGAGACAAATTGTGAATGTTAAAGATCCTTCGGGATGAACGTTAATGATCATTCGGGATGAATGTTAATGATCCTTCGGGATGAATGTTAAAGGTGGTATCCTTCGGGATGACCAAGTAAATGAATGTTAAGGAATCCTTCGGGATGAATGATAAAGATCCTTCGAGATGAAAAGTATTGCCTTCACCGGCAAGGGGTTGCCTACATCCATGGCACATTAAAATATCCCCATAATGAATGTGACATAGTGATGGATCCGAGTCTAAGAAGGGTAGAGGTAATGAAATAAAAAGGATGAGAGAATAAAAGTTAAATTGGGGAATAGGAGTACTTGTGTTGTGTTGGAAATATATAACCATGAGTTTATGTTTCTTGATTTACATCGATTGGGACACCTTTCCATGTAAATGAGGAAACATGAATGAGTGGGCATTTGTGTTGCCGACATGGCACGAGTAGGATTAGAGAAGTAGGAAGCGGAAGTCTAGAATTAGTTAGAAATTATAAGGACTAAGATAGGAGAGTTAAAATTAGAGTACACCTTTTAGGGAAATTTATGAGAAACCTATGTTTTGAGTGTTAAGTATAAGTTGAAGAAATTAAAGAATTGTAATGATGCTTAAAAACGTTATAATACGCAATTGTGGCGTGGTATAAAATGTGAGTAATGGAAATAATTGATGATAAGTGACATGGTTAATGTGACGGCAAGTGTTAAAGTATGATGTGATAAAGCAAATTCATGTAATTTTTCTATAAGACTTATAAAGGTAAGCGAAAATGACATGAAGAAAGAAGTAGAAGAAATGAGGTAATTGTAGAAACGTAAAAGAAATGGTAAAAAGGTGTTGATAGAATGTGAAAGTATTAGCTAAGTGTATTTATGTAAAGTTAAATAACACGAGTTTTCTCAAGTATCAAGTAGTCAAAGAATGAGAATAGAGGATAAAGCTAGTGAGAATGTGATGTAACGGTAATAGAATGGATTAGAATGATAGCTGGTTATAGTGAGTATGTTGCGTATTATGTAATAATCTAAGTAAGAGTTGTATGGTTATAGGAGTAAGTGGGAAGTAATGTGGATTAACGACAGGTGATATGTTATAGTATGCATAGAGTTGCGAGATCACTTAGATCGTTGCACTAAATTATTGCACTAAATAAACAAAGAATTAAGGTGCTAGTAATGAGAAGTATAATGTGGCTAGGTTTTGGTTAGTAAAGAATGATAGATTTCGAGGACGAAATCTAAATAAGGGGATAGAATTGTTAGACCCGTTCCCGGGTACATGTACCCCACCCAAGATGAAAAGGGACCAAAGGCCTTACGTGATTGGCTAGTCAATAAATGTAACGTTATTGTCAAACCCCGAAAGTCAATTAATGGTTAATGAATGTATTGTGTAGTTATGGAAAGTATTATGTGGCACAAATGGAAAGGAATAGACCTAAGGGGCTAAAGTTGTAATAGACTAAATGTGTTATAAGTTAGTTGTGACCAAAATAGAACGAACGAGACTTGAGGGGCTTAATGTGCCAAAGGGCAAAAGTTGCTACCTAACTAGCCTTATCTAGGAAATTCTAGAGATTTCCCTCATTATTTAAATAAGGGTGTTTTGGTGGTCCGGTTTTGGGGAGAAGAAAAAGAGAGGGAAAAAGCTAGTGGTGACTTAAGAAGAAGAAGAAGAAGATGAAGTCCTTGTGCTTAGGGTTATGTCCTAGCAATGAGCCACTCCAAGTAAGTATCTATATCTTAAGTTAGTGATGATGATTAAGGTAAAGGTTTATAGGTAAGTGGGTTTTCATCATATGATCATATGATGATATAGAAAGGATGATGGGTAAGTTTAGTTAGGTTATATAACTCTTGATCATGATGTGTTGTGTTTATGAACCTTGATGATGGTCATGGTTTAGGAAGTAATGATGATGATGATGATGATAAAAGATGAAGATGATGATGATGATGTTGTTAATAGCCTTAGCTTGGAATCAAGGTAAGTAAACCGGCTACAAGATGATGTTATGATGATTCCCATACATTATGTGTTTATGTGTTTATGTATGTTAAGGTTTATAAATGGTTTGTGTGTGGATGTTATGTGCAAGTAAGTGTAAAGCTAGTTGATGTGTTAGATAAGGGTGGATTAAGGAAAGAAAGGTTAAGGCTTAAGTGATTAAGGTATGTATTATGTTTAACGTGTTAATGGATAATTGGTTAGGATGCGTAATGTGTGAATGAAGTATAATGTTATGTTATATCCGTTTACTTACTAAGCATTCGTGCTTACGGTTTAAGTGTTTAATGTTTAGTAGGTTTATGTGTGATTGAAATGGTGAGCTTGGGCTAAGGGTTAAGGTTTGCTAATGAGGAAGATTGAAGAATTGATTTGTGTAGGAGCTAGGTAGAATACCGAGCTCATTCAAGATGGTACCCCCGTGAGTCAATAAATGGTTTGTAAAGTGGAGTCAAGCGTGAAAATGTATTTTAATAGTGTCATAATGTTTTAGTAGTCAATCGTTGTGTCAAAGTGTACTTGATGGGTTAAGGTCAATGTTTAAGGGGGTGTTTGGCAAAAGTATAAATGTACCCATTTTGGGTTGTAAACTGGTCAAGTGTATGTGGAACATGTCATGTATGTTAAAGTAATGATAATGGTTAAGTTTGGCGAGTAAATAAAGTGGTATAAGTGGTTTGTAGTGCAAATGGGTCAAACGGGTTTTAGTGCAAAACTGTGCTTGTGTAAAGTACGTTTCCGAGAGTCTAATGGTAAATGTTTTTGTATGAAAATGAGCTCAATGGTATACTATGTAAATCTGGAAGGTTTGATAAAATACCGAGTTCTGGAGGTTTGGGATTTGAAAGCCCATCCGGGAAGGCAGAAACTTCCAACCGATCGGTTGGAGGTCTCTGCCGATCGGATGCAGAAAATCCGAGACTTCCAACCGATCGGTTGGGCGGATTTTGACAGTTTTTGGTAATCTTTGAAAAATCATATTTTTTAATTCGTAAGTCGTCACGGGTCGTGCCACCCGTCGTTTTGAAGGTAATTGAGTCTAGTTTCTTTTAAAAATGGTCTACAGGTCTGAATGTTTATGGATTTTTATAAATGGTTAAAAGAGTAACAGGATGTCCGTAAAAGTCAAGCGTTTCCGCTCAAAAAGTTTTAATTTTTGGTCTAAGCGGGCACGAGGTGTAACTACTTAGTATCAAAGCTTCGGTTTAAGTGAATTTGGTTTCTTTAGATTGCCTAGACTTAAACCACTCGTAGACGCGTTGAGCTTAAGTTTAAGTAATGCGGGGAAACAGATGCCTTAGTGGTATAACGTGAAAGTGCTTATAGTAATAATGAGATTAGGCTATAATTAATAAGTAATGTGAATATTGTGATGTGAATGTAGTGAAATATAGAAGTAACGAGTTAGAAACGGGTTATGGATTGATTAGATTATGAGATGGAATACATGATATGTATATATATGCTACGTAAGTGAATGATAGTTCTTGTATAGTATAGACTAAAGATTTAGTTATGTGAATGTGTATTATAGAAGTAATAGAAAGATGTGTATAGAAGTGATAAGTGGTATGTTTGTTATAGAAAGGCGGAATTAGAATGTCGTTATAGTAAGGAATTATAGGTGGAAATGAGATGATATATGAGGATGTGTACGTGGCGAGGATTTAGATGTTTAAGTAAAGCGAATTATTGAAATGTGTAATTGCTAGATATTAAAGAAATGTATGAGTAATGAATGATAAATGAAATAGATATTGCATCGATTGGAATAGTGAAGTAGCAAGTACCTCAAAGATAATAGACAAATGTTATAACTTAGGCATTTTAATGGTTTTAAATTATAAATTAACTATAGACTAATGAAACGTATGTGATTAGTAATGTTTATCTTTTATGGAATGAATGTTGAGAGTAACCTTACACCACAACACACACACACACCACACACACACACACACACACACAACACACACATATATATATATATATATATATATATATATATATATATATATATATATATATATATATATATAATATATATATATATATGAGATTAAGTATGAATAAATGTGCTTGATGTTTATGTTTTAAGTGCGATTTTTGTCATGAGCAAGGTGATTTAAGAATACATATTATAACGTGCTAAAAAGAAGAAGAGTAATGCAAGGGAATACAAATTAGATGATTCAATGGGATTAAAGTAGGTAAACATTAAAATAACGTATAGATGTAAAGTAAAATAAGAAATCAATTTGGGGTTGACAATATAACGATAAATGTAGTGTGGCAACTCAAGGGGAAAATGTGATATATGTATATTAAAGTGTACTAAAGTATGATAAAGATGAGTATTACTAAGATAGTGTTAAAGTAATGAAAAGTGATAGGTGAGTATTTAAAATGTGCATGGCAAGGAGAAAAGAAAACGGAAAAGTGTTAGTCTAAGATATACTTGAATAATGAAAGATTAACGAACATGAAAATTGTAAATTAGACGTGATGGATTGGTGGTGACACGTAGTAAATGGTTTGACGTATGTAAGAAATAAGCTATGTTGGATGAAAGGTGTTTAAATAATAATGTGAATAATAGGTTCATGAAATTTAAAGGTTTTCTAAGTATATGTGTAAGTACCGATGGTTCAGGTGATATGTACTATGGGACTTAAGACGATAAGAGGCACATATGTTGTATGGTAAGGAGGTGTATATGATATAAATCCATGGCGGGCTTGATGAGTGTAAGTAATGGTATCAATATATTGGTGATGATATAAGATTGCATATTATAGAAGGATAATAATGGTAAGACGTGAAAAGGAATAGTAAATGGTGTTAGAGATGGGTTAGTGAGTAATTTAAGGTATTAACGCTTAAATAATGGATTGTAGTGATGAAAAGTGTGATAAAATATAAGGTGTAATAATAAATGGAAATAACACGCTAAATGTTAAGGGTTTGTTGACATAAAGAAAATGAATGAGATTAAAGAATGACGATATGTGACGGTTGGGATTCACAAGGCATAAAGACCAACATATGGTCTCACCATATCTAGTACTTTGACTTTTATAGCCCAACATTAATGAATGAGGTTAAGGTGATATAGGGATAAATCGACGGTAGGTTAAGGTATATGAGGTCTAAATATGAACATGAACGCATAATAATGACAACGATGTTATGGTATGTTATGATAAAAGAAAAAAAATTAAATGAACAAATTGATTGCTAAGTATGATGCAAGAATTTATAAAATAAGAGTAAAGTATGTTGGTAAGGAAACGACGAGATAAATAGTGTGGCCTGAGTGTTAATAATTGAAATGGGATGAGTTAATTACGAAGACCAGAGTGTAATGAAATATAGTATGGTAAATGTGACAATATCAAAGAATGTGTGATGTTAAAGAGCGTACTAAAGTAATGATTTAGGTAAGGCGAGACAGAAAGAAGTTGCTTAAACACATGAAAAGTAAAAGTAGTAAAATAAGATATGAGAATAAGAATGTGATGGGTTAAGAATGTAAGAGAGAATGAGATGAGTATGTATGAGATAAAGGCGTTGTTCCGAAATTATTATATCACGGCTAATGTGCTCCATTAGCGGTGATTACTATAATGAATGCATGTGTTACAGTTGATGATGTGTGTAAAGTCTAGATGTAAATGAGTTGAGTAGACTAAAATGTGATGTAAAAATATGGAAATGATTAACGCGGGTTAAAGAATGTAAGTTAGAGTGGATAGTGTAAAGACGTAGAGGACGTGTAAATGACTTAATAAGTGTAAGAAGAATGAATGATACTAATGAATTAATGTAAATAAATTTATGAAGGCTTAAGTGTAGAAAGAGTCGGGTAGACTAAAGGGTAAAGGAAGAATGCGAAAATGATTAATGTAGGTTAAGAATGCAAGATGTAATGTAAGATGATAAACACATAGAAATGTGTAATTATAATAAGCAGGTTTATATGCTCTATGCGCTTGCTCTCACTAAAATAAATGGATGCAATAATGTGTGTAAAGTGCTTACGACTCGGATCCGTTGTTAAAGAGACAAATTGTGAATGTTAAAGATCCTTCGGGATGAACGTTAATGATCATTCGAAATGAATGTTAATGATCCTTCGGGATGAATGTTAAAGGTGGTATCCTTCGGGATGACCAAGTAAATGAATGTTAAGGAATCCTTCGGGATGAATGATAAAGATCCTTCGGGATGAAAAGTATTGCCTTCACCGGCAAGGGGTTGCCTACATCCATGGCACATAAAAATATCCTCATAATGAATGTGACATAGTGATGGATCCGAGTCTAAGAAGGGTAGAGGTAATGAAATAAAAAGGATGAGAGAATGAAAGTTAAATTGGGGAATCTAAGTACTTGTGTTGTGTTGGAAATATATAACCATGAGTTTATGTTTCTTGATTTACATCGATTGGGACGCCTTTCCATGTAAATGAGGAAACATGAATGAGTGGGCATTTGTGTTGCCGACATGGCACGAGTAGGATTAGAGAAGTAGGAAGCGGAAGTCTAGAATTAGTTAGAAATTATAAGGACTAAGATAGGAGAGTTAAAATTAGAGTACGCCTTTTAGGGAAATTTATGAGAAACCTATGTTTTGAGTGTTAAGTATAAGTTGAAGAAATTAAAGAATTGTAATGATGCTTAAAAACGTAAAAGAAGTAGAAGAAATGAGGTAATTGTAGAAACGTAAAAGAAATAGTAAAAAGGTGTTGATAGAATGTGAAAGTATTAGCTAAGTGTATTTATGTAAAGTTAAATAGCACGAGTTTTCTCAAGTGTCAAGTAGTCAAAGAATGAGAATAGAGGATAAAGCAAGTGAGAATGTGATGTAACGGTAATAGAATGGATTAGAATGATAGCTGGTTATAGTGAGTATGTTGCGTATTATGTAATAATCTAAGTAAGAGTTGTATGGTTATAGGAGTAAGTGGGAAGTAATGTGGATTAAGGACAGGTGATATGTTATAGTATGTATAGAGTTACGAGATCACTTAGATCGTTGCACTAAATTATTGCACTAAATAAACTAAGAATTAAGGTGTTAGGATCTCTGGGAAATAAGAGTTTCATTGTTGCTGCCGATAGTGTTAAGCTGGTTCCTGCCGATAGCTTTGGTTCCTGCTGAAAGCTCATTGCTGCCGACAGTGTTATCTTGTTACTGCCGATAGTGTTGTTGCTGCGGATAGTATTATTTGTTATCCGTATATTTAGAATGTTTGTTAAGATTTATTTTTAGAAGAGATTGTTGTTTATCTCTTCACACGTTTTCTTGTAGAACAGGTTAGGGTTAGGTGATCTTGTTAGTATAAAAGATAAACCCGTCTATGAGTTTATGTACACCTTTAACGTTTTCAATATTCAATATCACAATTCCTAGTTCATAGTTTGATCCATAGAGGATCATTGTCGTTTAGAGTTTTCTTCTTTATTATACTTGCTGTTTAGTTTCCGCATAAACGCTTGTATAGCATACAGAGGTTCTTGTTTATACCAAGCTCAATCAAGCTCGAAGTTCTCGATCCTACAAGTGGTATCAGAGCCTGGTAAGGATCTCTGATAAAGAAGAAAAAGGTCGATCTCATATCTCTTAACCCTCTCTCAATGGAAGACGAAATCCCTCAAAACAATGTCATTAACCCTGAAGAACAACAACCCAAACCTGAAACCTCACAAGTCCAAACACAAATCCTCACCACCATGTCCACCAACAATGCTAAATTCCCATATCTGAAGAAAGATGAGTATGAAGTCTGGGCTATGAGAATGAAATATTGGATCACAAACACTGATTACAATCTGTGGAATGTGATTCTTAAGGGAAATAGTAAGAAGAATACTGGAAGGGATAATGATGGCAATATCTATATAGAGCCACCTGTTACTGCAGAAGAACACCTTGCTGTTCAAAGGGAAACCAAGGCAAGAACCCTTCTACTTCAAGCTATTCCAGAAGATCATATGAGTGATTTTCATCACTTGGATGATGCTAGAAAGATCTGGCATGCTGTAAAAGCCAGATTTGGAGGGAATGATGAATCCAGAAAGATGAGAAGGTCTATGCTCAAGCAAGAATTTCAGGAATTCAAGATCTCTGAGGCTGAGGGGATTCATAAAGGGTATGACAGATTCCACAAGATCCTTAGCCAACTTAACCAGTTGAAAGCTAGGCCGGACGATGAAGATTGCAACACCAAGTTTCTGAGGGCTTTGCCACCATCCTGGTCTCAGGTTTCCATAACACTCAAAGCCAAAGGAGGTCTGGATTATATGAGCTTTGATGATCTGTGATTGCGTGGTTTTGTAACCTTACAACAGGTTTTACCTCTCGAGGGATCTCAAGAGGCTTACAACCCCACCAGGCAGTGTACCTGACCGATGTAGTATAGTGTAGTGGTAAGTACGGGGGATTGATCGTTCTCCACAGGGAATAGTGTTCGTTAGGTGTGAAAGGCTACTCTAATTAGGTCTAAGGGTTGAGGAAGATTCTTTTTTATGTTTTTATAATTTTATGAAAGCAAGTAAAATCTCGGGTTTGAAGGAGTGGGCGGAATTAGTTGCTAGTCAACTAACCCAAATGACTACGAATGCAAATAAAATAAAATAACAAAAATGAAAAGTGGTGAGAAACTTATGTGTAGAGAAATGTGTTTACTTAGATTTCCTTACTCCCTAACTATCTTTTACCGGTTAATTAGTGTGTATTAGTTGCGTGGATGACGGGTGTATTCCTTAATACCATTCGTGGGGTGGCGTACTTACTTCCCCAACTCTACAAGCTCCTACTTCACTCCTATGTCGAGCCGGCTAGGAAGCTCCTAACATGGGATCACTAGAATTCGCTTGTGCATTAAATACAACCATAAAAACCTTTAGTACGCGTTTGGTTCATGTTTCTTAAGACGTTCAAGCAAGTTACCGAATAGGAAGTTAGCCAGTTTTCTTAAGCCTAACATAGATAAACAATCATCCAATACAACTAACAACACACTAACAACCAATAATCAATAGCTAGGTTTCATTAGATCTAAGCAAACACAAGATAAAATTAGCCTAACATGTTAAACAAAAGACAAGCATAAGATAGAATCAAACAACACATAGACATATTGAATGATTAATTGATAACTTATCTTTCAATGAAACATGGAAGATCTCAAGGCAAAAAGCCCTGAAAAAGTAGCTAAAATTGTCTTAGGGTTTTATCCCAAAATTCCACACACTAAGCTCTCTCTAATGACAAAAGATTAGAAAACTATATATAGATTTTTGGATCTGACGGCGTCACCTTATGGAGTGTGACGCCATCACCTCGCCGCTTTTAGGGTTCCCGGGTGACCTTCTTGACGCCGTCCCTCTTTAGCTCTTCAAAAATCCATTCTGGCCTATCAAGGCTTGACGCCGTCTAACCCTGAACGTGACGCCGTCCCCTTATGATTTAAGCCGTGACGCCCTTGATTTAGTTAAAGCGTGACGCCGTCAGAATTCTCATGCTAACTCACTGGCCCGTCATGAGTAAATTTCACATCCCACTTTTCTTGCCAAGGCATGACGCCGTCAAGAGATGATTCTGACGCCGTCAAAGGTAAATTTCAGCCGATTTTGAGACTTTGTCGTATTCTTCACTTTAATGCTCCAAAAACGTCCAAAATGCCTCCTTTTCCAGATTTCTCCTCAAAAGTACCTAAAATGACAAAAGGAACGATTTAGGGCAATATTTGATCAAATAAATACGATTTCGGGCTTAAATGACCCCTTAAAAGCGATACACTTTTCGCCTCATCAAATACCCTTACACTTGAGATTTGCTTGTCCTCAAGCAAATGCGCTTTTATTCTAATCAAAATACAAGTTAGGGGTCATTTAATGCTAACATAAAAGTAATTACAACAAATAATCGTTCCACTTCAATCATAATAAGCACGGAGATTATATACTAGCACCTCACAAGTAGTGTTTAGATACTCACATCTCTCAAGTGTCATCAAAATAAATCTCATAAATGAAAACGGAAAATATCTCTCACTACCTGTCATAGCAAATAGATTACCATAGGCTTGGGAAAGGATCGAAAACCTCCTCCACTAGGCGTAAGCACCTAAGATAAACTATCAAAGAGGGCTTTTAAATGGGTTATAATGTTAGGTGTAGGGAAAAGGAAAACACGGTTTTGTTGGATACGGGATATTTTACTGGTGGCTAGTTAAAGATCTTGATCAATTACATGTACTATACAATGTTGCTAAGCCAAGACTAGACTCAATTTTAAGCTAGAAACAAAATAACAAAATAACAAAAACATAAAGATAAACATAAAATGAAACGGGATGGTAGTCCGTATGTTTTTTCTATTTTTCATTTTCTCATTTTTTTGTGTTTTTCTTGATTTTTTGATTTTTTTTTTTTTTTTTTTTTTTTTTTTTTTTTTTTTTTTTTTGACATACATTTTTGCCCTACCATCCAAAATAATACATCATAGGGGCATTGCATTCCCCTTACACTTGAATTTTTACATAACTTTACAAATACTAATCTAATGACTCGAATTAAGATAATTGAAACACTTGGAGTACTTTTAAAACATTTAGCACATATGGGGGTAATAAATGATGTTCTTCCCCATTACTCCATTATACTAGTACTTTACCCATGAGTCCCAATCGTCCCAAAACAATATGTACAAGGATATGACTCGACTTAGCAACCATGTAATCAATTAGATAATTAACTTGGGTTTAAACAAATGTTGTAACAATAATGCACTAAAGATGAGTGCATACAAGGTAGGCTAAGGCGATTTGGGTGTACATTTTAGTGGGGTGTAAACAAATTCTTCCTTTAAGTAAAATGCTTAAAGGTTGAAACGAAAAGATAGGCTCTGAGGGGTGTACTAGGGGTATCGTGTACTAAAAATGAGTACAACGCAAAGGGTGTGGGAGAATTACTTGACCAATGTAGCCAATGTAATTATAACAAAAACACAGGTGTAAAACAATGGGTTAATCCTAATGCCTCTTATCATGTAGCAAATCTAACTACACGAATGTAGTCTCACTTGTGGCCTCGGAATGGTCCTAACGCAAGTTCTAGAATCTAAGTGCTACCGGTACACACATCATAGCATAAATGCTTTTCCTACCAATTCTAGGGGCGAACCTCACATATTTGGGGGTGGAAAAATTTTTAGTGGTACGATTTTTTGTGCTAGTCATATAACTCCTATCCGTGAGACGCTCATTAAGATCAAAGTTTCACTCCTATATGTTGTAAAAAATTTTAAATTTGGCACTAAAATTGCCTTAATCAAGTATTTCTCTCAGTTTTATTACACATCTATTATTAAACAATCAAAAATCAAGCGCAATTGTATTCTCTAAAATCGTACTTTTACCCTCCCCTTACACTTAAGATGAACATTGTCCCCAATGTTCAAATAACAAGATGTAAAAGCATAAAGTAAAAGAATGAAATCAAATACTCCCCTGATTCGCTCGTTGGATAGTGAAATCACACGGTTAAATCTTCCTCCAAAGAGAATGTTGAAGCTCCATGACTAATGCATCGCCATAAGCTTGATTCCATAGACATTTCCTTGTCCAAAATAACCTGTTAACCTGAGAAAACAAACACGAAAACCTGCATAACATCGGCGGGATAAATCTATATATAAGGAAATAATGCTTGTGGAATGATAATTTTGCAGATTCCTGGAGATTATAAGTTGGAGATTTTAATAAAAACTTTTTATGAAAACAAAACTTTCAAAAATTTCTGGAAATTAAATCTGACGCCGTCAGGTTATAACCCCTGACGCCGTCAGAAATGACCTGACAAAAATTTTCATTTTAAGTTTCCGGAAAATTTCTGGAAAAACCTTTACCTTACTTCCTGGAAATCCTGCAAAACATCACTATGACTCGATACAAGCATTTGACTCAAACAAATACGAATATGTATGTTAATTTATTATTATTACGATTCATGTTCATATGTGTTCTAATAAACCGATTTAGATTTCCCTTACACTTATCTTTTGCAAAATACCTTTATATGTAGTTAAGACGAAGTTAAAAACAAAATAAAGCATTTTCACACATTACTTTTGAACATGAATCAATACTAATAAAATTAAACACACATACGGAAAATAAAATCAAACAAGCAAATAAATAAACACACAAAGCAAACAAAGCAAATAAAGCTTGGGTTGCTGATGAGGCGAAAAGTGTACCGCTTTTAAGGGGTCATTTAAGCCCAAAATCGTATTTATTTGATCAAATATTGCCCTAAATCGTTCCTTTTGTCATTTTAGGTACTTTTGAGGAGAAATCTGGAAAAGGAGGCATTTTGGACGTTTTTGGAGCATTAAAGTGAAGAAAACGGCAAAGTCTCAAGAATCGGCTAAAAGTTACTCTTGACGGCGTCACAATTAACATGGGACGGCGTCATGCCTTGGCAAGAAAAGTTGGATGTGAAATTTACTCATGACGGGCCAGTGAGTTTGCATGAGAATTCTGACGGCGTCACGCTTTAACTAAATCAAGGGCGTCACGGCTTAAATCATAAGGGGATGGCGTCACGTTCATGATCCGACGGCGTCAAGCCTTGATAAGCCAGAATGGATTTTTGAAGAGCTAAAGAGGGACGGCGTCAAGATGGTCATCCGGGAACCCTAAAAGCGGCGAGGTGACGGCGTCACAATGCATAAGGTGACGCCGTCAGATGTCAAAGTCTATATATAGTTTTCTAATTTTTTGTCATTAAGAGAGAGCTTAGTGTGTGGAATTTTGGGATAAAACCCTAAGACGATTTTAGCTACTTTTTCAGGGCTTTTTGCCTTGAGATCTTCCATGTTTCATTGAAAGATAAGTTATCAATTAATCATTCAATATGTCTATGTGTTGTTTGATTCTATCTTATGCTTGTCTTTTGTTTAACATGTTAGGCTAATTTTATCTTGTGTTTGCTTAGATCTAATGAAACCTAGCTATTGATTATTGGTTGTTAGTGTGTTATTAGTTGTATTGGATGATTGTTTATCTATGTTAGGCTTAAGAAAACTGGCTAACTTCCTATTCGGTAACTTGCTTGAACGTCTTAAGAAACATGAACCAAACGCGTACTAAAGGTTTTTATGGTTGTATTTAATGCACAAGCGAATTCTAGTGATCCCATGTTAGGAGCTTCCTAGCCGGCTCGACATAGGAGTGAAGTAGGAGCTTGTAGAGTTTGGGGAAGTAAGTACGCCACCCCACGAATGGTATTAAGGAATACACCCGTCATCCACGCGACTAATACACACTAATTAACCGGTAAAAAATAGTTAGGGAGTAAGGAAATCTAAGTAAACACATTTCTCTACACATAAGTTTCTCACCACTTTTCATTTTTGTTATTTTATTTTATTTGCATTTGTAGTAATTTGGGTTAGTTGACTAGCAACTAATTCCGCCCACTCCTTCAAAACCCGAGATTTTACTTGCTTTTATAAAATATAAAAACATAAAAAGAATCTTCCTCAACCCTTAGACCTAATTAGAGTAGCCTTTCACACCTAACGAACACTATTCCCTGTGGAGAACGATCAATCCCCCGTACTTACCACTACACTATACTACATCGGTCAGGTACACTGCCTGGTGGGGTTGTAAGCCTCTTGAGATCCCTCGAGAGGTAAAACCTGTTGTAAGGTTGCAAAACCCACGCATCAAGTTTTTGGCGCCGCTGCCGGGGAATAGTTATTGTTTAGGTTGAATTTTTATTTCTATTAGGTCTACTCACTAGATTCCTTTCTAGTGAGATTTTTATTTTATTTTTCTAGGTTTTCTTTAGTCTATCTATTTTCTTCGTGTCTTTGTTCGTAACCATTACCATCCGACATCATGGAAGATGGTAATATCCTTAACCCCCACAACCCACCACCACCTCCTAGAACCCGCACTTTAGGAGGATATTCCCTAAGTTTGGATGATGACCCCCCTAATCTTAGAATCACTAGGAGCCGAAGCTCGATAAAGACTCTTGCCACACCCTATGCTGAACCCGAAAGGGAAATGCATAAATTAAGGCGACTCCACCAAGCGGCTGAACCATCCACGATCAATTTTGATGATGCCCTCTCCGAGGAAGAATCCAATCATCATTCTACACCTCCTAGCCCTCAGCCCAATCACGATATGGAAGTTCCCGAAATCCCAATCCCCAAATGTCTCAAGGACTACTCTTCTCCCACCCCTCGTGGTTTTTCCAATGCTATCGTTTTTCCAAATGAACACACGGATGGGGTCTTGCGTGCAACTGATATTTGGCTGGTCCAAAGTGTATGCAAGTTTCACGGATTGAAAACTGAAGATCCAATCCAACACATCAAGGACTTCCTGAAAATAGTGGATACCCTCCACACGGACGGAGCCACTAGAGATACCTCCCGGTTGCGATTCTTTCCCCTTACCCTTCATGAAAGAGCCGGAGACTGGTATAACCAACTTCCTTCCGAATCCATCTTCACATGGGAACAGCTTATCTCAAAATTCTATGAGAAATTCTTTCCCATAGGAAGAACTTCAAAGTTGAGAGACGAAATCCTCCGCTTCCATGTTGGACCAGCAGAACCTATTCACAAATCTTGGGTTAGATTCAAGGATCTAATTAGACAGGTCCCTCATCATGGCATTGAACTCTGGCTTCTTGTCCAAATCTTTTATGACAGTGTCTCCAAAAATGACCAATTGGGCATTAATAATTCATCAAAAGGAAAAATAGCCAAATTAAGCGTTGAGGAAGGATGGAATAGAATTGAGGAATACGCGAATGATCAAGACGATACCTGGGATGAACCCGATTCGATCATGAGCGTTTCCAAGATCATGAAAGAGCCTCCTTTTGCTAGCCGGGTGAGTAGATTGAATGATCAGGTATCTTATCTAGACAAGTCGCAACCAACTAAGCGGTTATCAAACCCATACTTGATCTGTGATCAATGTGGTGGCCCGCATGAAGTAGAAGAATGCGAGGATGATACCACCACCGAACAAGCATGCTTGTCAAGCCACGACATCTTCGATGATCCTTCGCTCTTAACTTTCTACCAAAACAATGATTTCACCCCCTGGGGAAATCTTGTGAGAGAAGAGGGAGGAGGAGAATATCCTGACTACAAGGTTAGGAGCACTTTTGAGGATGATCTTGGGCACTTCACGTTTGAGAAGAATCTGCAACTAAATGGTCTCGACAACCTCGTCACTAGCCAACAAAACGACGTGAAGGCCAAATTCGCAGAACTCAACGCCATTCTCGACGGCCTTGGCGAACCACAAAGAGATCCTTTACTCGCCATCACCACTCGTGCTGGAACAACTACTAAGGATCCACCCTACCCAGCTCAACCATCTAACGCCATGGAACCCAACACCCCTCATGAGGAGAACGATAATGTGAACGACGAAAATCCCGAGCAAACCCCACCGGTAACTCCATCCCCACCTACTCCTGCCAAACAGCCCCTTAAAGTCCCATACCCATCTCGCCTCAAGAATCAAAAGGTCGAAAGTGATAATAAAAGATTCTTGTCATATTTAAAGAATTCGGTCGTCACCATACCCCTTCTTGATGCATGTTATCATATGCCCAAATATAGTACATACTTCAAGAGGCTGCTCACCAACAGGAAAGGGCTCGAGGGTCTTGTAACCTTAGGAGAAGAATGTTCTGTGGTGACTCAACGAGGGCTACCAAAGAAGGTGGACGACCCAGGTAGTTTCACCTTGCCCTGTTCAATTGGATCTCTTTCAGTCAAAAATGCCTTAGCCGACTTAGGAGCAAGCATCAATCTTATGCCGCATTCCCTGTTCCGCAAGCTAGGGTATTCTGGGTTGAAACCAACCCGTATGAGCATCCATATGGCCGATAGATCAGTCAAATACCCCTTAGGAATATGCGAGAATGTGCTGGTTAAGGTAGGGAAGTTTAAATTTCCAGTTGACTTCGTCATCCTAGAAATGGAAGAAGATGATCTTGTGCCCATCATTCTAGGAAGACCCTTCCTTGCAACTTCTCGTGCTGTTATTGATGTTCATGACGGCAAACTAACCTTACGAGTGGGGGCCGATAGCTTAACCTTCGACATCAAGGACACAATGAATCTTTCTCTCGAAGCAGATAATCAACTGTATTTCATCGAAGAAATCGATGAACTATCCGACGAGATTGATAATTGTGTAGATGAACAGGTGGAAGCCGGTTGGTTGCGAGATGAAGCTTTCTTACCCATCTTAGAGGAGGAGAAGGCTATGGATGTGAATGCAGTCTCCTTCTATCCCAGACAAGAAATCGAACAGCTTGAGCTTCGTAAACCCGAGAACAAACTTAAACCTTCCATCATCAAGCCACCTGCGGTAGAACTCAAGGAACTCCCAACCAACCTTGAATATGCTTTCCTCCAAGGGGAAGATCAACTTCCGGTAATCATAAGCTCTTCTTTGAAAAGTGAACAAAAGGATCAACTCTTGGGAGTTTTAAAAAAATATAAAGGAGTTATAGCATGGAGTGTAGCCGATATCAAGGGTATTGACTCTACCTTTTGTACACATAAAATCCTCATGGAGGAGGATTATAAACCCAGCGTGCAACCTCAAAGGCGAGTAAATCCCAACATAAAGGAAGTCGTAAAGAAGGAAGTCATTAAGCTCCTAGACGCAGGACTAATTTACCCGATTTCGGACAGTCCATGGGTAAGTCCTGTACAGGTTGTACCAAAAAAAGGAGGAATGACGGTGGTGAAGAACGATAAGGATGAGTTAGTACCTCAACGAACAGTAACTGGATGGCGTGTGTGCATCGATTATAGGAAGTTGAATGATGCAACCCGAAAAGATCATTTCCCTCTCCCATTTATCGACCAGATGTTGGAAAGGTTAGCAGGGCATGAGTACTACTGCTTCCTAGATGGGTTTTCTCAGGGTATTTCCAAATCCCTATCGCTCCTGAGGACCAAGAAAAGACCACGTTTACATGCCCTTATGGCACCTTCGCCTACAAGCGAATGCCCTTTGGACTATGTAACGCCCCCGCCACTTTCCAGCACTGCATGACGGCAATCTTCCATGAGTTAATGGAAGACAGCATGGAGGTCTTTATGGATGATTTTTCAGTCTTTGGGAACTCTTTTGATCGCTGTCTTGCTAACCTTGAGAAAATGCTCAAACGTTGTGAGGAGACCAACTTGGTACTAAACTGGGAAAAGTGCCACTTTATGGTAAAAGAAGGGATTGTGCTGGGGCACAAAATTTCAGGAAGTGGAATCGAAGTAGACCGGGCAAAAATTGAAGCTATATCTAAACTTCCCTATCCAACAACTGTCAAGGCAATCCGTAGTTTTTTGGGTCATGCTGGCTTCTATAGGAGATTCATTAAGGATTTCTCAAAGGTAGCCAAACCGATGACTCAGTTACTCATGAAGGATGCCCCGTTCGACTTCTCTCAAGAGTGCAAGGACGCATTCGATCTATTGAAGCAGGAACTTACCCAAGCTCCAATTATGGTTACCCCTAACTGGGAGTTACCCTTTGAAATCATGTGCGATGCTAGTGATTATGCTGTTGGAGCAGTATTAGGCCAAAGGCTTAACAAACACTTTCAGCCAATATACTACGCTAGCAAAACCATGAATCCTGCTCAAGAAAACTACACTACCACTGAAAAGGAATTACTAGCCGTGGTATTCGCTTTTGATAAATTTTGCCAGTATCTTGTCCTTTCTAAAACGGTTGTTTTTACGGATCATTCAGCTATTCGATATCTTTTCGCTAAACAGGATGCTAAACCACGGTTACTTCGTTGGATCCTATTATTGCAAGAGTTCGATGTTGAAATTCGTGATAAGAAAGGAGCAGAGAATCTTGCGGCTGATCATCTCTCTCGTCTCGAAAACCCCAGCCTCGCTGAATCTGACAAGAGTGAGATTCGGGAAACATTTCCTGAAGAGCAGCTCATGTTAATAAATGATTCTGAACCTTGGTATGCGGATTATGCTAACTACCTGGCAAGTAGAGTAATCCCTGAGCATATGAGCAGGCATGAAAAAAAGAGGTTCTTTAATCAATTAAAGTACTACTTTTGGGATGAACCCTTCTTATTTCGAAGATGTCCAGATCAGGTAATCAGGCGTTGTGTTTCGGAAAGAGAGGCTGTCAGAATTATGAAAGAATGTCATGCGGGTCCATCTGGAGGACATCACGGAATAAGCACTACTGCACGAAAGGTCTTCGACGCGGGATTCTATTGGCCTACAATATTTCGTGATGTGAAGGGAATGATACAAACGTGTGACGCATGTCAAAGAGCTGGGAATATCTCTAGGAGGGATGAAGCCCCACAGAATTATATACAAGTTTGTGAGGTTTTTGATGTCTGGGGAATTGATTTCATGGGACCATTCCCATCTTCTGGAGGGAATGAATACATCTTGGTGGCCATTGATTATGTTTCGAAATGGGTGGAAGCACAAGCCCTTAGGACTAACGACGCTAGGGTAGTCATTCATTTCTTAAAGAAATTGTTCGCTAGGTTCGGAATTCCGAAGGCTCTTATTAGTGACAGGGGAACCCATTTTTGCAATTCACAAATGGAGAAAGTCATGAAAAGATATGGAGTCTCTCACCGATTCTCCACCGCTTACCATCCTCAAACCAACGGTCAAGTCGAAAACACTAATAGAGCCATAAAAAGAATATTAGAGAAAACAGTTAATCAAAACAGAAAAGATTGGTCTTTTAAGCTCGATGAGGCTTTGTGGGCATTTCGAACCGCCTATAAGACGCCAATCGGGACAACCCCGTTCCGTATGGTATATGGCAAGGCATGCCACCTTCCAGTAGAACTGGAACACAAAGCATATTGGGCACTTAAGGCTTGTAATTTGGATTATACAGTTGCGGGAACAAATAGATTCTTACAGCTCCAAGAGCTTGATGAGTTGAGATTAGAGGCTTATGAATCTTCCATCACATACAAAGAGAGGGCGAAAAGATGGCATGACCAACGGATTAAGAGACCCAAGGAGTTTTCAAAAGGAGACAAGGTCTTATTATATAATTCTCGCTTAAGGCTATTTCCTGGGAAACTTAAATCTAGATGGTATGGACCTTTTACCGTAAGGAGCTCCTCTAAAACCGGAGCCGTTGTATTAATTGACGACGAGGATAGAGAATTCACTGTGAACATTCAACGAATCAAGCATTATCAAGAGAATGGTAATGAAATGATCAATGAGGAAGACATTACTTTTGATGAAGAAGTCACGTAATGTACGTGACTTTGAGTCTAGCTACAAGACTCGTTAATAAAGAAAAGCGCTTCTTGGGAGGCAACCCAAGCTTTATTTATTTTATTTGCTTTGTGTGTTCATTTGTTTGTTTGTTTGATTTTATTTGCTTCCGTATGTATGTTTAATTTTTATTATTATTGATTCATGTTCAAAAGTAATTTGTGAAAATGCTTTATTTTGTTTTTAACTTCGTCTTAACTACATATAAAGGTATTTTGCAAAAGATAAGTGTAAGGGAAATCTAAATTGGTTTATTAGAACACATATGAACATGAATCGTAATAATAATAAATTAACATACATATCCGTATTTGTTTGAGTCAAATGCTTGTATCGAGTCATAATGATGTTTTGCAGAATTTCCAGGAAGTAAGGTAAAGGTTTTTCCAGAAATTTTCCGGAAACTTAAAATGAAAATTTTTGTCAGGTCATTTCTGACGGCGTCAGGGGTTATAACCTGACGGCGTCAGATTTAATTTCCAGAAATTTTTGAAAATTTTGTTTTCATAAAAAGTTTTTATTAAAATCTCCAACTTATAATCTCCAGGAATCTGCAAAGTTATCATTCCACAAGCATTATATCCTTATATATAGATTTTATCCCGCCGATGTTATGCAGGTTTTCGTGTTTGTTTTCTCAGGTTCAACAGGTTATTTTGGACAAGGAAATGTTTTGAATCAAGCTTATGGCGATGCATTAGTCATGGAGCTTCAACATTCTCTTTGGAGGAAGATTTAACCGTGTAATTTCATTATCCAACGAGCGAATCAGGGGAGTATTTGATTTCATTCTTTTACTTTATGCTTTTACATTTGTCATTTGAACATTGGGGACAATGTTCATCTTAAGTGTAAGGGGAGGGTAAAAGTACGATTTTTGAGAATACAATTGCGCTTGATTTTTGTTTGTTTGATGGTAGATGTGTAATAAAACTGAGAGAAATACTTGTTAAGGTAATTTTAGTGCCAAATTTAAAATTTTTTACAACATATAGGAGTGAAACTTTGATCTTAATGAGCGTCTCATGGATAGGAGTTATATGACTAGCACAAAAACCGTACCACTAAAAAATTTCCACCCCCAAATATGTGAGGTTCGCCCTAGAATTGGTAGGAAAAGCATTTATGCTATGATGTGTGTACCGGTAGCACTTAGATTCTAGAACTTGCGTTAGGACCATTCCGAGGCCACAAGTGAGACTACATTCGTGTAGTTAGATTTACTACATGATAAGAGGCATTAGGATTAACCCATTGTTTTACACCTGTGTTTTTGTTATAATTACATTGGCTACATTGGTCAAGTAATTCTTCCACACCCTTTGCGTTGTACTCATTTTTAGTACACGATACCCCTAGTACACCCCTCAGAGCCTATCTTTTCGTTTCAACCTTTAAGCATTTTACTTAAAGGAAGAATTTGTTACACCCACTTAAATGTACACCCAAATCGCCTTAGCCTACCTTGTATGCACTCATTTTTAGTGCATTATTGTTACAACATTTGTTTAAACCCAAGTTAATTATCTAGTTGATTACATGGTTGCTAAGTCGAGTCATATCCTTGTACATATTGTTTTGGGACGATTGGGACTCGTGGGTAAAGTACTAGTGTAATGGAGTAATGGGGAAGAACATCATTTATTACCCCCATATGTGCTAAATGTTTTAAAAGTACTCCAAGTTTTTCAATTATCTTAATTCGAGTCATTAGATTAGTATTTGTAAAGTTATGTAAAAGTTCAAGTGTAAGGGGATGCAACGCCCCTATGATGTATTATTTTGGATGGTAGGGTAAAAGTGTATGCACACAAAAAAAAAAAAAAAAAAAAAAAAAAAAAAAAAAAAAAAAAAAAAAAAATCAAGAAAAATACAAAAAAATGAGAAAAAAAAGAAAAATAGAAAAAACATACGGACTACCATCCCGTTTCATTTTATGTTTATTTTATGTTTATGTTTTGTTATTTTCTTTCATTAGCTTAAGATCGAGTCTAGTCTTGGCTTAGCAACATTGTATAGTACATGTGATTGATCAAGATCTTTAACTCGCCACCAGTAAAATATCCTTTATCCAACAAAACCGTGTTTTCCTTTTCCCTACACCTAACGTTATAACCCATTTAAAAGCCCTCTTTGATAGTTTATCTTAGGTGCTTACGCCTAGTGGAGGAGGTTTTCGATCCTTTCCCAAGCCTATGGTAATCTATTTGCTATGACAGGTAGTGAGAGATATTTTGAGTTTTCATTTATGAGATTTATTTTGATGAGACTTGAGAGATGTGAGTATCTAAACACTACTTGTGAGGTGCTAGTATGTAATCTCCGTGCTTATTATGATTGAAGTGGAACGATTATTTGTTGTAATTACTTTTATGTTTGCATTAAATGACCCCTAACTTGTATCTTGATTAGAATAAAAGCGCATTTGCTTGAGGACAAGCAAATCTCAAGTGTAAGGGTATTTGATGAGGCGAAAAGTGTACCGCTTTTAAGGGGTCATTTAAGCCCGAAATCGTATTTATTTGATCAAATATTGCCCTAAATCGTTCCTTTTGTCATTTTAGGTACTTTTGAGGAGAAATCTGGAAAAGGAGGCATTTTGGACGTTTTTGGAGCATTAAAGTGAAGAAAACGGCAAAGTCTCAAGAATCGGCTAAAAGTTACTCTTGACGGCGTCACAATTAACATGGGACGGCGTCATGCCTTGGCAAGAAAAGTTGGATGTGAAATTTACTCATGACGGGCCAGTGAGTTTGCATGAGAATTCTGACGGCGTCACGCTTTAACTAAATCAAGGGCGTCACGGCTTAAATCATAAGGGGACGGCGTCACGTTCATGATCCGACGGCGTCAAGCCTTGATAAGCCAGAATGGATTTTTGAAGAGCTAAAGAGGGACGGCGTCAAGATGGTCATCCGGGAACCCTAAAAGCGGCGAGGTGACGGCGTCACAATGCATAAGGTGACGCCGTCAGATGTCAAAGTCTATATATAGTTTTCTAATTTTTTGTCATTAAGAGAGAGCTTAGTGTGTGGAATTTTGGGATAAAACCCTAAGACGATTTTAGCTACTTTTTCAGGGCTTTTTGCCTTGAGATCTTCCATGTTTCATTGAAAGATAAGTTATCAATTAATCATTCAATATGTCTATGTGTTGTTTGATTCTATCTTATGCTTGTCTTTTGTTTAACATGTTAGGCTAATTTTATCTTGTGTTTGCTTAGATCTAATGAAACCTAGCTATTGATTATTGGTTGTTAGTGTGTTATTAGTTGTATTGGATGATTGTTTATCTATGTTAGGCTTAAGAAAACTGGCTAACTTCCTATTCGGTAACTTGCTTGAACGTCTTAAGAAACATGAACCAAACGCGTACTAAAGGTTTTTATGGTTGTATTTAATGCACAAGCGAATTCTAGTGATCCCATGTTAGGAGCTTCCTAGCCGGCTCGACATAGGAGTGAAGTAGGAGCTTGTAGAGTTTGGGGAAGTAAGTACGCCACCCCACGAATGGTATTAAGGAATACACCCGTCATCCACGCGACTAATACACACTAATTAACCGGTAAAAGATAGTTAGGGAGTAAGGAAATCTAAGTAAACACATTTCTCTACACATAAGTTTCTCACCACTTTTCATTTTTGTTATTTTATTTTATTTGCATTCGTAGTAATTTGGGTTAGTTGACTAGCAACTAATTCCGCCCACTCCTTCAAAACCCGAGATTTTACTTGCTTTCATAAAATATAAAAACATAAAAAAGAATCTTCCTCAACCCTTAGACCTAATTAGAGTAGCCTTTCACACCTAACGAACACTATTCCCTGTGGAGAACGATCAATCCCCCGTACTTACCACTACACTATACTACATCGGTCAGGTACACTGCCTGGTGGGGTTGTAAGCCTCTTGAGATCCCTCGAGAGGTAAAACCTGTTGTAAGGTTGCAAAACCCACGCATCAGTTGCCTCCCAAGAAGCGCTTGTTTTTGTTCGAGTCACGAGCCTGACTCTACCCTTATTTAACGGAAATAGGGGAGGTTTTCCCTACACTTAGGGTTAAGTGCGGGTGATAGTAGCGATACACACCAGCTCGGTAGGAGTATGCCACGTGAGGAAAGATTGGTGGATGAATTATATGCTCAAAGGGGTGTGCTCCTTTCATCATAACCTTACCTAGTTCACTTTGGTCAATGGGTGAGTTAAAGTGTTCTCCTAAAAAGGGATCATTTTCTAACAACTTCGAGAGACTCCTAATTGGGAACCCATCTTGACCTAATAAACCCGGTTTAAACCCATAATGTTTCTTGTGATTAATCATGAATGGGCGATGTAAGTCTGTAAGGTCATGGTTCACTCCTATATTAGCTTCCACTCCACATGGCCTAGAGTCTATTACCTTAATCTTAAGACTACCCGGACTATATGTTTTGATGGGTGGATCGGGACCTAATTCAATTCCTAAGTTCACATCTAAGGATGGAAGATTAGGTAACGGTTTTGGTTTAGGCTCCGGTTCATCAAAACTAGGAACTTCCATAGAACTAAAAGAAAGGTTGTGATCACTAAAAGCATTCAAACCTATATCCTCTAGTTGTGTTTGGTTCAAAGGTTCTACCACTATTGGGGTTCCTATAGTCTCTTCTACTTCTTTCGGGTAAGTCACGGGCGGTGTATGTGCCTCAAATGATGGTTGGACTTGTGGGGTACTTGGTGGTCTTAGATTACTTACCTCATCATTCCTTATGTCAAGATCACCTATATCCTCATCATGTGTTTTAGTAGGATCTAACCCTAACATTTTACCAAGTATCTCAAGTGCTTCTCTAGGCATCTCAACTTCAATGTCCGAATCATAAGGATCATCCTGAATATTCTGACTGCTATATTCAAATTGCCCAAAAGATTCATCATGTGTTTCTTGAGATTCATCGTCATCGATCATAAAACCTAGGTCTTTTTGATCAATGAGATCATGCTCGGCTAAATCCTCCATCACATCAAGGTCACCTATGTGTTCGTTTTGTACTATGGCATTACATGACAACCACTTAGGTATCTCAACACTAATGTATTCATCCCCAAACAAACTTGTTTCATGATCCAGGAAATTTATATTCAATTGACTTGTACTAACGTTTGTTGGGTTGTCTACCCTATAATAATATTGGGCACAATCTTCTATGGCATCCCATGCTTCTTCAGCACTTAATTCCCTAAAGTCCCCATTGGCAAAATCCTCAATGCGCATTTGGTCATATTGGCCAACACGATAGTAAAAGGTTCGGGTTAGGGATGCTAAAGCGAAACTATGATGAGGGAATTTTCGGAGTAAATTTCTAAAACGAGTCCATGCATCATATATGGGTTCATCTCGATATTGTTTGAAATTCGAGATGTCAATAGGGTAGAATGGCCTTTGTGGTTGGTGGTATGGTGGATTCGCGTACTCCATAATGGTGAACGGAAGAGTCAATGGAAATTACGAACAAACACACAAAGAAAAAGATAGACTAAAGAAAACCTATAAAAATAAAATAAAAATCTCACTAGAAAGGAATCTAGTGAGTAGACCTAATAGAAATAAAAATTCAACCTAAACAATAACTATTCCCCGGCAGCGGCGCCAAAAACTTGATTGCGTGGTTTTGTAACCTTACAACAGGTTTTACCTCTCGAGGGATCTCAAGAGGCTTACAACCCCACCAGGCAGTGTACCTGACCGATGTAGTATAGTGTAGTGGTAAGTACGGGGGATTGATCGTTCTCCACAGGGAATAGTGTTCGTTAGGTGTGAAAGGCTACTCTAATTAGGTCTAAGGGTTGAGGAAGATTCTTTTTTATGTTTTTATAATTTTATGAAAGCAAGTAAAATCTCGGGTTTGAAGGAGTGGGCGGAATTAGTTGCTAGTCAACTAACCCAAATGACTACGAATGCAAATAAAATAAAATAACAAAAATGAAAAGTGGTGAGAAACTTATGTGTAGAGAAATGTGTTTACTTAGATTTCCTTACTCCCTAACTATCTTTTACCGGTTAATTAGTGTGTATTAGTTGCGTGGATGACGGGTGTATTCCTTAATACCATTCGTGGGGTGGCGTACTTACTTCCCCAACTCTACAAGCTCCTACTTCACTCCTATGTCGAGCCGGCTAGGAAGCTCCTAACATGGGATCACTAGAATTCGCTTGTGCATTAAATACAACCATAAAAACCTTTAGTACGCGTTTGGTTCATGTTTCTTAAGACGTTCAAGCAAGTTACCGAATAGGAAGTTAGCCAGTTTTCTTAAGCCTAACATAGATAAACAATCATCCAATACAACTAACAACACACTAACAACCAATAATCAATAGCTAGGTTTCATTAGATCTAAGCAAACACAAGATAAAATTAGCCTAACATGTTAAACAAAAGACAAGCATAAGATAGAATCAAACAACACATAGACATATTGAATGATTAATTGATAACTTATCTTTCAATGAAACATGGAAGATCTCAAGGCAAAAAGCCCTGAAAAAGTAGCTAAAATTGTCTTAGGGTTTTATCCCAAAATTCCACACACTAAGCTCTCTCTAATGACAAAAGATTAGAAAACTATATATAGATTTTTGGATCTGACGGCGTCACCTTATGGAGTGTGACGCCGTCACCTCGCCGCTTTTAGGGTTCCCGGGTGACCTTCTTGACGCCGTCCCTCTTTAGCTCTTCAAAAATCCATTCTGGCCTATCAAGGCTTGACGCCGTCTAACCCTGAACGTGACGCCGTCCCCTTATGATTTAAGCCGTGACGCCCTTGATTTAGTTAAAGCGTGACGCCGTCAGAATTCTCATGCTAACTCACTGGCCCGTCATGAGTAAATTTCACATCCCACTTTTCTTGCCAAGGCATGACGCCGTCAAGAGATGATTCTGACGCCGTCAAAGGTAAATTTCAGCCGATTTTGAGACTTTGTCGTATTCTTCACTTTAATGCTCCAAAAACGTCCAAAATGCCTCCTTTTCCAGATTTCTCCTCAAAAGTACCTAAAATGACAAAAGGAACGATTTAGGGCAATATTTGATCAAATAAATACGATTTCGGGCTTAAATGACCCCTTAAAAGCGGTACACTTTTTGCCTCATCATATGAGCTTTGATGATCTGTACAACAAGTTGAAAACCCTTGAACTGGATATCAAAGGATATTCCACCTATACACCTCATACTCCAACCCATACTGCTTTTGTTAGTAACTCTGGTGCTAACAAAGCATCATATGGAAACAGTCCAACACCATCAACTTCATCAATCTCCTACTCACCTGTCACACCAAAAGCTCAAACCAGATATGTGAATCTTGTAGTGGATGTGCTCCATTCATTTGTTGCTGAAAGTACACCACAGCAGAAGATTGTGTATGATGATTTCAATCAGGTTGATGAATTGGATATGGAAGAGATGGATTTAAGATGGCAGGTGGCTATGATATCATTGAAGTTGGATAGGTTTGAAAAGAAGGCAGGTAGAAGGGTCAATTTTGATGGACAGGAGCCTGCCAGGTTTGACAGAAGGAAGGTGAGGTGCTATAAATGTTCTCAAACAGGACATTTTGCTAGGGAATGTACAGACAAGAAGGTGGATGATAAAGCTCGGTATTCTGCTTTCAGAATTCAAGAGTTGGAGTCAGAGGACCCCAAGGCTTTAGTATCTGTGGATTCGATGGTGGACTGGGAGCATCATGAGAAGGCTGTTGCAAGTGGATCAGATAAGGTCTTTGGGATGGTAGCTGGATATGGTGAGAAGATTCAAGTGGCTGGTCAGTTTGGAATGATGGGTCATCCATCTCAGGTACAAAACTGTCCATTTGGTTGTGATTCTAGATATGATAAATTGAAACAGGAATTTGATGTTATAGAAAGTGAAAATAAGGATAACTTTATTCAACTTAAGGCTCATAAAAAGGCTGTTAAAACTTTAGAACAACAAAAGGTCTGGTATCAACAACAACAGTCTGCCTATGAAGTAAAAATAAAGGTTTTGGAAAGAGATTTAAAAAATGCTATTAATGAGTTTAAACATTCTGAAAGGGAAAAAGCTAAGGTAGTGTTAGAAAATCAGGATTTACAATCTAAGCTAGATAATTCCTTGGCTAGATTTGATAAGTGGAAAGAGTCATCCACAAACCTTCACAGGCTTATTGATAGTTCTATGTCGTCAAAAACTAAAAAAGGTTTAGGGTTCGGTGACCTGGTAGGGCCAAATCAGTATTATGACCCTAATGAGTATAGTGTTTTTAACCCAGAACCTGTAGATTATAGAAAGCCTGTAAAGTATGTGAATGAGGGAGGGATGAATGATGTTCCTCCACCCATAACTGGAACATTTAAGCCTGCTAATCCTTTTGATGACTTTGATGATTCACAAATGATGTATGGCAAACAGGCAAAGGACTTGCCTAATCTTGATTGTGACTCTAATGAATTTGTCTCTTGTTCTTACAGTGACAAATCTTCAGAAATCAAGACTAATGACTATGCCACATGTGGATCAAGTGACAAGTCAGCTTCAATAAAGTCAGAAGATCTCTCCTCAGAAGTAGCTAATGATGAATCTCAATCAAAGACAGCTGCATTTGAAGATATTTCTTTTGATTGTGTTAAAAACAATAATGTTTCTGGTTGTGGTTATGTTTCAAACAATTCTAGTTGTGGTTCTGTTTCAAACAATTATGATTGTGGTTTTTATTATGTTAAGGATAATTTTGTTTCATGTGTTGGTTTGAATAATTCTGTTTGCAATGAGAAAGTTATTGTTAAGAAAAAGACCCCTAGAAAGAAATCTTGCTTTGTGTGTCGTAGTTATGATCATCTTATTAAAGATTGTGACTATTATGAGAAACAGATGGGTTTGAATGCATGTCAAAATAGGTTTGTATGGAAAAATGTGAATGATATTCCCCCTTATATTCCTCAAGCAGCAAGGAGAACTTCAGTTGCTACTGGCAAGCCAGTTCCTGCTGGTAAGCCTGTTGCTGCTGTGTATTCAGTTCCTGCCGGTAGGATCAATCCTGCTGGTTGGAGAAGCAATATGGCTAGACCTTTCAGAAGACCTACTAGTTCTTACTTTCAAAATAATTTGAGACCTGTTTGTTTTGACACCATGCACAAGGGAGGGGCAAGATGGAAAACTGCTGTTAAGTCCTCAGCAGGTTGTTCTTGGAAAATCACTAACCAAAATATGAAAATAGGGTCCAAGATCAATGGTGGATCTCATCAATCTCCAGGGTTTAATTCTTATTGATCCACTAGGCAGGCTCAAGTCAGCAATGGCTTGAGTCTCTCTTGTATCTAATGTTGTATATGTATTCTTTTTCTCAGGATTTTCCTTTTAGAAGCAAAGATGTTGGAATTGTTGACAGTGGGTTTTCCAGGAGTTGACAGGATTGGAAGATTGCATGATTTGTACCTTTGAATGGAGTACTGTGATTTAGAGAGATGAATATTTCTGGAAGGCATCAGCTGTAAGCTGGATTTTGAAGATGTACTTATTGACGGACTTCAGACTTCAATTTTTCTCTGTCTCCCAATATTGACAAGAAGAACAGTGTTCTCTCACTGAGAAGATTGCTATGTGTTGTCCAAGACTTCAAGCTGCTGATGAAAGTCGGTGAACTTAAAGTTCTAGACTTAATCTTATAGCTTCAATCTTAGTGATGTTCAACCTGAGGGATTCACTTGCTTGTCTGTGCAAAAGCTTTGTGGATGAATCTAATAAATGGCAAGAAGAATGGCCCATGTGAATTTCAAGACCATTAAAGCTGGCTAAGAATGGGTTGGTAAGGCTTCTATGAAGATCTCTCTAAGAGCATGATGTGTTGCCTGCAACAAAGGAAAGCAGCACAATGCATCATACAAGGGCCATATAATGCTGTAGCAACTCTGAGCCTTTGCGCTTCTTCATATGGATCTTTTTGGTCCTATTCTATCAGAAGTATTGACCATAAGAACTACTGCTAGGTGATTACAATGATTTAGAGTTTCATAGATTCTTTTTGGGACTAAAGATGAAACTTATCCAGTTCTTAGGGCATTTTATTGCCTTATAGAAAATCAGCTAAGTAAAAAGGTTAAGTCAATAAGGTGTGATAATGGCACAGAGTTTAAGAACTTAATCTTATTGAACTTGTGGGATTAAGGGAATAAAAGGGACTTAGTAATGCTAGAACTCCACAACAAAATAGGGGTTGCAGAAAGAAAAAGACCTGATAAACAGCTAGACTATGTAGCTGAATTAAATGCCTACTATGTTGGACTGAAGCAGTTTTGCACTGCTTGTTATGTTTGATTAGGGTATCTATTACTAGTCCTCATAATAAAACACCTTATGACTTTTGTCTGGGAAGGTTCCAAACATTAGTACCTTAACTCTTTTGGATGTCATGTCACTATTTGAACACTAGTGATTACTAGGCAAGTTTGATGGGAAGGCTGATGAAGGGTTTATTGTTGGATATTCTGCTCATGGTAAAGCCTATAGGGTTTATAATCTGTCCTCTAAGAGAATAGAAGAGACTCTCAACTTAAGATATCTTGAAGATAAACCTAATTTGCAGGGTGCTGGTCCAGAGTGGTACTTTGATCTGGATTATCTATCTGACACCTTAGATTAATAATTAAATAAATCTATCTGCTGGTACAATGTTTCTCAAACTAACAATGCGGCGTACCTCGGATGATGATTATCTGATTGTGAGAGTGATGAACGACCTATAGTTTCCTGTACGTTTTCCTCACAACATTTCAGTCAAAGCTCAAAGATTCTTTTGATATGGCTGGAGGTGATTCTAGTTATGCAGAAGATCTTGCTAGGCTTCAAAGACAAGAGTTTAATGCCAAAAGAGCTGCTGAGATGTTTGATTCTGGGTTTTCTAAAGAGACAGAGGAGATTCTGAGAAAGGCTGAAGCTGAAGTTAGAAGACAACTGAATTCAACTGGTGGTATTCATGTTCCTGCTGATCCCATTCCTGCTGAAAATGGATCTGTTCCTGCCGAACCTTCTAGAGTTTCTGCTGATGTTCCTGTGTCTTCTCCATCTATTGACACTCTGGGTGTTGTTAACTCCCCTGAAAGATTTCCAATTCCTTCTGATCTTGGAAATTCAGTTTCTTCAAGAGATAAGTTGAATGATCCTCATCATCAGTCCAGAACTGGTATTTTCACTTCTTCTTCGTATGATGATGACTTCAACCCCTCAATTACTAATCAGGCATCCTCCATTGAAGTCAATCCATTGCTACCAAGAGGATCAATACTGTTCATCCTCAGTCTTTGATTCTTGGAGATATTAATTCCCCTGTTCAGACAAGAAGTAAACTTCATCAACCCAAGTTTGGAGAATCTGCTTTTCTCAGTTATATACAGGATCAGTTGAGGAGCAATCATACTGATTATTTACATTGTCTGTATGCTTGTTTCTTATCTCAAGTTGAACCAACTAGCATAGCTCAAGCTCTTACTAATGATGATTGGGTTGAGGCTATGCAAGAGGAAATGCAGCAGTTCCAGAATCAGAAAGTATGGATGTTGGTTCCTTTGCCTGCTGGAAAGCATGCTATTGGAACTAAATGGATTCTAAAGAATAAAAGGGATGCTAGGGGAATTGTGGTTAGAAATAAAGCTAGGTTGGTAGCTCAGGGTCATAGACAAGAGGAGGGGATTGATTATGATGAGGTGTTTGCACCAGTGGCAAGAGTTGAAGCTATCCGATTGTTCCTGGCTTTTGCTTCCTTTATGGGGTTTGTAGTATATCAGATGGATGTGAAGAGTGCATTTTTGTATGGCAGGATTGAGGAAGAAGTTTATGTTACTCAACCACAGGGATTTGTGGATCCTCAGAATCCTAATTTGGTTTACAAAGTGGTTAAAACACTCTATGGTCTTCATCAAGCACCAAGGGCTTGGTATGCAAGGTTATCAGCCTTTTTGCTAAAACATGGTTACAGAAGAGGGGCTATTGATAAAACTCTTTTTATAAGAAAGAACTTCAAAGATATCATTCTAGTACAAGTTTATGTAGATGATATTATCTTTGGTTCCACTAATGAAGCCTGGTGCAGGGAGTTTGAAGAATTGATGAAGAGTGAATTTGAGATGAGTGCTATGGGTGAAATGACTTTCTTCTTGGGTCTTCAGGTTAAGCAGAAACCAGATGGGATCTTTATTTGCCAGGAGAAGTATGTTTATGACATGCTTAAGAAGTTTGATATGGAAAATGTGAAGGTTGCTACAACTCCTTTTGAACGTCCAAAGCCTAAGTCCAATAATGAACCTGATGCTGCTGTTAATGTTCATCTTTATAGGTCCATGATTGGATCACTCATGTATTTGACAGCTTCAAGACCTGATATCATGTTTGCTGTTGGTGCATGTGCTAGACATCAGGTTACACCATTGACTTCTAACCTAAATGCAGTTAAGAGAATCTTCAAGTATTTAAGAGGACAGCCAAAGATGGGACTTTGGTATCCTAAAGATTCTCCTTTTGTGTTGGAAGCCTATAGTGACAGTGACTATGCTGGAGCTAACTTTGATAGGAAGTCAACAACAGGAGGTTGTCAGTTTCTGGGTAGGAGGTTGGTTTCTTGGCAGTGCAAGAAGCAGACTATAGTGGCTACATCTTCTATTGAGGCAGAGTATGTTGCTGCTGCTAGTTGCTGTGGACAGGTACTTTGGATGCAAAATCAGCTGTTGGATTATGGGTTCAACTATATGAACACTAAGATTTTTATTGATAATCAAAGTACTATGTGTATTGTTAAGAATCCTGTTTATCATCAAAGGACAAAGCATATTGAGATTCGACACCATTTCATAAGAGATGCTTATGAGAAGCATCTTATTCAGGTAATTAAGATTCACACAGATGATAATGTTGCTGATCTGCTGACCAAGGCTTTTGATGGACCAAGCTTTAAACATTTGGTGGTCCATATTGGGATGGTAAATCCCTAGATGCTGAGCTTAAGGGGAGGATTGAAGTTTAAGGGGAGGATGAAGCTTAAGGGGAGGATGATTTTTGTTGTTGTTATATATTTTCTATCTTTCTTTCTTTCTTTTGATTTCTTTTCTTATTTTTCTTTCTTTTATTTTGGTGTGTTTTCCTAGTTCAAAAAAATAAAAAAAAAATAAAAAAAAAAATAAAAAAATTCTTTGTATATTTTGTGTGCTAATAAGTGGTTTTGAGCAACATCTTGCAGGTACAGTGTTGGTGTTTACACCTGCACAATAAATGGTGCTCAACTCACCATGTCTTGCAGACAAGAAAGAGTTGGCTCACCATGAGGGTACGGCTCTAGTGTGATAATCAAATCCGTTTATAGCTGTAATAGCTTGCTCAAAGCTATAGGGTACTTCAACTCACCCATGATTAAGTTCTGAGAGTTGAAACTGGTTCTCAATTCATCATGGATGTAACCCTTTATGGGATCCAAAGGATTGGCTAGTCCACAAAAGTATGGTTTGTGGTAAAGACATTTGGTATCCATATTTGGTATTCAATTCACCAAGGTTTGTTGTAACCTAAGAATTGGCTAGTCCTGAGCAAACGGCTACAGGTAAAGACAAGTCAAATCCGTTTATAGTTGCTGATTTGCTAATAAATCAGATGGTTATCAATGTACCATGGTCTCACACACCTAAACATTGGCTACTCCAGTAGTGATGGCTATTGGTAAAGAGACATCAAATCCATTAATTTTCAATGATTCACCTCTCACAGGAGTTAACACACCTGGATGTGATGAGAATAGTATGAAACTTAAGTGATTTGATGTACATATTGTCATTAGTAGCAGCCAAGTTCAAGTGCAAGTCATGGTGACCAGTATGCATGTTTTGAAGAAGATTTCTTATTCCTGCTGCACTATTGAAGTTGTTGCTGGATGCTATAGAGGCTGGAATCTTGCAAGTTAAGGATTTTGCTGGTTACTAATTATTGTTGCTGCTAAGTCGCAGTCCTCCAGCCTGAGAAGTTCAAAGCTCTATCACAGTGGAATCTTGCAGGTTAACCTAGTCAACCTCAAGATTAGGGGAGGATTGTTAGGATCTCTGGGAAATAAGAGTTTCATTGTTGCTGCCGATAGTGTTAAGCTGGTTCATGCCGATAGCTTTGGTTCCTGCTGAAAGCTCATTGCTGCCGACAGTGTTATCTTGTTCCTGCCGATAGTGTTGTTGCTGCGGATAGTATTATTTGTTATCCGTATATTTAGAATGTTTGTTAAGATTTATTTTTAGAAGAGATTGTTGTTTATCTCTTCACACGTTTTCTTGTAGAACAGGTTAGGGTTAGGTGATCTTGTTAGTATAAAAGATAAACCCGTCTATGAGTTTATGTACACCTTTAACGTTTTCAATATTCAATATCACAATTTCTAGTTCATAGTTTGATCCATAGAGGATCATTGTCGTTTAGAGTTTTCTTCTTTATTATACTTGCTGTTTAGTTTCCGCATAAACGCTTGTATAGCATACAGAGGTTCTTGTTTATACCAAGCTCAATCAAGCTCGAAGTTCTCGATCCTAAATAAGGTGCTAGTAATGAGAAGTATAATGTGGCTAGGTTTTGGTTAGTAAAGAATGATAGATTTCGGGGACGAAATCTAAATAAGGGGGTAGAATTGTTAGACCCGTTCCCGGGTACTTGTACCCACCCAAGATGAAAAGGGACCAAAGGCCTTACGTGATTGGCTAGTCAATAAATGTAACGTTATTGTCAAACTCGAAAGTCAATTAATGGTTAATGAATGTATTGTGTAGTTATGGAAAGTATTATGTGGCACAAATGGAAAGGAATAGACCTAAGGGGCTAAAGTTGTAATAGACTAAATGTGTTATAAGTTAGTTGTGACCAAAATAGAATGAACGAGACTTGAGGGGCTTAATGTGCCAAAGGGCAAAAGATGCTACCTATCTAGCCTTATCTAGGAAATTCTAGGGATTTCCCTCATTATTTAGATAAGGGTGTTTTGGTGGTCCGGTTTTGGGGAGAAGAAAAAGAGAGGGAAAAAGCTAGTGGTGACTTAAGAAGAAGAAGAAGATGAAGTCCTTGTGCTTAGGGTTATGTCCTAGCAATGAGCCACTCCAAGTAAGTATCTCTATCTTAAGTTAGTGATGATGATTAAGGTAAAGGTTTATAGGTAAGTGGGTTTTCATCATATGATCATATGATGATATAGAAAGGATGATGGGTAAGTTTAGTTAGGTTATATAACTCTTGA
This sequence comes from Artemisia tridentata subsp. tridentata, assembly GCA_021014915.2. NCBI lineage: Eukaryota > Viridiplantae > Streptophyta > Magnoliopsida > Asterales > Asteraceae > Artemisia > Artemisia tridentata. Next base: position 448,389,524 of record CP139509.1, on the reverse strand, counting down.
TCATGATGTGTTGTGTTAATGAACCTTGATGATGGTCATGGTTTAGGAAGTAATGATGATGATGATGATGATAAAAGATGAAGATGATGATGATGATGTTGTTAATAGCCTTAGCTTGGAATCAAGGTAAGTAAACCGGCTACAAGATGATGTTATGATGATTCCCATACATTATGTGTTTATGTGTTTATGTATGTTAAGGTTTATAAATGGTTTGTGTGTGGATGTTATGTACAAGTAAGTGTAAAGCTAGTTGATGTGTTAGATAAGGGTGGATTAAGGAAAGAAAGGTTAAGGCTTAAGTGATTAAGGTATGTGTTATGTTTAACGTGTTAATGGATAATTGGTTAGGATGCGTAATGTGTGAATGAAGTATAATGTTATGTTATATCCGTTTACATACTAAGCATTCGTGCTTACGGTTTAAGTGTTTTATGTTTTGTAGGTTTATGTGTGATGGAAATGGTGAGCTTGGGATAAGGGTTAAGGTTTGCTAATGAGTAAGATTGAAGAATTGATTTGTGTAGGAGCTAGGTAGAATACCGAGCTCATTCAAGATGGTACCCCCGTGAGTCAATAAATGGTTCGTAAAGTGGAGTCAAGCGTGAAAATGTATTTTAATGGTGTCATAATGTTTTTGTAGTCAATCGTTGTGTCAAAGTGTACTTGATGGGTTAAGGTCAATGTTTAAAGGGGTGTTTGGCAAAAGTATAAATGTACCCATTTTGGGTTGTAAACGGGTCAAGTGTATGTGGAACATGTCATGTATGTTAAAGTAATGATAATGGTTAAGTTTGGCGATTAAATGAAGTGGTATAAATGGTTTGTAGTGTAAATCGGTCAAACGGGTTTTATTGCAAAACTGTGCTTGTGTAAAGTACGTTTCCGAGAGTCTAATGGTAAATGTTTTTGTATGAAAATGAGCCCAATGGTATACTATGTAAATCTGGAAGGTTTAATAAAATACCGAGTTCTGGAGGTTCGGTATTTGAAAGCCCATCCGGGAAGGCAGAAACTTCCAACCGATCGGTTGGAGGTCTCTGCCGATCGGATGCAAAAAATCCGAGACTTCCAACCGATCGGTTGGAAGTCTCCTCCGATCGGTTGGGCGGATTTTGACAGTTTTCGGTAATCTTTGAAAAATCATATCTTTTAATCCGTAAGTCGTCACGGGTCGTGCCACCCGTCGTTTTGAAGGTAATTGAGTCTAGTTTCATTTAAAAATGGTTTAAAGGTTTGAATGTTTATGGATTTTTATAAATGGTTAAAAGAGTAACAGGATGTCCATAAAAGTCAAGCGTTTCCGCGCAAAAAGTTTTAATTTTTGGTCTAAGCGGGCACGGGGTGTAACAAAACTCGTATTAGAACTTTAACTAGAAATTCATTTGGTCTCGAGAAAATCACCATTACATAAGATGATTGATGACACTAAAATCACCAACATGTGACCTTTCCTTAAAGACCACCTCTTAGGCAATGTTAGCGATCCATTACCAGATTATACATGCTTTGGCACTTGACTAATTGCTACTACAAAGTCTCGACATATGGAAAATAAAACCATAAAAACTAAGTGATGTTATATGTGTTGGTTTCTTGTCGGTGTGTTCCCAGTTGGGTGTAGATAATCAATGAGTACTGGATAATCAATAGAGTTTGTTAGAAAGTATTCAACCCTATGCCTGGGTTACACAAATATCTCTATGGGATAAGACCAAGTGGTGTTCTTGTTTTAGGCACAAATCAATAACCTGTTTGCTTTCAAGTGTTTATGTTTCGTGTGTTTTTCCATGCAGATGTGTATCCTATTTATAGCATCGATTTACTCTTAGTCAATGAAATTATGAGAATTAATCGGCCAATTAGTCTCCTCATAATGTTCCTCCATTATAGCCATAGTGGTTAAAAAACCAGGTTATTATGGTCTTAATTACGAGTTTGAAACTACCCATTAATAGGTCAAAGTAGTTACAAACTAATTCCAGCAGTACCAGCAGTAGTAACTCTGCTAACAGTAGTAACATTAGTACTAGCAGCAGTAACTCTGCCAACAGTAGTAACATTAGTACTAGAAGTAGAAACTTAAAACCACTATTAGTGTCAGGGTAATCAGGGACTTAATGGGTGTACACTCCGTACCTCCAAACCCATTTACAAGTATGATCATATCCCTTAATTGAACTAAATTTCCAACAATCCTCCCCAATTTAGTACAATTCCTTTTGCATGAAAATAAACATGTGCATAAATGAAAATATCTTGAAAATTGAATTCCCATCTTAGTACATTACACGTTCAAATACTCGAGAATCAATGTGTTCTAAGAATTGAACCCTTCAACCCATCTGAATACCTAAAGATAAATATACACAAGTTTTCAAACACTTAAACGCTCCTGACACTAAATAAGACATGTATCCATATCCAATTCACAAATGTTGTAAGAGCCAAAAGTCCAAAGCTCCCTGAAGCGGCAACACTTCAATATTCACATAGGTGGTTCATCTTTATTCATGCTCCTGCTTAACACTTTTTCAAAGATATTAACCATTAAGAAGTAAAGACTTCATCCTCCTTTTCAGCAGGTTCCGAGCACAACCTTGGGATGATTGTAAAACATGTGCTCCAGTCCACTAAATGTTCATCTTTCCACATTGAACTCAACTCCCAAATTTCCTCAGGAGGGAGTTGGGTGTCTTAGCATTTAGTAACTAAGTTGGACCTTAAACCCATCCCTTTAGTAGACTCTAAAACCAAGTCTCTAGCCAAACCCTTCATCAAGTGATCAGCTAAATTTTGTTGAGATCTAACAAACTCTATAGATACCACCCCATTCATGATAAGCTCACGAATCATGCTATACCTGACACCTAAGTGTCTAGACTTCCCATTGTACATCTGGCTATAAGCCTTAGCCAATGTAGCAACACTATCACAACGGATAGAAATAGGTGCTATAGGTTTATGCCACAATGGAATCTCAAGAAGCAAGTTTTTCAACCATTCAGCTTCTTTACCAGCAACTGCTAAAGCCACAAATTCAGATTCCATTGTTGAACTGGTGATGCAAGTTTGCTTCTTGGATGCCCAAGAAATTGCACCTCCACCAAGTAGGAATACCCAGCCACTAGTAGACGAATTGTATTCAGTGTTACTGATACAACTTGCGTCAGTGTATCCTTCTAATACTGAAGGATAACGAGTATATGAGACACTATAATCCATAGTCTTCTTCAGATACTTCAGTATTATCTGAATTGCTTGCCAGTGATGAGCATTAGGATTACTAGTATACCTGCTCAGTTTACCAACTGCAAAAGCAATATCAGACCTTGTACAAGTCATGGCATACATCAGGCAACCAATCACACTAAAATACTCAAGTTGAGATACAGCCTTACCAGTATTAGGCATCAGCTTCTCACTTGTATCCATAGGAGTACTCAAAGGAGTACAATCAAAGTAATTAAATTTCCTCAACACCTTCTCAATATAATGATATTGAGAGATAGAATGAGAGATATAAATTTCTTTACTTTCATGTTTAATCCTTATACCAAGGATAACATCAGCCTCTCCCATGTCCTTCATAAAGAACCTTGATGACAAAAATTCCTTTGTCAGGTCAACCTAATTTTGGTTAGTACCAAAGATCAACATGTCATCAACATATAGGCAAATGATGACTCCTTTACCAGATTCATCAAATTTGCTATATACACATTTGTAAGACTAGTTAAGTAAATAACCACTAGACAAAAACACTTCATCAAATTTTTGATGCCATTGCTTAGGTGCCTGCTTTAGTCCATACAGAGACTTAATCAGTTTACACACCTTGTTTTTATTGCCATGCAGGATGAAGCCCTGAAGTTGGTTCATATAAACCTCATCATCTAATTCACCATTCAAGAAAGCTGTCTTCACGTCCATCTGATGAATAATCAGATTGTGAATTGATGCCAAAGCAATCAACAATCTTATGGTACTGATACGTGCCACAGGGGCATAAGTATCAAAGTAGTCTATCCCTGACTTTTGTTTAAAGCCCTGAATGACTAGTCTAGCCTTGAACTTTTCAATAGTTTTATCTACCTTCATTTTCTTTTTGAAAATCCATTTGCAACCTAGAGGTTTGCAACCAGGTGGTAGATCAGCCAACACCCAAGTGTTTTTGCCCATGATGGAATCCATTTCATCATTAATTGCTTCTTTCCAGAAAGCAACATCCTGGGACTTCATTGCTTCATCAAATGTTTTGGGATCATCCTCAACAATGAAGCAATAGGGGTAATGGTTAGAGACCTCATCCCTTGTTCCTTCAATTAAATATATTTGAAAATTAAGTCCAAATGACTTTGGAGTCCTGACCCTATTGCTCCTTCTGAGCTCAGGTTCAGGTTGCTGTACCACAACCTCATCAGAAAACTCATCAGAGACCTCTGAAACACCAATGTCATTAGTTCCATTTGGAATCCTTTGACTTGGTCTAGGGACTGATGAGAACCTATACTCATCAAATTGATTCAATTATTGAATTAATTGAAACAGACTCATTAGGTTGAATAACATAGAACCTATATGCCTTGGAATGCTCAGCATATCCAACAAAGATGCATTCAATGCCTCTTTCACCCAAAGTTTTCTGCTTTGGATCACGGAGTCTTACAACAGCCCTACAACCCCAAACCCTGAGAAAGTTCAGGCTGTGTTTTCTTTTAGTCCAGAGTTCATAAGGGGTAACCTTGTTCCTTTTATTTGGAACCCTATTTAATAAATAACAAGTTGTTAACATAGCTTCTCCCCAGAACCCCTGACTCAGTCCTGAATAGGACAACATGGAATTAACCATCTCCTTCAGTACCCTATTTTTCCTTTCAGAGATACCATTTTGCTGAGGAGTATAGGGAGCAGTCGTTTCATAGATTATACCAACAGACTGAAAATACAAAGTATCCATGTACTCACCTCCCCTATTAGTCCTTAATCTCTTGATCAGGAAACCTTGTTGCAATTCAACTTCAGTTTTAAACACTTTAAATTTATCTAATGCTTCATCCTTAGTATGTAGCAAATAAACATAACAAAACCTAGAAGCATCATCAATAAATGTCACAAAGTATTTCTTATTCCCCAAAGAGGGAGTAGCATGTAAATCACATAGGTCACTATGAATCAGCTCCAAAACTTCAGTTTCACGTTTTACACTTTGAAAAGGTTTCTTAGTTATTTTGGTCATCATGCAAGTTTTACACTTTTCAGTGTCCATATCAAAGGCTGGGATTAACCCATCCTTAGACATATCTCGCATTCTCTTAAAGTGTACATGGCCAAGTCTAGCATGCCATAGGGTTGAATCATTTAGTTTAGAGGTTGACATAAAGGCTGAATTAGCAATATCATTAATAATATTAAGCTTGAACATTTGATTACACAAATAGCCAAAACCAATAAAAACACCATGTTTAGACAAAACAAACTTATCAGAATCAATAACTTGTTTATAACCACAATTATTCAAAACACTACCAGAAACCAAGTTCTTTATAATATTAGCAGCCATTTGCCTCATAGCAGCAGCCATTGATTATCTCTAAATAGTTTCTATTGATTGTTGGTTTCTTGTCGGTGTGTTCCTAGTTGGGTGTAGATAATCAATGAGTACTAGATATCACTTGAAATTATGTTATCACTTTCCAATAGAAACTATTCGACCCTATGCCTGGGTTACACAAATATCTCTACGGGATAAGACCAAGTGGTGTTCTTGTTTTAGGCACAAATCAAGAACCTGTTTTCTTTCAAGTGTTTATGTTTCGTGTGTTTTTCCATGCAGATGTGTATCCTATTTATAGCATCGATTTACTTTTAGTCAATGGAATTATGAGAACTAATCGGCCAATTAATCTCCTCATAATGTTCCTCCATTATAGCCATAATGGTTACAAGACCATGTTATTATGGTCTTAATTACGAGTTTGAAACTACCCATTAATAGGTCAAAGTAGTTACAAACTAATTCCAGCAGTACCAGCAGTAGTAACTCTGCTAACAGTAGTAACATTAGTACTAGCAGCAGTAACTCTGCCAACAGTAGTAACATTAGTACTAGCAGTAGAAATTTAAAACCACTATTCGAGTCAGGGTAATCAGGGACTTAATGGGTGTACACTTCGTACCTCCAAACCCATTTTCAAGTATGATCATATCCCTCAATTGAACTAAATTTCCAACAATATGTCCAACCAACTTGAAGTGGGTGGTCCAAATTGGTGTCTTATTTTTTCGTTCATTAAAGAATACAAAAAATAAATTTGTCCTATTTTGTGAAAATAACGAAGAATTGAAGTTAACGATCTCAAATTAGACATCAAGAGACTCGAAAGTCTTAAGAACTTTTAATTATTAGACATCCTTTTCTATCTTGTGATATTTTTGGAGGAGATAGGAAATTTTTGTGGAACCCATAACCCTTGTAAGACATGTTTGGATATCTCGAGCTACAGCTAGCCAAAGTATGGCTACTTAAAATTGCCAGTGTCATGCATGGTACCAAGATGAAAAAGATGCCAAACCCGTGATACAATACCTACAAGAAGTTAAATACTCCACTTGACCTAAAAAGAAACCATAACACAGGAAAATCAGAAGGTTTGGCAACAGGTCAAAAGCAATACATGTATGTAGGTAAGTGGTTACTTGCGTTCATTCGATCGAGCGCTAGCTTGGTCGTATTTGACCCATCGTTAGTATATAAGAATTGATTAAGGTCATAAAGGAACTAAATGTTGACACATTCTTCATTTAAATGAAGCTTGTGAAAGGACTTTAACCATTCAACCAACACAAATACAAAGCTACGTACTGATGCAAGCAGGAACACGCATAAGAGCTCTAAAAGCAACTCAAGTACCATATGACAAACTAAAATATCTCGATTGAAACATGATCCAAAAGCATTAACAAGTTTCTATAGTAGTTTATAAAAACAACTAGAAAGTTTCTCAGAAGGAGAATCAGAGCAATAACAAGCTTCAGCAAACCAAGACCATCTGAATGTAGATTAGAGTATGGTCTATAGGGATGGCAGTTATATCCCAACCATCACGACTGTATGAACATTCACATCCAACCATGCATGGCACCGGTTGGTTGTGGTTACAGGCCAAATGAGAACAATTATGTCCCTATGATTCAGACAATGGTTATAGGCCAACCATCATTTTGGTTGTGGTTACGGTCTTACGGATCACCAGGGAACAGTCGTGTACCTTCAAAAAGGCCAAGGGGTACAACCCTTGGCCAACCCACATGCCTGATGCCTGTTATGGAAGGTTGTGACTGTTGATGAACAAGCACTTTCCGACCTATAAATAGAGCCACAAATCTGCCATTCCTGACCATCAAATCCGAAAACAAACACACACAAACCCTCTCTTCCAAATACACCCGGTTGCTATTAATAATATTGCTATAGAAATATAATTTATTATCACCACTTCGTGTAGTGTTGATAATTGCTACATACGTTGCTTCATTGTATCTTGGGAGGCAATTCGTCAGTAAATCGAAACACGATTATTTGAAAGAACGGTGGGGGCGAAATTGCTTTAAGGACAGAGATAACTCGCCTTAAAGTAAGAAGTAGTAGTGCTAAACTTCGTTTTACAACACCATCTTTCTAAACCCCATAACTAACAATTTCTTCAACTGCCCCAAGATAGTCTATAACACATCGCCACACCTCATCACTAAGTCCTGTAATACGACTTATACTCAGCTTGGTGACTGATGAAGCTATGTGAATTAGACTTGTCAATAAACCATTACCACAGTAAGTTATTTTTAATTCCCTCAGCGAAGGTAGTGCTTCAAGTGATATTTTAGCCAAATTAGGAAAATTTTCTATATACAGCTCTTCAAGGCATGGAAACATTACTACACCTACAACACCACTCTTGGTTGACCAAACCTCCCACCCCCTCATATTTGTAATTGTCAGACTTTCAAGCTTAGAAAATGCAATACCTGTCCCAAGAAACTCTGACTCCACGACTTTCACCTTTTAGTTCTTCAATAACCAGCATCATCAGTTATGGCAGTTCCTCAGGTGGTGGAAGAAACATACAATTTCCACATTTTTCAATCTGCACATAAGTCGAACGGAGAAATGAGGGATCTCCGATCAAGTTTGGAAACAACTTACCTCCGTATGACACAATTGTAAGATTTTTCAAGTGATCACTATGGGGCTTGAGCGCATCGAGGACTTCCTTTTCAAGTTTTTCATTACGAGAATCATCAAACATATCACTCCATCCCATGTGTAACTTACTAACCCTCGTCTGTAATAAGTTCACACCCTGTATATCCCTTGCTCTTTGCACTTTTTGCAGCTCATTAATATAAATCTCCACTTAGGGATTCTTTAAGTTCGGGCCCCACCTTATCGATGCATGTCTTTACACACATACACATATGCATACAACCAACCACCCATTGTACTACGCATGTTCTTTTAGGAGTGGATCTAGATTCAAACCAGTATGGTAACAAAATTTATTCATCATATTTGTTTTACGCAGCCATCAACCTAAATTCAAGATTCAACAATTTTTCTTATTCTTTGCCATAACAGACACACATATGTAGAGACGTATTGTTGATCTTCTGGTTGCAAGGCATCTGGATCTCAGCATAAAAGCTCCAGACTTGTCATATTGATGAGTGCCTATTTACTCATCATTTTATGCCCGTATAAGACACAAAAATGACCAAAAACACCCAAATAGATCAATTATTGTTGCAAATATTCTTGGTTTGTGTTTTTATGTGTTTCAGGTACAAAAAGATTGAAAACAGGGCAAAAACGGACATAACCGAGCACGAGATTGGAAAATCGTCGAAAAGCCGAGGACGGGGAAGAAATTTACGAGTTTGGACCACATTTATGATCAAGATGTCAAAATCAACCTTCAAGAATATCAAGTTGTCAAGATTGGTCCTTAAAGACAATTTTCAGATTTGTCACTTATGGTCCCTGAACTTTCTGATTTTACAACAATGGTCCCTAAACTCAAAACTAAATCCATTTCAAATCCTAACTCACTACAACCAGATTTAAAATAAAACCCAACTACAAACCCAGCCCAACAATCTAAACCCAAGACCAACAAAATAACCCAAACCCGGTATTCCCTTAACTAATAACCTTTCTTCTGAAACTACTTGCCGCCAAAACCATACCGCCATTCCCACCCCTTATCCCTGACACATCCACCATCACCTCACCCCCTACTCCTCTGCTACACTCCAACCCCCTCCTCACATGCTACCCCTTTTCCCACTTGCTCAGAAAAGGCTGTAATCCCATTTCCCAAGTTTTCCCGCCAAAAATCCCAAAGGACGACTGAGATCAAATTAAGCTAATCCAATGGTGGGAAATAACTCAGAGATGAAGACAAAAGTTATCCCAGCTCAAAAATAGTATAAATGGGACTCATTGTAGCCTTAATTTAAAAGTAGTTTTTAATTAGTTTAGTCGTATTTTAGTTTAATGTTTCAATTAATGTAAACTTTAAGTTTCAGTATTAATTCAAGTCCTTTTTAAGTTATTTGTTCTAATTTAATCTAGCATTGCACTCAGTTTTAAGTTTAATAAAATTTCAAGTGTGATTGCTAATTCGTATTAAGCTATTCAGTTGTTAGAAATCAACCACAAGCCTCAGTACCATTCATATAAGCTTATTCAAGCTTATTGTAGCTTGTTGTAAGCTTATATTAGATTAAAACAGTTTGATTCTCAAAATTTCCAAAAAGTCAACAAAAAGTCAAAGAACTTCAAATTAAGTAGTTGGAAGGAATAAGCTGTACTGATAAGCCAAGTTTGGAGTTTAGTTTGTCATTGACAAGCTGAGCTTGTCTCTGATCAATTTCCTTTGTTTCATAGCCCAATTCAGTTGTAAGCAATTTTCAATTTTCTTTGCATTATTTTCTAGGTTAGTGTTCCATAGCTTATTTTAGTGCTTATTTGTCATTTTATGTTCTTGTTTGTTCCTTTCAATGATAATTTATGCTTATTGGTTAGTTGTGCTTAGCTTAGCCCAGTTTTGCCCTCATTAGCTCATAAAGCCTCACAATAATCAATAAGCTCTCAGCTTATTTGACTGCTTATTTCCCTTAGATAGGTGCTCAATAGGGTCTAATGTAGTTAGTAAATCATGTTTGAATCAGTTTATAGCTTATAATAGGCCTGTGCTAGTTCAAAACTAAAACAGACCCTTTTTAAGGGTTGTTTGGCTCAATGGGTAAAAATGGGTAATTTGGTACCTCACTGTTCATTTGCAAGTTCCTTTAGTTCAATCTTGCCTAAATAAGCTTATAGGAGGAGTTGGTAGCAGCTTGTAGCTTATTTTTAAGAGATTTCATGTTTTGAGTCCACTTAGAACAAATTGAGCACTCTAACTGAGCTTATAAGCTCTTCATAAGCTAGGGCAGATAAGCCCTCATTTTTAGCATTTCTTGTGTTCCTTAGGTCCAGGATTAGCATTCATTAAGTTCCCTTTAACACTTGTTTACAAAATAGCTAAAATCAGTCCATTAGTGCCTCATCAGACACTTTTGCTTATTCCCTTTTTTATGCTTACTGTTGTAGTTACTTTGGCTTATTTTTAGCTTATCCTCAGTTTTTAAATATTGTTGTTTTATAAATACTGCTGATGTTCTTGTGCTTAATTAGTTTTTATAAGAAAAATAAAAAAAATAATAGTTTAACAAAAAGGTAGAGGCCCGGGATTCGAACCCTGGACCTCCCCCTTAGCAAAGCCTCAACACCACAACACACTACCAACTGCCCTTGGGACTTCTCTGGGTATAGTTTGTAATATTTATTACTTAGCCTTGTTTTTCCATTTAAGCTATTCGAACCATTTTAGCTTATTACAGCTTATTAGAATAAATTGGTACCTTGTTAATATTTTTCCTAGGTCTGTCATATCTTAAAGTAATTTTAGAAAAAGTTTCAGAATTTTCAGAATAGTTTTAGTATTTTTAATTAATTTTTCTTTTAAAATCAGTTTTTAATTCATAATAAAAAATATAAAAGACAAAAAAATATAATTCTTTTTTTCAAAATTTTCTTTTATCAATTAGAATTACAGAAAAATAGATTTGTACCCGTAGAGTTTAAATTTCTAAGATTTGACGTTTTAGGCTCGGGTTTTCCCGGTTTAAGCGCGTTTTTAGATTTTCTTTACGTTTTTGGCCTTAAGTGTTTTATATTAATCTTTTGCCTTAGTTATATTAATTGTTTCCAGTAATATTTCATAATTTTAATTCATAAATCCAAGAATCTCTTTTATATCTATTCACGACACGTTTCACGATCCTGATTTCACAAATTCCATTCATCCTTCATCGGGGATAACGACTCGGGTTTACATATTTCCTTTGTAAATCTTGGAGAAATATAAGTGTTGATTTTAACGAATCAAATTTTGGCGCCGCTGCCGGGGAAGGTTGAAGCGAATTTTTAATTCTCATTTCGCAATTCGTGTTTTGAAATCCCTTCTTTATGGAGGATTTCAGTCTTTTTGTCAATATTTTCAAAATAAAATAAAATACAAAAAAAATCATCATAAAAATCACCATTAACACTTTTCCTAAAGTGTTTACAATACCATAATAATATCCAACAAAACAAATCGTAAGTTTATCATTTTCGGATTATCTTGAAATTACAACCTATACAGGTGGTTTAAGGACGGTTTGACATTAAATTGACGAACCGAAAGAGGCGGGTTTTTAATCAGCTTTCGAGCGGACCTTTGCTTCTCCGCTACTCTGCGAGTAGTTTTGAGAGAAACGAATTTTGGTTGACGAATCGATCCCAAAAATATTGTGTAATCTTAAAAAAAAAAAAAAAAAAAAAAAAAAAAAAAAAAAAAAATCCAAAAATAATCTTCTCATCCCTCCTTAACGTTTAATTCTTATGTCGTCACTCGACTATCGCTGTTTTCATTGTAAAAGTATAGTGGGTGATGATCATCGTTGTTACAAGTGTTTGTGTGAGCGGTGTGGAGATAATTGTAGCAATAGATTTTGTAATTGGTGTGAATTACCCGTTAATACAAATCCAACTTCCCTCAATGATTCCCAAGAATCTTCCGACTACCCTCCACAATCCCAACCATCTCCGATCGATCAGCAAAATTGCTTTAATTGTGGAGATCCGTTGGGAAATAATACACTTTGTGAACGATGTTTTTGCAAAGAATGTGGGTTTACTCATAGACTTTGCATGTGTTGCACGTCTGAAATCGGAAATACATTTTCTTATCCAAATTTTCAAAACGATTTCGACTCCCCTCCTCAGAATTCATTTGGGCAAGAACCGTGCTATCAGAACTTCATTGATACATCATTTCAGAATGTGCCAAATGATCTTTGTGCTAATTGTGGAGGTTCTCACCAAAGTTTTGAGTGTCAAGCAAGTAACGTGCTTGTCTATGAGCAGGTTTCTTGTAACAGTCAAAATCTCGGTTATGACCAATATCCATATACTTCTATGAATCAACCGCAACAATCATACTGTTGTGAATACTGTGGAGGTCCGCATTATAGCTCTGATTGTCAAATAAGGGACTCGCTTGTCTATGAGCATGGCCTTTTTAACAAACACGACTATTCTTATCATGACCAACCTCCACAGTATCAAACGATTCAACCTCAGCCTCAGCCATCTCCTCTGGATTTGGCTCTCAAAGATGTATTCCAAGAATTTCAAAATGTGAGGAATGCATTTAATGATTTGGCTGTTAGGCATACCCAAGAAGATCGTCATGGTAAATCTATGGAAGATTTACTCGCCGTAGAACGAGCAGCAAAAAATCGTTTCTTGTTTAATCAGGCTTGCATGCTCGATGACGAAGATGAGGACGAAGAGGAGAGTGCTATTCTCATGAATAATACCATTTCGCAGCTCCCTCAGTCTATTGCAACCACATCCACATCATCTACTTTGGACTCCGAGGACTCTCTCATTATGGGGGACGAGCATCTTAGCGCTATTCCTGAAAAGGAATCGGACGAATTTATAAAGTCTAGTGTTGAGAACCTTATCCCAATCCCAAGTGCGTCCGAGGATCTTTCCAATAATATGTGTGATATGCCTTTTGAGGATAATTCTCCTTCTTTTGAGACTTTAAAAGATCATTCTGAGATTTCCTCCAATTATAACAATGATGGTACTTCAAGTGATGACGATTCTTTATCTTGTGAAGACATTGATTATGTTGAGGCATCACCTCCCCATTCTGAGCTCACTAGCTTAGAAGAAGTGAAGGATTTTGTCCCCAAAGATGGAGAGATTGACACAGATGTTCTGAAAATCAAGGACGATACACTCCGTGAAAACGTATTGAATGTCAATCTTCTCATTTCCAAGATCGAATCATTAAATCCAACTCCATCCACTGACTCAGTACTTAAACGTCCCCCCTCATTTCTCATTGAGGATAGTAACTATTTCTCGAGTGGCAGTCCCACTTCTCATCCCGATCTTTCTATCTCGACTTACGAGCCATTTTGCTTTGATATCAATCATACGGAAGAGACAAGTCGTGGCAGTACCACGACTCATGCTTATATCTCTCCTCCTGTGTATGATTCGTTTTCCTTTGATCAAGATCATGAGAAGTTCTCCGGTGAACTCTCTCATGACATATCTCCTCCGGAATATGATCATTTCTATTTTGATCTTGAGGATGATATTGGCTTGGAGGGAGGTGTACTCTATCATAAGAGTTTGCTTATTGATGATACTACCCTCACCCTTCCTCCTGAGATGTCTACATTTGACAATGAAGAATGGATCTTGATTGTTATCAAAATCTTTCTTTCTTTTCTCAAATATCTTGTGACTTCTCTTCTTCTCCACTCGTTCGGGAGTGAGGATACCATTTTTGACCCCGACATCTCCACTGATAGTTTCTATTACTTAGAGCCGGGTGTATCTCATCGGAGTGGAACTTTCAAGAAATTCAGTGATTATCCAAACATCTTAAATGAAAGTCCGATGGAGATGGTGTAACACCCCAACCCGGCAAGGGTTAAGATATCACGATAATGGTTTCATATCAGATCAAACAAAGCATACATCTATAGTAATACAAGAAATTTCAAAGGTTACAAATGAAATACTGGAATTACAAGGTTACAAATGAAACTAAAACTAAATACTAAGTCTGTAAATGCAAATCCTTCTAATAGCCTCTACTTCAGAATACTATCAAAGTCTTCTAAGTCCAAAGGTCTCTTCACTCAAACCCAGCTTCCAACTAAGAACCTGCCGCAGGAAAAGAAACGCGGCTGAGCTACGAAAGCTCAGTGAACAGATATAACGATACAAAGCAGTAATAAGGGATGGTGAAATAATGAAATGGCACAAGGTGTAACAAGAGTAGAAAGGACAATGGAAAAGGTTATCAAGAAATGGTTACAATGGCTCAGTGTAAAGGAAACCATAACCCACCACCAGCCCAAGTCGAAACAGGTCAAGTCCAGTATCAAGTCATAGGGTAACATAAACAGTAATCCACCACGAGCCCAGAAATAGTACATATCATATCAAATCACATATCAGGGTTCAAGACAGGAGATCAATGCAGGGGTTCACTATCAGGAGGTCAATATCAGAAAATTCAAATACCAGAAGGTTCATGTCAATTTATTAAAAAGTAATCCTTTTAAAATGGTTTTAAAATAAAGTGGTCTTTAAATCAGTTTTCATAATGAAAGTCTTTAAAAGCAATTTTCAAAACCTCTTCATATGTAATTTAGAAAAGTAGTTATAAAATCCTATGAACCTTCAAGTATCCCAGGGTCCTAAATATTCAGGTTACCAGGTTATGAAAAGATCATGTCCAGTATCAAGGAAACATAATAGGGTCCAAGGCAGGGTCCAAAACAAATGATCAAGACAAGAGTTCAAAACAAAGGTTCAGGTCAAGGTTCATAATACAAGGGGAACATAGCAATGGCTTGGGGAATCCTAAACGAATCAAAATCAGAAGTCAAGAGAAACGAAGGCTCCTTACAAGAAGGGCAGAATATATGTACCTTATTACGAATGCAAAACAAAACAAGAATGGAAAGCACCGAACGGATCAAGACCTCTCCTTCTTCACACCTAAAGGAGTAGAAGAGAATTACAAAGGGGTTCAAGTTCAAATTACCATTTTTAGTTATCTTTCCATTTTAAGTAACTTTCCAGATTCAGTAACTTTAGTTATCAACATTCCCGTTATCAACTTATAAGTATTTAGAATGACCATTTTAGTAGTTCAAGGTTCATAAGGTTGTTTACACATGATTAAGGTTATTATGGTAGTTTTATACATTTAAGGGTTTATTAAGTAATTATGATAAGTTTAAGGACCAATTATGCAATTATCATAAAATTAGGGTATAAAGTGTAATTATTGTAAGGTTACAGGTTCTTACAAGTTAAGTCCTTTAGTATTAGCAAAATAACAATTTAGACCCTTTAGTATTAGAACATAAACAATTAACACCTTTTAAATGTCATATTACACTTTATCAGGTTTTAGGTATGATCTGGACCTGTTTCAAATAATTCATAAATCATAGTAGAACTTCGAAATAAAATCTACAAAAATTCACAGAGATACCTAAATGTCCCTAGTATTTTACCTAATTTTTCCAGATTTTATTAACTAGTATAGGTACGAATGAAAATTCCATTTTCCTAACCTGTTCCAAAATCGTATCTGCTGAAACACCCGGACAGAAATTAATTCTTTACCCCATCTAAAAATTAAAATTCATAAACACTGACTAATTTTCCAGGTACACGAATTCGATTTGACACTTGTTTTTCCAAAAATCAAAAAGTGGACTTCCAGGCCTCTAAAAATTACAAGATAAATTTCTCCAGAAAGCTATTTCATTAAACTTCACTCTAGACTCTGAAAGCACCCAAAAATACGTTTTTATCACAAAGATACACTCGATTCAAATAGGACAATTTTCCAGGTCAGTAGCAGTCTTAATCATAACATGTAATCTTTTATGGTTTTCTTAATCCAACCTCTAGTTCTTGATACAAAACACATATACATTCATTAACATAGGTTTAGGTCGATTCACACTACTAGAAAAAGGGCTATCCTTGACTCCAAATGCGAGTCAAGAAGAGGTCTTATGACGCGCAAATGCGAGTCAAGGATGGACCGGTCATAAAGCTTCATGACTCGAATTTGTGCGTCATCTCTCTATGACACGCATTTATGACCCACGTTTTATGACTCTCCTTTTTGCGTGTCATAACCTATTTTTTTTTTAAAAAAATAATTTTTTTCAGTTCCTAATTTTCTATTAAATGACAATTAAAAACCTGATAATACAAAATTAAAAACACAAATATCAAAATAACGCATTTCATATATATATATATCAAAACAATGAGGTTAATTCAAGTACTAATTCACGATAAGTCACAAGTTAATTAACGACAAAAATTACATATCGATATGCCTAGTTTTTATATAGATCAAGTTTTTAAACTACCCCTGTGCAGACAGCATGATTCATCTAAATATGTCATCGTCAAAGTTTTACTTCTCTAGCTGCTGCAGATCGATATCCCATGCTGATGCTAACTGCAACAAGAGTTGGTCTGGCACCATACCTTCCCAATCTTCTGGAGGCTCGATAGTTGAAGCAGCTTCATTTAGATTCACCAAAATTTCCCGTTTAAGTAGCATTGGGATTTCCACATTATCTGTTCCGTTCTCCACAATCATATCAAGAACACGCTAATACATGCAAGATGATTAGGAGTACATTAAGGGTCAAATGGTCAATGATTAAGATCCAAAATATAGACAAATGAATTTTAATTTGGTGATTAATACCTGCCCAGTAAAAAGAGAAGCATCAGCAGCAAGCTTTGATGCAACAGGCGCCGAGGTATACGTACATGCCATGTCTGCAAATCAAAGGGCAACAAATACTCAATTGCTTTCTAATTATATGGAAACGACATGCACATAAACTGTGCAGCGAGCTCGTTACTGAAATCTAACGCCCTACACCTTAACATATCTAATATGAACTCAAATGGCTAGACAATGCAAGGACCAATTCGACCAGAACACATGAACGAGTTCAAGATTAAATGCTTACAAACGAGCTCAGCCTAAGAAGGTAAGGAGCGACCTGCACAACCAGATTCTGTGCAGAACCAACTCAGAGATTTTAAGGTGCAAAACCAATGGAAAAAGACTTGCATTTCAGTTTATAACAATGATAGGAAATGACTATTTTTTGTTAATCAAGCAAAAATTTGTGAACACGGACCTGAATCTCATCGGCTTCTTCGGATATATCTGCATCTTTTCCTCTAAGTTTTCTAAGCGCCACACAGAACTCTTTATTGTTACCTGTCTTAGCCTGCAAATTAGTTAGACAAGATTTTCTTATTACTAGTTATGTGGGAATTTAACCACGCAAAAAATTAGATATTACCAGCCATCTAGGAGACTCGGGTATGAAAAACAATCCCGTAACTAAAACAATACAGGGGGCCAGTCCTGCAAACGTACAATGCTGATATGTCATTTAAGGTTCAAGTAATTAGAAAAAAATCTCAACTAGTGAACTTCTAGCCAAATGATAATAAGAGTGTGTGATTTGAATGTTTCTACCTATTAATGCCAAGGTCCTCCATGTGATCGACGTTCCGATAACAAAGCTAAGCGACACTGCTGCAGTGATCATAAGCTGCATACATAGATCACGTATTTGACCAAACTTTTAGCAACATCGCCTACCATATGCAAATTATACATGTACTATATGTAAACATTAGCGTGCTTGCGATTTTTTTAACTAAGTGTATGCATTGTTGTTGTGATTTCGGATATACTATATCTCAAAGTTCCAACCTGATTTGCAGCTGTTAACGAGCCTCGTAGATTTTTAGGTGCAATTTCTGCTATGAACACTGGGACAACATAAGAAAACACACCCATCCCGTATCCTGTAGCTAGTCTTCCGATATCCAGTGCCAAAGGACCCTGTCGTACACAAAAAACCTCTTCATCTCATCCAAATATAACACAAGTTAATTAGTAATGATTAGGACTCTACGTACCTCTGCAAAGTAAATTGCTAGCCATCCTGCTGAGCAGAATACACTCGATATCCTCAATGCCTGTTTACATTATTTGTTATTAAATTTTGCATACCACTGATTCGAACCTAGTACTTAGAGCGACAACTTAGATCCATTTACTTATCAAAAAATGACTGATACGACCAAAACTCATGGGTATTGCTATACTTCACATCACAAATAATGTTATTAGCCTGCTGCTAATATGCAGACTCTGCTGCTAATGTTGGTGTTCTAATTGAAGACAAGCTAATGGATTGAACTTTCTAATGTTGGTGTTCTAATTGAATACAGTAAAGGGGTGTTTGATTAATGCTATACCTTTAAAAAAAAATTAATATATAACTTTTTATTAAGATAGAGCTATTTTGTGTGAATTATAATAAGGCCTGAATAGAGGTTTACAGCGGAAGCGGCAGCAGCAGCCACTCTTCGACTAACACCAGTGCCTAACACAAATCTCTCCCTCAAAGCTGCAGCTTCCGTGAGACCATCTCTAGCTCTTTCAATCCCTTTCGTTGTATATTGACTGACCTGAAACACAGAAAATATGGGGGAGTTAATGCATGCATACGATAAAGTCACAGAAGTTGGTAAAAAGTATAACTTACTTGGTCTAGAAGGCAAGTGAAGACAGTTTTGACGTTGGCTGCAAGAGTAGCAGGCTGTACAGAGATAAATGAATAAAATGTATAAGAACCTAAAATTAATGTGTTAAATATTCACTCAAAGACAATATCGTGTTCAAGCTACAGCCTACAGACAAAAAAATATGTTAAAATGTATAAGAACCTAAAATTAATGTGTTAAAATTAATATGTTAAAGCTTAACAAAAAAAAGGCAGTTGTCATAATAGTAACAAATATTCCACCAAAACCAGAGCTACAGCCTACAGACAAGCATAAAACTTATAGAAGAGCTATGGAATGGACCATACAAGAGAATCTCTTGAACATACATGGAGTACAAGCATAAACCCTTTTTCGACCCAGTTTGACCCACTCGCCAAACAACCCTTTATAGACTGTTTTTTTATAATAATACTGGAAGTTACTGAAATGACTATTATTCCTTACTTATTAATATCTAATTGAGAACTTAATAGAAAAAAAACTTGAATTTATATTGAACTAGAAATTGAGTACAAGACTTATTGAAACTGAACCATGAACTTAAAAATAACTAGAATACAATTGAGAACTTAAATTGAAAACTGATTGAGAGCTTAAAACTAAATACGACTTAAAATTAAACACTCGAATAAGCTGTTGTAATATAAACACTCGAAAACGCATATAACAAAAACAGATTTAGCGAGTTTCAGAAATTAGGGCAAATCGATTGAAGAAAAATTAGGGCAAATCGATTGTGAGACAAAATTAGGGAAAATCGATTTAGCGAGTTTCAGAACCGATTATGGCAAAAGAATAGAAGAAACGAACCTGGAACCATTGATACCCAACATAATCTGCTTCGATTTAGCGACGTTGGTGAGCGAGTAGCGTTGTGGTGGTGGTGGATCGATTGACGATGTGGTGGTGGTGAATCGATTGACGTCTGAGAAGTGATCATGAAGTGGTGGGGGATTGAGATCTGAGAAGTGACCAGGAGGTGGTGGTAATGAGATTTGAGAAGTGAGGATGTGGTAATGAGATAAGAGGGTGGGTTTCAATAGATATGAGGGAGAAAGTGTATTCCGTGTTACTATTTTATGACTTTTAAAATTGCGTGTCATCCAGTCTTCACATTTTACAAGTTATGACAGTTTTTTTATGACCTACAATTTTGCGCGTCATCTTTTAGTGTGGGTCATAAAAAGCGTGTCAAGGATAGCCCTTTTTCTAGTAGTGTCATACACCTCATAAACACGTTCATACCCATTATATTTCAAATTCCAAACTAGGTTGATTAATATTAGGGTTTATTAAAATCATTATTTCATGTAACCATTATCATTTTATGTGTTCTCTTTTATAATCATATGTGTATGTATACTTGCAAAATCATCAAAAATTGAAAGGGAAAAGGGATGATACGAATACCCTTGAAGCGTAATCAAAACACAAGAACGAGACACCACCAAAACACCAACGATTTCCTCCTCCTCCTTCTTCTTCTTCTTCTTTGGTTCGAGTGGCAGCAAGAAACAAGGAACAAAGATGGGTCGGTTAGGGTTTGAAATCATTCGAGTGGACCAAACATGAAGGGAATGAGATTACCTTACTACGGATTGAGCAAGAACACAATCACAAGTCTTCTTTAGGCTGCTGCAGTCGACAGAATAGGAGAGACAAGAGAGAGAGCCGGACTTTTGGATGAGTGAGAGAGAGTTTCTTTTTAGGGTTTATTTGCTTTGTGGTATTCGGTTATAAAAAAAAAATAGAAAACCGTTTGATAACTTTAGGAGGGATTTAATGGACCGAATATGTGCTAACATTTAGGAGATATTGTGGGCTTTATCAAGTTTATTTGTTACAAGGTGAATTTGGTCACAATCCTAGTTAGTGTACAAAGTGATGGCGTTTTTTTTTTTGTACAAGTGATAGGTTAGAACATTTTTAATTTAATTATCATATAAGTATTAAGTTAAGTAGTTAAATTTTAGGTAGTTTAATATATAATGTACATTAAGTTAAATACAATTTGTGTTACTTATAAGATTTCTTAAGTTCTCAAAATTTTAATTCGAGGGCATTGTTGTCAATTCATATTATGTTCAATTTTTGGGTTTTACAACTTCTTCCCCTCTAAAAGAAAAATTTTCGTTCTCGAAAATTGAAGTGAAACGAAACGGAAAGCATAACGGACCGTGAACGGAAATGTGAACGACTAGTTTCTCATGACTCTATCTTGATAATCGAAATAGTTTCGGTTTCTTCAGAAAGGACAGACCATAATTCACAACAGATCATCATGAACAGATTCATCGATTGTTGGACGTACATATAGCAACACATAGGTGTACTCCTTCATAGTAACAGATAGAGCCCATGCAGACAGAAAACAGATTATCAGACGGCAGAAAGCTCTACAACAGAACCTAAGATTCTCATCGGAAGTACAGATGTCAGCAAACGCGTGTCGAGAATCCAGACGTATCAAATCGCAAAACGGTGAAAGCAGATTACGCATATAGGTAGAATGAATCCTAAAGTCTCAATCAGATATCAGAATTTCTAAGGTTTCTAAGGCACTCCTCGAAATATCCTATGATCACAATGAGGGTACGTCATATGACGTAAGTATTATCACGTTAGCTGGTATGTGCTTAAACACATACTTTTTCTTGACCAAAACCGGACCAAAATAACCAAAAACCCGACCAAAATGCCAAAAGATATTGTGTTTTTGTATGTGCAGGGATGGATATCGTGAAAACCGACAAAAGACACAAGAAAATCAAGAAAACGAGCACGAGATACAGAATAGGCTCAGAACCGGAACCGAGAACAAGGAAAATGGTCAAAAAGTCAACCGAGATCCTCCAAGTATCAAAGTTTGTCATATTCATCCCTTAGATCATCTTTGAAAAAATGGCAAGATCAGTTCCTCCAAAATCCAGAAATTACATAAATAGTCCCTAAGATTAAAACCTTAAACTCTTTTAAAAACCTTACACCCGGATCCTACACAAATTAAACTAACCCACACCTTAAATACTAACCCAGCCCAGCCCACATCCTCAACCCATAACCCGACCCACAAACACACCCGGTCAAAGATATAACTTAGCTCAGTCAAATAAATAAAAATAAAACAAACACACCTTATCTCTCACAATCCCAAACCCGCTCCATAATATTCACCCCCAATTCCATTTTTACTATTCACCATGAACCCTAATTCCCGACCCTCAAAATTACGGCAATTAAGGGTAGATTGGACAATCATTGGCCCTTCTAGAAGACCCTGGCGATAAGAATGATACGTGGAAGCATTCCATTGGTCCGAACACGCGTATCTATGATCGTACGGTTAGAAATAGAGGATTGAAGAGCAAGGTGATCGAAGGGTGATGATGGCTGAAGATAGCACGAGGATCGCCAGCGTGGCAAGACCCAGAAGGTTCGGTTTAAGCCTATAAATAGAGGAGGGTTATTCCCCATTTTCGTATGTAATTTTTATCTTTGCAATGTTATGCTGTCAAATTTACTTTAGATTTGTATTGTAATGTTTTTAAGAGTTTATTAATAAAAATTCAGTTATTCATTTAAGCTTTAAAATTCTGTTTTGCATTTAGTTTAATTTTCTTCATTTAGTTATAATATCTCATTTCATAAGCTTCACAGAAGTTTATAAGACCAATTTAAAACTTGTTTGTCTCATTTGTCTCTCTTTTCATTTAATCACTCAAAAACTTAAAAAAAATCAGAACATCAAATAAAAAAACCAAAAATATGATTTCCTTTATTACTTAAATCCGGCTTCAAATAGCCTTTTTAGTTGTTAACATAAGCTTATTCAAGCTGCTATAGTTTGTAGTGAGCTTATTTAGTTCATACCTCTCAAAAGTACTAAAGTCAACGATAGTCAACTGAATTGTGAATCATTGATCATCGGTGGAATTCTGATAAGTTGAGCTAGACTGGGAAGAGCTTAGCCTATCTAAAAGATAGGCATCTTTGGAAATCCCCTCTGTTCTTGCTGAGGGGAAATTTGTAAGATCCAATTTCATTTTAGCTTCATATTGAATTTCATAGTTAAAATAGATTAGAATTGTTTTACTTGATTGTAGTTGTTTGTTACTGCCTTAATTCTCAGTAGTTTATTTGATATTTGATGTTAGATCTATTGTTTGAGTTGTTTGATTTCATGTTTAGCTTAGAAGCTTGCATAGTTAATGTTGATTTTTAAGTTCTGAGCTAGATTTGTTAACTGCTAAATTTAGTTGTTAACTTGGTGTCTACTAGTTTTGTTGAACTGAAATTGATCATTGAATAGGGTGAATGTTTTTTAGATCTCAGTGTTGAAGTGTAAACTGCTAGTTAGGAGTTTAGTCTGCTAATTCTGAGATTAGATTGAGATTGTTTAAGAGTTTGTCTGTTATAAGTCTGCTATGCTTTTCAGTTTTGAGACAAGTTCACAAGTTGATTTCTAGCAATTTAGTTGAGTTAAGTGAAAGAATATTGGGGCAAAAGTTAGATTAGCCAGCTGTCTCTAAGAATCTGCTTTTGGATTGCTTTTATTCGTTTATTTGGTAGCTTATTTGAGTCCTTTTTTGAGCCTACTTGGACTGTTCTTAATAGAGTGTATAAATACTAATCTGACTTGTGGTCAAGCTGTTTTTCCAGCTTATTCTAGTTTCTTTTAAGCTCTTTTCTTTTCTAAAAATTAGTTTTGTTAGTTGTTATTTGAGTTTTGAAAGAAGAAAAAAAAATAATAATAATATGGATGATTTGTAGTTACCAGGATTCGAACCTGGGTGTGTTTTTTAGTGTAAATCGTTTTTAGTTTTTAAGATCTTTCAATTCAGTCCTTGAGTTTTAGTTTTAACAAGTTTGGTCCCTCGCTTTGTTTTTAAATCATTTTCAGTTTTACTAAAGTTTCAAGAATTACAGTGTAAGTCCTTGTCTTTGTTTTAAAAGTTTTAGTTTAAATTTAAGTTTCAAAAATTACTTTTTCAGTCCCTTAACTTTTATTAAACTTTTTATTTTTTTTTATTTCTTTAAAAATTAGTTTTGTTTAATTGCAGTCTTAGTCCCTTAGCTTTTAATCTTTGCATTTTAGCTTTATAATTTCACTATTAGTTTTATAAATCTCGGGATTAGCCCGGGATTTGCATTTATTTGATTTCTTTTTGTGTGCATTTATTTTAATAGCGTAGATTGCTTTTAATTTTCCTTATTTTTAGTGTAATCATCAATACTAAAAAAAATATATATAATCTTTCACGTCACTTATTCACTCCACATTTTCACGACTCCGATTCGACTTATTCGCCGTCAAACCTTCGTTGGGAGAACGACCCGGGGAAATTGTATTCGTTACAATCTCTTTGGAATCAAAAATAAAAATAAATAATATATTACATCAACTAAAATGGCGCCGCTGCCGGGGATCGAACCCGGGTCACCCGCGTGACAGGCGGGAATACTTATAACATTGTATGAGGACATTGCAATAGCTTAGTCTGGGGGAATTTTGGTATGTGCTTAAACACATACCATTTCTAGACCAAAACCGGACCAAAATAGACCAAAAACCCGACCAATTATGCCAAATATATTGTGTTTTTGTGTTTTTACATATGCAGGCACGGATATCAAGAAAATCGACAATAGACACGAGAAATACGGAAAACGAGCACGGGAATGGAAGATGGTTAAAAGCCGGAGCCGGGGAAGGAAATTATGGTCAAATAGTCAACTAAGGTCCTCAAATTATCAAAGCTTGTAAAGAATGGCCCTTGGATATTACTTTTGAAGAATGGCAGAAATGGTCCTTTGAATTTCAGAAAATACAAAAATGGTCCTTATTATTATCCTAAATCTATTTCACTTATACCGGATTTCATTTTTAACTCCACAAACAAAATCCAAGTCCAAAAATAAACAATCCAAGCCCAGTATAATAAATCCGAGCCCACCATTTCTACTTTAAACCCACGACCCGAACCCAATTTCCATACCCGGTCAAACTATTATTAAACCAAGTCTAAGAATAACCAACCCGCCCCCCAATTCATTATCTAACCCAGAAATTTACTGTTGGATGAACCCTAGCTCACCAAATCACCAAATTACTGAGATTAAGGGTATATCCGTCCTTGCACGTGTATCTAGAAGCCTGACACCATCTGACAACACACACGGATTGCCAAGGTGGCAGAATAGGAGCTTCTGATTGGGTGCGACACATCACCCAAAGTGATCCAAGGGCTACGGTTTAAGATCAATGATTGGGAGCAAATGGAAGGCTGAGATTAGAAGGACTAGAAGTTTCAGAAATCCTCACACGCACCTCCTCTCGGCTATATAAAGAGACTCCTCACTCACAATTCGGATGGTTAGCTAGTTAGGTTTTAATTAGGTTTATTAGGATTAGGAGTAGATTAAGGTAGATTATTTTGTTATCACTGCTTATTGTATTTACTTATTCATTTTCAGAAATATTGTACTTGGATTTCAGTTGCTATTAAAAGTCAAATTTTAGTCAAAATTGCTATTCAATTGTTTATTGTTCTGATTTAGAGTTGATTCTAGTAATTTCTGTTTTATAGATTTTAAAGCTGAGTATTGAATTTGGTTTGCTCTTTGTTCTCACTTCATTCGGATTTTCATTTAAAATTTCAAAAAGTCCACTTTAAGTCAAAGAAGCTGTTTCATTAAGCTGGAAGGAATAAGCTGCTCTTCAGAGCTTATTTTGGTTGTATTTGGTTTATGAGATAAGCTTTAGAATAGTTGTTTGAATCAGATCAGTGTTCAATTAGCACCACTTGTAAGTTTCATGTTATTTCAATCTTATTTCTAGTTAGACTGTGTTATTGTTTCTGCTTATATGCTAGTGCTCATTTAGAAGTTGATGATTGCTTATTTAGTGGTTTACAGGTTAGATAATCAGTGCTGGTTAAATTACATAGGATAAATTGGTAGTTTGCAAATATAAATTAGCATAATCACTCTTTAAAGGGGAGTTTGGTTGAAACTGTTTCTGTGCAAGTAAAAGTGGATCAATATTCATTTGCTTTTAGATCAGATTTCATTTAGTTTAATTAAGGGTTTGAATAAGCTGTTTTGAATAGGGTTGGTTTAGTTTCATCAGGTTTTAAAAGGATTTGAGGTCATAAACTTGTCTGCTGCACAAGGTTTCAAAAGTGCAGGTCTGCACTAATCTGCTGCATCAGCTTATAGCTGCTTAATTACACCTGTTCTAGGCTTCAATTAGGATAGCAATTGGAAGATTGTGATAGGGCTTTTAGGTATTTTAGAATCTCAGTAGTGTAAGGTAGCTTTTGCCCCATTAAGTTTCTAGTTTAGAGCTTATTAGGTGTGCTTATTATAGCCTGAAAGTTGGTGCTTTGGCCATTATTTGCTGTTTTTACTTTAGGCCTGCATTTGAGTTCTTCTGCTTATGATCTGAGCTTAGTTGTGTATTTTGAGCAGTTTTAAGCTTGTTCAAGTACATTTCATTGGTTTCTAAGCCTCTGGCTTATTTTAGCTCACATCTGCTTATTGTTTAGCTTACTGTTAACTGCTCATTGATTGCCTTTAGTGGTTAGTGTTATATTTGGTCTGATTTGAGTTTAACTGAGCTTATTTGAGTACATTGCACCTTCTGTAACAGTTTCAAACATTTTAGTGGTAAGTGCTTATTTATAAGCACTTATCCAAACTGCTTTTTAGGCCATTTAGCACTTCTCAGCTTATTTTTCCAAACTTTTTACTTTCAGTAGCTTTAAAATAATATTCTAGATTTTCTGTAAAAATTCCAGATTTATTTGAGCTCTTTTGCTATTTCTTTTTCATTTTTATAGATTTTAAATCATTTTTAATTCATAAAAAATAGATAAAAAGTCATAAAAATCTGATTTCTTTTTCCAAAATTATTTTTGAATATTTAGGATTTTTAGAAATTTTATTTGAATTTTTAGGAGCCTTTTTCTTTAGTTTCACTTTTTAATTACGTTTTATTTTAGTTTACGTTTAGATCGCGTTAATTGCAATATGCGCTTTATTTGCTTATACCTTTTGCCTTATTAGTTGATTTTTATTGTTGTTTCATATATTGTAGTGTAAAATCCAAAAATCAACTTTCACGTTCAATTATTCACTTCACATTTTTACGACACCGAATCGACTTAAACGCCGTCAAATCTTCGTTGGGAGAACGACCCGGGGGAATTGTATTCGTTACAATTTCTTTGGAATCAAAAATAAAAAAATAAACAAATATATTACATCAATAAAATGGCGCCGCTGCCGGGGAAGGCTTGAAACGAGTGCGTCGATTTCGTCCGTTGTTTTTGTGATTTGAAGATCCTTCCTTGGAAGTTATTGTTTTTAAAAAAAAAAAAAAAAAATACAAAAATATAATAAATAAAACACTTTTCCTAAAGTGTTTTCATTAATACATCTTAATAAATATCCTCGGTCTTCCGTTGAAGGAGGGCGGTTGTAAACCATTCCAAATAACAACAAAATAAATCGTGAAATTAATCGTTATCGGATTACTTTATTACTACAACCTAATTACGGGGTTTAAGGAAGCTTGACATTAAATTGTCGAGCTGAAGAAGGCGGGTTTTTAAGCATCTTCGGAGCTACCTTTGCCTTCCCGCCACGCTGCGCGTAGTTTTAAAGGAAACGGTTACGGTTAAAGTAACGGTTACCAAAAAGAAAATAAAGTCTTTTGTTTTTTAATATATTAAAAAAGCCAAAAATAATTCCCAACCAAAAATACAAAAAGATTTTTGATTTTTATTTTTGTTTCCTTTTTGGTGTATGAACACCCGCTCATCTTCTCAAAATCTTATTTCTCCATTATCAAATCCCGAAAGGGTAATTCGACACACACACCGTATTCATTTCCCAAACATTGAGGAAATGAACGACAATCAAGCTCCTCCGGTGGAGCCTAATCAAGGAGCACAACCGGGCCCCGACCTCCGTCCGATGGAGGAACAACTTCAAACACCATTTAATGGTGTGCGAAGGGCCATTGTGATTCCCGACATACTTGCTAATCAATTTGAAATCAATCACGGGTTATTGAACCTCATCACTGGTATCTCTTACCACGGGTTCGAGAGTGAAGATCCTCACATTCACATTAGGAACTTCACGGATATAGTTGAGACCATTAAGCTTAATCAAGTATCATATGATGCGATCAAGATGAAGTTATTTCCTTTCTCCCTTAAGGGAGCGGCTCGAACTTGGCTTGAGAAGGAACCCCCGAACTCGATCTATACTTGGGGTGACCTAGCTTCAAAGTTCGTGAACCATTTCTATCCTCCTTCCAAGATTTCTAATCTCCGCGCTCAAATCTTACGTTTCCAACAAGCCTTTGATTAATCGTTCAGCGAGGCTTGGGATCGGTTTAAGGAGTTGTTGGAGAAATGTCCGAACCACGGTTTTTCGGAGCTTCATCAAATCGATACCTTTTATAATGGTTTGAGTCTTGCCGATCAAGATTCACTCAATTCGGCGGCCGGTGGAAACTTATTGGCTCGTAATACTCGAGAGGCGTTCGGAATAATTGAAAACAAAGCCCGTGTGAGAAATTCAAGGAGCAAGCTTCAAACGTCTAGTGCTAGTAGTAAGAACAATGAAGAAGTTATGAATGCTCTCGCCGCACTTACTAAGAGATTCGATTCATTTGTTATTGAGAAAACACCCAACCAAGTCAATGTTATTAACCATGGTTGTGAAATATGTGGTGGTCCTCATTCTTATTTCGAGTGTCCGGCCACCGGGGCTTATGGACACGAGAATGTGTATGCTACTAATTCGGGTGGTAATGGTTACCAACCCCAAGGTGATCGTAATCTCCTTAGCTACCGTTCAAACAATTCACTTGGACCACCACCGGGATTCAATAATCAAAGTCAAAATCAAAGTCAAAACCGCAATCAAGTTAACAATAATCAAAATCGTGCAAATAATGGTTTTCAAAACAATGGTTTTAATCAACATCAAAACCGGGGTTTTCAAGGAAATCAGAATCAAGGGAATTTTTATGGGAATTTCAATGCTAATCAAGGAAATATGAATCAAAATCAAGGAAATTTTCATAATCAAGGTTTTAATAACAACAACCGAGGGCAAAATTTTAATCAAAATCAAAATGTTGTTCCAAATCCGCCACCCTCGGATGAGATTCTTCGACAATTAATGCTTCAAAATCAAAATTTGATGAGAACTCAAGAGTTGTTAACTAAGGAAATGAGTGAGATTAAGAAACGTTTAAATGATCAACCCTCGGGTTCGGGTACTACTTCTCTTCCAAGCAACACGATCGCAAACCCGAGGGGAGACGTTAAAGCGATCACAACACGTAGTGGTGTTTGTTATGATGGACCTACGGCTCCGACTACCTCTTCTTCTCTCCCTCCCAAGGTAGTCTCCCGTGAAACCGAGGTGACAACGGATACGGCACTTCCTACTAATAACGGAAGGACCGAAGACATCCAACCTCCGGTTGTCCAATCGTCAAAAGGAAAAGGGAAAGTTGATTTTGAACAAGAGGTTCCCGTTAAGATAAAACTTCCGTATCCGTCGCGACTTGATGAACAAAAGCACCATGATAAGAATACGCATCAGATGGAGAAATTCTATCAAATTTTTCAAGATATGAGTTTCGAAATTAGCTTCGCGGATGCTGCTCTCTTAATGCCGAAGTTTGCATCGATGGTGAAGAATTTGCTGAGCAACAAAGATAAATTGTTTGAGATGGCAAAAACAACCCCGTTGAATGAACAATGTTCCGCGGTTCTCCTTAAAAAGCTTCCGGAAAAGCTAGGAGATCCCGGAAAGTTCCTTATTCCGTGCAATTTTCCGGGGATGGTTCAATGTTTCGCCTTGGCCGATCTTGGCGCTAGCATTAACCTAATGCCTAAGTCCGTCTGGGAAAAATTATCTCTCCCCGCTCTCACTCCGACCCGCATGACTCTCGAGCTCGCGGATCGATCAATCACTCGACCAATTGGAATCGCCGAAGATGTCTACGTTAATGTGGGAAAGTTCCATTTTCCGGTAGACTTTGTGATTGTCGAATTTGATGCCGATCCCCGAGTTCCTCTCATTCTCGGGAGAGGATTCTTAAGAACCGGGCGTGCGTTGATTGATGTTTATGATGAAGAGATTACCTTGCGAGTTGGTAATGAAGCCGTGACTTTCGATTTGGATCAAAACGCGAGATACTCCTCCAACGATAATTGCATGTCCGTGAACCGTATTGATATTATTGACGTTACTACGGAGGAGTATGCTCAAGAGATTCTTGGTTTTGCTAGTGGCAATCCCACTTTGGATTCTTCTTCTACCTCTATTGATGATTCTTCTCCGTCTACTATTTCTTCACCGATCATCTCCGACTCTTCCCCGTCCCTCACTCCGTTTGAGGGAGGTGATTTCTTTTTGGAAGAGGTCAATGAGTTTCTTGCTACCGACACATCTTCTTCGCCGGAAGATGATGATTCTTATTATGATCCGGAGGGGGATATTCTTATGCCTGAACAACTTTTGAATGAAGACCCTACCCCTTTTTCCCCTCCGATGGACCTTAAAATGGCTGACGTTAAGGAAATTAAGCCGTCTATTGAAAATCCTCCGGAGCTTGAGCTCAAGGATTTACCTCCTCATCTTGAATATGCTTTCTTGGGAGATTCCGATACATTTCCCGTCATCATTTCAAAAGCTCTCAAAGATGAGGAGAAGACAAAACTCTTAGACGTGCTTAAAAAGCATAAAAGTGCCATTGCTTGGCAGATCTCCGACATAAAGGGTATTGACCCTAAATTCTGCACCCATAAGATCTTATTGGAAGATAACTTCAAACCCGCCGTCCAGCAACAGAGACGGGTTAACCCAAAAATCTATGATGTCATAAAAAAGGAAGTTATTAAACTCCTTGACGCAGGGATGATTTATCCGATCTCCGATAGCTCATGGGTTAGTCCCGTCCACTGTGTGCCTAAAAAGGGTGGAATGACCGTGATAACAAACGAAGAAAATGAGTTAATTCCCACACGTCTTGTCACCGGATGGAGAGTGTGTATTGATTACCGAAAACTCAACGATGCTACCCGTAAAGACCATTTCCCTCTACCATTTATGGATCAAATGCTTGAGCGTTTGGCGGGAAATGAGTTCTATTGTTTTCTCGATGGCTTTTCCGGGTATTTTCAAATACCAATTGATCCCCAAGATCAGGAAAAGACCACCTTCACGTGTCCTTATGGAACATTTGCCTACCGACGCATGCCTTTCGGCTTGTGCAATGCTCCGGGCACGTTTCAAAGGTGCATGATGGCCATATTCCATGATATGATCGAGACGACAATGGAGGTCTTTATGGATGACTTCTCGGTTTATGGAAATTCTTTCTCCTCGTGCCTCTCCCATTTAGAGAAAATGCTTGAACGGTGTGAAAGCACCAATCTCGTTCTAAATTGGGAGAAGTGCCATTTCATGGTTAAAGAGGGCATAGTCCTCGGCCATAAGATTTCCAAATCTGGGATTGAGGTCGATCGAGCTAAAGTCGATGTTATCGCTAAGCTACCTCATCCCACTACCGTCAAAGGAATCCGTAGTTTCCTTGGTCATGCCGGTTTCTACAGACGATTTATTCAAGACTTCTCAAAAATCGCCCGGCCTCTGACCCATCTTCTTGAAAAAGATGCTCCGTTCATCTTCTCTCCCGAATGCATCGAAGCATTCGAGGTTCTCAAAAAGAAGTTAACCGAAGCACCGATCTTGGTTGCCCCCGACTGGGACTTGCCCTTTGAGCTAATGTGTGATGCAAGCGATTATGCTATCGGTGCAGTCCTGGGGCAACGCAAGTCCAAATACTTCCAACCGATACACTATGCTAGCAAGACAATGACCAATGCTCAATCTCATTACACTACTACTGAGAAAGAGTTGTTGGCCGTTGTCTACGCTTTTGAGAAATTTAGACCGTATCTTGTCTTATCAAAAAGCATAGTGTATACGGACCATTCTGCTCTAAAGTATCTCTTAGCAAAACAAGATGCTAAACCGAGATTACTTCGGTGGATTCTTCTGCTCCAGGAATTTGACATTATCATTCGTGATAAAAAAGGAGCCGAGAATCTAGCCGCTGATCATTTGTCCAGACTAGAAAATCCCCATCAAAGTGATCTCGAGAAAAAGGAAATAACCGAAACATTTCCTCTCGAGACACTTGGGAAAATATCTTCAAAAAATGATCCAAGTACCCCATGGTTTGCTGATTACGCAAATTACCATGCGGGGAATTTTGTGGTGAAAGGGATGTCGTCCCAGCAGAAAAAGAAGTTTTTCAAAGATGTTAAACATTATTTCTGGGACGATCCCTACTTATTCCGGATATGTGCCGATCAAGTGATAAGACGGTGTGTGCATGGCCAAGAAGCCGTTGACATCCTCAACGCTTGTCATAATGGACCCACGGGGGGACATCATGGTGCCAGCTACACCGCTAAAAAAATCTTTGATTCTGGATTCTATTGGCCGACAATTTACCGCGATGCCCACGACTTGGTAAAGTCTTGTGACTCTTGCCAACGTCAAGGAAAAATCTCGCAAAAAGACGAAATGCCTCAAAATGCAATTCAAGTCTGTGAGATTTTTGACGTGTGGGGCATCGATTTCATGGGGACATTCCCGTCTTCACGAGGGAATAAGTATATCCTCGTGGCCGTCGATTACTTGTCAAAATGGGTTGAAGCTAAAGCGCTCCCTACTAATGACGCCCGAGTGGTTGTTAAGTTCTTAAAAAATCTCTTCTCCCGATTCGGAACTCCTCGTGCTATAATCAGTGATCGCGGTACTCACTTCTGCAATGATCAATTTGCAAAAGTTATGCTCAAGTATGGTGTCACTCACCGACTTTCTACCGCGTATCACCCGCAAACAAGCGGACAAGTCGAGGTTTCGAATCGCGGATTGAAACGTATTCTTGAAAGAACCGTTGGTGAAAATCGAGCCTCATGGGCCGACAAATTGGATGATGCTTTATGGGCTTTCCGAACCGCTTTCAAGACACCCATCGGGTGTACTCCATACAAGCTAGTTTACGAAAAAGCTTGCCATCTACCCATCGAGCTCGAGCATAAGGCATATTGGGCCTTGAAACATGCCAATTTTGACCTTAAGACCGCGGGTGATCACCGTAAGCTTCAATTAAATGAATTAAATGAGCTTCGGGATCAAGCTTACGAGAACTCTTTGATCTACAAAGAGAAAACAAAGAGGATTCATGACTCTAAGATTAAAAACCGCATCTTCAATGTTGGTGATCGAGTCCTCCTCTTCAATTCTCGGCTAAAGATTTTCTCGGGCAAACTCAAAACCCGCTGGTCTGGACCATTCACCATCACTCAAGTTTTTCCATATGGAACCGTCGAGTTAGCTCAAAATGACGGTCCAAACTTTAAGGTGAATGGTCATAGGTTGAAACACTATTTTGGAGGGGACGTACCATCCATGGTTGTCCCGGATCTCCAAACTTTCCCCATGGACAACTAAATTCGGGGTCGAGTCAAGCTCATGTGACTCGGTTAACAAAAACAAGCGCTTCGTGGGGGGCACCCCATGCTTATCCATCTATCTTCTTTCTATTTTCTTAATAAAGAGGAGGGGATCCTCTTCCTTATCTTGTGTCTCGTTGTTTTTCTGTGCTGTGTCCAGGAATGCCCGATGATGAAGACTCTCGTGCTCGTAGTTTCCTTCACGCTACTCGAGTTTCATCATTCGTTGCTTATCCAATATCCAAAATCTTATCGTTTTACATTTATCTTTTGGCATAATTAATAAACGGCCTTAGATTTATGTAGGAGAACCCTTACCTTTAAGACATTGAGGACAATGTCTCATTTTAGTCTGGGGGGGGGGGGGTAATCTTGCGATTTGATTTTTGCCTTGCATTTTTTCTATTTTCTCATGCAACCCCGTTTTTCCTCCAAAAATTAAAAAAATCCAAAAAAATGAGAAAAATTTTAAAAATTTTGTGCAAAAATATAATAAGTTTTGACATTTTTGTTGACTTTCCGCTGGGTAGAGTAGGAATAAAATTTTGACTTGACCGGGCGTGTTGAGCCCTAGCTTGTTCCCTTAACTAATGATAATCATATAAGCTTGTGCTAGTCTTGTATACAAGGAGCTGCTCTTTTGCGTGTTCCCGTACTTGACTTTATACATGCATGGCTTTAAAGCTTTCGCTAGTCTTTTACATAAGGAGCTAGAAAACGCGAATTCTTTTCAAGAATTTGCAAGTTTCTGTAACTGACTTTATATATGCGTGGCTGATTATCGGCTAAGTATTCGCCAATTTCATTATTTGAGATTTTTAAATGAGCGAAGAGCGAGAAATGATAGAATTTATTTAGAAGTTAGATGCCAAACGTGGAGTAGTTGGTTCTCTTTAGAGCTCGTCGTAGGTACTTGTGGCCTTTTGCTCCCATAAAATTGTTTCACCCCATATATTGTATAAATAATTAAAGATATTTAGGTTTAGAACGAAATTTAGTTTCTCCATCTTCTTAAAATAATTTTTGCTCTAAAGATTGGGTACACATCAAGGGCCCGTATTGAGTGAATAAGTTGTAAAGTGCTCTTAGATTTCGAATTGAGATCGGACCTTGGATCCTTACTTCTAAAGGCGGTAAGGTCTTGGATTTAAATCGTGAAGGTTCGTTTTCTAAGGGTTACTATTGAATGTTCGATGTTTTGGAAACACCCGGTAATCCCGTGGTATTAAGTTATTGAGTGAAGAAAAGTTGAGTTAAAAAAAAAAAAAAATGTATGTTGAGATGTATGGATTTTGTGCTTAATGTGTTAGACAAGTTGATGGCACGTGAGGTGCATGTGAATGACCCTAGATCGGGCACATGAGGTGCACGTGATGTTTCTCCACAACTTATGTCTACATGTTTGTATGAGTTCTTTAGTCTTGGACGTATGTAATAACCTTGATTTGGACCTCATTTTTAAGGCAAACTTTCTTGCAAGAAGATGGAAAACTACTTAGCGTTTTAAACTTGATATTTTTATCGGACTAATAATTATGAAAATGAGAAGCTAATGGAGAAATTCATTCCTCTCACAAAAATAAAATAAGTAGAAACAAAAATAAGAAGATGGGAGCGAGAGGTTCTTACACAAGTAACTTCCATGAGTAGTGTTGGCATCTAATTTCTAAGTAGGTTGTGATCTCGTTTATAAGCTTAGTTTGGGAACATGTGAAAAATCAAGGACGAAGAATTTTATCCTTATGGTCACTCCTCTATGAGTTGTGTTTCCTGCTCTTTGACCCTAAAAATTATCGATAGATAATGATCGTCAACACAGCTGTCACTTGAATAATAAGAAAAATACAAAAATAGAATAAAAGGAAAATTCGGGGAGTTTTTAAAGCTTAAGATTTCTTGATCTCTTTTGAAAATTTTGCTACTTCTCAAAGTTAGTAAAAAGAGATTGGAAATTTTCGGTTTCGAAAACGTGTTTTTATAACATTGCATGAGGACATTGCAATAGCTTAGTCTGGGGGAATTTGGTATGTGCTTAAACACATACCTTTTCTTGACCAAAACCGGACCAAAATAACCAAAAACCCGACCAAAATGCCAAAAGATATTGTGTTTTTGTGTTTTTGTATGTGCAGGGATGGATATCGTGAAAACCGACAAAAGACACAAGAAAATCAAGAAAACGAGCACGAGATACAGAATAGGCTCAGAACCGGAACCGAGAACAAGGAAAATGGTCAAAAAGTCAACCGAGATCCTCCAAGTATCAAAGTTTGTCATATTCATCCCTTAGATCATCTTTGAAAAAATGGCAAGATCAGTTCCTCCAAAATCCAGAAATTACATAAATAGTCCCTAAGATTAAAACCTTAAACTCTTTTAAAAACCTTACACCCGGATCCTACACAAATTAAACTAACCCACACCTTAAATACTAACCCAGCCCAGCCCACATCCTCAACCCATAACCCGACCCACAAACACACCCGGTCAAAGATATAACTTAGCTCAGTCAAATAAATAAAAATAAAACAAACACACCTTATCTCTCACAATCCCAAACCCGCTCCATAATATTCACCCCCAATTCCATTTTTACTATTCACCATGAACCCTAATTCCCGACCCTCAAAATTACGGAAATTAAGGGTAGATTGGACAATCATTGGCCCTTCTAGAAGACCCTGGCGATAAGAATGATACGTGGAAGCAATCCATTGGTCCGAACACGCGTATCTATGATTGTACGGTTAGAAATGGAGGATTGAAGGGCAAGGTGATCGAAGGGTGATGATGGCTGAAGATAGCACGAGGATCGCCAGCGTGGCAAGACCCAGAAGGTTCGGTTTAAGCCTATAAATAAAGGAGGGTTATTCCCCATTTTCGTATGTAATTTTTATCTTTGCAATGTTATGCTGTCAATTTTACTTTAGATTTGTATTGTAATGTTTTTAAGAGTTTATTAATAAAAATTCAGTTATTCATTTAAGCTTTAAAATTCTGTTTTGCATTTAGTTTAATTTTCTTCATTTAGTTATAATATCTCATTTCATAAGCTTCACAGAAGTTTATAAGACCAATTTAAAACTTGTTTGTCTCATTTGTCTCTCTTTTCATTTAATCACTCAAAAACTTAAAAAAAATCAGAACATCAAATATAAAAAAACCAAAAATATGATTTCCTTTATTACTTAAATCCGGCTTCAAATAGCCTTTTTAGTTGTTAACATAAGCTTATTCAAGCTGCTATAGTTTGTAGTGAGCTTATTTAGTTCATACCTCTCAAAAGTACTAAAGTCAACGATAGTCAACTGAATTGTGAATCATTGATCATCGGTGGAATTCTGATAAGTTGAGCTAGACTGGGAAGAGCTTAGCCTATCTAAAAGATAGGCATCTTTGGAAATCCCCTCTGTTCTTGCTGAGGGGAAATTTGTAAGATCCAATTTCATTTTAGCTTCATATTGAATTTCATAGTTAAAATAGATTAGAATTGTTTTACTTGATTGTAGTTGTTTGTTACTGCCTTAATTCTCAGTAGTTTATTTGATATTTGATGTTAGATCTATTGTTTGAGTTGTTTGATTTCATGTTTAGCTTAGAAGCTTGCATAGTTAATGTTGATTTTTAAGTTCTGAGCTAGATTTGTTAACTGCTGAATTTAGTTGTTAACTTGGTGTCTACTAGTTTTGTTGAACTGAAATTGATCATTGAATAGGGTGAATGTTTTTTAGATCTCAGTGTTGAAGTGTAAACTGCTAGTTAGGAGTTTAGTCTGCTAATTCTGAGATTAGATTGAGATTGTTTAAGAGTTTGTCTGTTATAAGTCTGCTATGCTTTTCAGTTTTGAGACAAGTTCACAAGTTGATTTCTAGCAATTTAGTTGAGTTAAGTGAAAGAATATTGGGGCAAAAGCTAGATTAGCCAGCTGTCTCTAAGAATCTGCTTTTGGATTGCTTTTATTCGTTTATTTGGTAGCTTATTTGAGTCCTTTTTTGAGCCTACTTGGACTGTTCTTAATAGAGTGTATAAATACTAATCTGACTTGTGGTCAAGCTGTTTTTCCAGCTTATTCTAGTTTCTTTTAAGCTCTTTTCTTTTCTAAAAATTAGTTTTGTTAGTTGTTATTTGAGTTTTGAAAGAAGAAAAAAAAAATAATATGGATGATTTGTAGTTACCAGGATTCGAACCTGGGTGTGTTTTTTAGTGTAAATCGTTTTTAGTTTTTAAGATCTTTCAATTCAGTCCTTGAGTTTTAGTTTTTACAAGTTTGGTCCCTCGCTTTGTTTTTAAATCATTTTCAGTTTTACTAAAGTTTCAAGAATTACAGTGTAAGTCCTTGTCTTTGTTTTAAAAGTTTTAGTTTAAATTTAAGTTTCAAAAATTACTTTTTCAGTCCCTTAACTTTTATTAAACTTTTTATTTTTTTTTATTTCTTTAAAAATTAGTTTTGTTTAATTGCAGTCTTAGTCCCTTAGCTTTTAATCTTTGCATTTTAGCTTTATAATTTCACTATTAGTTTTATAAATCTCGGGATTAGCCCGGGATTTGCATTTATTTGATTTCTTTTTGTGTGCATTTATTTTAATAGCGTAGATTGCTTTTAATTTTCCTTATTTTTAGTGTAATCAATACTAAAAAAAAAAATATAATCTTTCACGTCACTTATTCACTTCACATTTTCACGACTCCAATTCGACTTATTCGCCGTCAAACCTTCGTTGGGAGAACGACCCGGGGAAATTGTATTCGTTACAATTTCTTTGGAATCAAAAATAAAAATAAATAAT
Source organism: Artemisia tridentata subsp. tridentata (assembly GCA_021014915.2). Taxonomy (NCBI): domain Eukaryota; kingdom Viridiplantae; phylum Streptophyta; class Magnoliopsida; order Asterales; family Asteraceae; genus Artemisia; species Artemisia tridentata. The sequence continues at coordinate 448,351,347 of CP139509.1, read as the reverse complement.
ATATTACATCATTAGCTACTTGTCATAATACCAGCATCATATGAGTATACCTTCATGATGGTCATACTTTATCTCAAGTCGTGAATAAGCATCTATCAACCACCTAACAGTCCATTCTACACCCTAGGGTTGGTCCGAATTGGTCATCACTACGAATTCAAAAATCAGGGATACAAGTCGTACAAATAACGTAACGGAATTAGTAAGTATCAATGAATTACGTCGTCCAAGGCGCCAGGTCTTTTACCAAACATCAAAATTCCCATGACAAAACCGTCATCCAACATACACAGAAAGAACACCAAACGAAAATACTAACGGAGAATCCGAATCATTCGAAGAATCTTATCGTCAGGTAACGGGAGCTTAAGTGGTTTACGCAGAAGTGAACACGCCATCAATAACCTCGTCCTTCACAAAATCAACTCATCCAACCAAAATCGTCCACTCGAATACATGATTTCAAAATCTCCTCCAAGTCCGAGTAGTCTGTCTACACTTGTCCATCTGATCATACGCTGAGAAGGGGTGATAAACTTGAGTCTGGTCCCTCAAGCCTTCGGCACTTCTTCTTGAGACTGTGATGGAGTAATGTGGATTTCTGGCACGATCTTTAAATCTCTTCATCATCCAGTCTGCTTCTGCTCTCAATTCATCTTAGTACAACCAAGATGAATAGGGAAGTGAGACTGAACGTCTTCATCAGTTCCAGGCTCGCCCTCTTGACTAGAATTTCTTCTTCTGCATTGCCAACACTTCTACCATGTAAGGAATGTCTTCACTCTTCAGGGTAGCTGCCGTTGTTGTCAACTCCAGGTCCGGTAGGGAAAATAATAGTGATAGCCAAGGTTTAGCAGTAGGTAATTGTAGTAGGTAGTTCAAAATTGTTTCAAACGCCAAAAGTGAGACATAGAAGGGTAGTTGTCGATATTGGAATACTCAATCAACCAACTTCTTATCAGAATAAAATCGAAGTTTAACTAACCAAGGAAAGACGGATCACAAATCGAATTATCATTCAAAAATGGGAAAAAACATTCTTATGCTCATTGTCACAACCACAAGGCTTCTCATAGGGACAGAGATGGGTGAAACGAAATCAAATAGTGTCGGAAGATTTATAGACGTTTATCAAAGAAAAAAAAGACAATTAACAAAATGTGTCAAGCACGTCATTGCCATGGAGATTCTCAGAATGCCCGAAGAGGTATCAAAATGATTAACAAAAGAATCAGAGTTCGGAGTCGGAATCTCAAAATAAGGTTCAAATAGTGTTAGGCAAATTCTATGCAATTTCCAATGATTCCAAGATTGAAATGGGTTTCAGATCTTAGGTGGTGCATATCGTGAGCTTTCAATTTCCAAAAGTGATCTCAACAAGCAGGGCACGAATCAGAGTGATGCGGAAGCAATGATACTTAACCAAAAGCCTTAGAGTCTACCCATTCCTCACTGGTTAGAACTTAAGTTCCTATAGGGAAATCCTAAAGCAAATTCTTACAGGTTATCTTATGAGCGCCTACAGTGGAAACCTAGTGGTCCAAACTTCACAGGTCAAGGGTAATTGTATTACGAGTCGCAGCCTGTCTCTCTGATACCATAATTGTAACACCCCAACCCGGCAAGGGTTAAGATATCACGATAATGGTTTGTAGGGTATTCACAATACAAGAAACACTAGATTGAGGCTTAGTTTGGATCGATTAGAAGAGATTTTAGAGTGAGAAAGTGGGAGCCTTTTAGAGAGAGAAAGTAACTTGTAATCTATTAGCTTGAAAGGTCCAACCCTTCCCATGGGTGGGAAGGGAGTATTTATAGTGTTACATAATATGTCCCTAGTGGACTGTGGAGCGAGCTGACAGAGGGTAAAGACCCGACCCACTCCACAATACTAATTAATAACTAAACTACTAATAATATTACTGATAATCCTACGAGCTATGATGATCTAATAAGTACTCGGGGTGACCGAGTCTTCAGCTGAATATTCATATTCCTAACAATCTCCCCCTAAGGGAGGTCACCCCAGAAGTAATGCTCTGAAATTCAGTACTTTTTCCTAGGATCTTGACATCATAGCTCGTAACCCTTGATTCTTCAATATCATAGATCATTGTGCAAACATCCGTGATTTTCAGATGACTTCTCTTTTGTTTTGGATGAACTTTGAGTAATCGTTGAAAGTGTCATCCCACTTGATTCTTCAAGTCATCTTTCAGTAGTAAAACTCCATGTGATGAAATGTAATTAGAGCCGACATGCTCACACTATATGGTGTCATGATCTTCAGCATCAGAGTTAGCAGAAGCTGTGTTGAAGATCTCTAAGGTTGATCATGACTTCTTTGATGATGATGTGGTGTGAGCATGTGGTAATGGATTGGCATCTTTTCTGCAACCAGCTACAACAGCAACCAGCTACAGCATTCCACAGCTACAATCGCCAGAAGTTCCTGCATACGACAGTTAGCAATAATTCGACCGGTACTTACAAGTTTGGACTTCGAGATAGTCAACAACATAATGTGAAAACTCTCTCTAATCCTTACCAAGACCGTTCCTAATCGAAAACCCACAGAGAGCTTTTTAAGATTTTACCGTAGTAAATCAACGATTAGGTGAGTCGCTGGAGATCACTCCACGACTGTAGACCGGTTGAAACCGTCGCGACCACTAAGCGTAATCCATGAGGAATTACCGAAGTGACCTGCTTTCAGGGCTGCTTGATGTTGACCCTGGCAGGAATTTCCATTCAATCATTGAGAATTACATTTGTAAATTCTCTCATAAATGTTCTGGCAGATTGCTAAGATCTGCGTAGGACCCTTAAGTTTACAACTGGTGTCCTTAATGATGAACAACCAGAGTAGAAATTATCCGTGTTCCTATGAGATCTTATTGTGAATCTCTTGGCTCTAGACTCAATTGTGCGTTTTGATTTAGTGAGCGGAGGCTGGAGAGGACTGCCACCTATTCAATATCATCTAACTCGGAGTGAGAGAGACGATAGGAATGTATTGAACTCCGTGACAATTGAAACAAGGATCCTTTGAGGGACCTTGAGTGGCTAGGGAGGGTTGTGCAGCGTATCACTGGGTCCATGATACTTTGTCTTCAATGCCAGCAATCAACTAAGTGATTCTGACAGCATATGTATTGACCCGGTTTCTGCCTAAGTTGTAAGGAGGGCTTCTTTCTTTTCACCCTTTATCTTTACAATTCTTTTTCATTCTTCAACCCCTTCAGTGCTTACCGAGACTTCCTTACTAGTACCTTGTTGGGTTTGTTCCAGTACTAGCTCCATCTCAGTCGGCACTTTTCCCTCATTCACTTTTCTCCTTTTTTTAATCATACCTAAGGACTTCTACACTAACTAGTGGATTGTCCCTGGGTAGATCCCTCCGGCTCTGGCGGGATCGTGGGAACTTGGGCCTAACCTAACCATCCTTATAACTCCATACATTAATTAAAATGGTCGGTCTTTGGTGTTCTTCCACAATTGCCAAACCAAATCTTTGAAAAATCTCTCAAAGTGTTCATGATTAAGAAACACATTTTTGCAAACACTTGAGAGTTTTATATTTTTCAAATGCTCCCCCTCAACATGTGCTCGGTTGATTGTTTTATAAATTTGCACATGTTAGGTAGAGCTCGCATTATTTGAATTGATCCACTTTCAGTGAACATGACCGATTCGAGACACGCTTACATCACTAGTTAGACTAGCTTGAAATTATTACCCGGCCTGGTCAAGTCCACAGAAAGTTTCTCGAAATGGTACACTCTACTCAGATACATCTTTTTCGAGACACGCTTACATCACTGGTTAGACCAGCTTGAAATTATTACCCGGCCAAGACGTATCCTTTCGATTGAGGGCAATTTAAGTTACGTCAATTCATTGGTGAAGTCTGAGCCTTGCTCACGTGAGATGCCAAATCCTTTGTTTTGTTAAAACTATTTGCTCCCCCTCAATATATGCATCTATATAAACAAGATTTTCGCACATATGGAAGAGCTTGCTTTAATGACCAAAACATTTTGCTCCCCCTCAATATGTGCCTTGATATACAAAATGGTTTAGCACATACGGGAGAGCATACATTATCTTCCAAAATCATCACATTTTATCAGAATTTCCTATTTAAATCACATTCTCTCCCCCGATCAAAAATTTCAAAACATTTGAGATTTGTGATCCCAAGTGATTTAAATTAGTTTAGAAAATTTGGGAGAAAATGTGGTCAGGTTAAAATGTATTCTGATTTTGAAGCATACTATGCTTCCCTTGACTCACCAAGAAAGTGTCACTGCTGATGTTGCACAAATTTGGCAAGGTGTCAGAAATTTGAAAATTTAAATCAATTTACCACCTTGTGTAACATCAAGACTCTCTTGAAGAGTCAAACAAGATAAAGAGCCTGATGTAAAGAAGACTTCTCTTCTAATACACGAAATGATACACTGAAACGTACATCAAGTCGGAAGAACATGGATATAAAGTAATCCATGCCCAGGTGAACATCACCCGGTTGAAGGAACAGCTGTCTTATTGGCGACATGCTTTCCCCATTGTACAGTGCGGGTTGCAGTATGAAGTAACTGCAAGCCATTTAAGACATGTTTTAACTGATTAGTATAACTTCTGCTCGAGCTTCATTTAAGAATCCGTGCCATTGTTGAATGACATTTCTAGATACGTAAATGTTATCGATAAACAGAAGACATGCCTAGGTAGAACTATTTTTGGTATTTTCTGATTTTTCGATTTTTATGGTTTTTATAGGTTTTATATTTTTGTATTTTTCTTTTTGATTTAAGATATATACAACTATGTACAAGGATATAAGAAGACAATCCTTTACTCCTCCTTTTCTTCCTAAAGACACTTGAGGGTTTCAGGAGTCATGCTTTTCATGCCAAGGCGTGGGAGAATAAACTGAAACCTTTATCTTGAGAGGGCCTTGGTGAAGATGTCAGCTAACTGAAACTCTGTCCTCACGAAGTATAGTTCCACAATTCCTTTTTCCACCTGTTCCCTGATGAAGTGATGCCTGATGTCGATATGTTTTGACCTGGAGTGCTGAACATTGTTACAACAAAGAGCGATGGCGCTTTTGTTGTCACAATATAGGGGAATTTTGTTGTGTGAGAATCCATAGTCTGACAGCTGTGATCGCATCCAAAGGATTTGTGCACAGCAAGCAGACATAGCAATGTACTCAGCTTCAGTAGATGATATGGAAGTACTCATCTGCTTCTTAGAAGACCAACTAACCAACTTTTCCCCTAAAAACTGAGCTCCTCCTGAAGTACTTCGACGAGTGTCTTGACATCCCACATGATCAGCATCCGCGTAAGCAGTTAACTCCATTGCAGTGTCCTTAGGATACCAGAGACCCATATGAACCGTGCCGTGAAGATATCGGAAGATCCTTTTCACTGCTTCAACATGCTTCTTGGTTGGTCTGGATTGATACCGAGCATACATACACACAGCAAACAGAAGATCTGGTCTGCTAGCCGTGATGTACATCAAAGATCCAATCATGCTTCGATACTTTGTTATATCTACTGGAATCCCTAAAGGATCTTCATCCAGCTTTGTTCTATCAACCATGGGAGTGTCAACAGGTTCACTTGAATAGAATCCAAACTTTTTCAAGATCTCGTTGGCGTATTTGGATTGATTAATGAATATGCCTCCGGGACTTTGAGAAACTTGTAATCCTAAAAAGAATGACATTTGTCCCATCATGGACATTTGGAACTTGGAATTCATCTCCTTTGAGAAACTATCACATTCACTAGGATCTGTTGAAGCAAAGATGATATCATCTACATATATCTGAACCAGCAGTAGATGGTTTCTTGACTTCCTGGTGAATAGTGTGGGATCAACAACACCCTTGGAGAATCCGTTCACTAGGAGGAACTTGGACAATGTATCGTACCATGCCCTTGGCGCCTGTTTTAACCCATATAGAGCCTTCTTCAAGCGGTAAACATGAGTAGGATGTTCAGAATCCACGAATCCTTCTGGTTGACTTACATAAACTTCTTCCTTTAAATCACCATTCAAGAATGCCGTTTTTACATCCATCTGATAGACTATCATATTTTGACTAGCAGCATTTGCAAGGAAGATTCTTATAGCTTCAATTCTAGCAACCGGAGCAAACGATTCTTCAAAATCAATGCCCTCTTCTTGTCTGAACCCTTTAGCAACTAGTCGTGCCTTGTTCTTTAACACATCACCATACTCATCAAGCTTCACTTTGAAGATCCACTTTAAAGCAATGATCATTGCACGCTCTGGAGGAGGCACTAATTCCCATACTTCAAGTCGATCAAACTCATGGATTTCATCCTGCATAGCCTGGAACCAGCAATCTTTAGTCATTGCTTCTTTGGCATCTTTTGGATGAAGCGAAAAGTGTACCGCTTTTAAGGGGTCATTTAAGCCCTAAATCGTATTTATTTGATCAAATATTGCCCTAAATCGTTCCTTTTGTCATTTTAGGTACTTTTGAGGAGAAATCTGGAAAAGGAAGCATTTTGGACGTTTTTGGAGCATAAAAGTGAAGAAAACGACAAAGTCTCAAAATCGGTTGAAAAGTACATGTGACGGCGTCAAGACTTGCTCTTGACGGCGTCACGGCTTGGCAAAAGTGGTGGATATGAAAAATACACATGATAAGCCAGTGAGATTTGCATTGGAATTCTGACGGCGTCACCCTTTGGAGTGATCAAGGTCGTCACGGTTTAAGCTGAAGAATGACGGCGTCACCGTTAAACCTTGACGGCGTCAGCTTCTGATAGGCCAGAACGGATTTTGGAGGTTTAAAGGGAGACGGCGTCAAGAAGGCCATCACGTGTTAACTAGTCACAACTTGCGCGCGCGGTAGCTGTTACTGTTTTGGCCATAAAATCCTCATACGAACTCGGATTTTGGTGATTCAAGAGGCCACGGAATCGGGACGAAAAGATCTACAATTTGGTGAAAAAGGGGAGCTGACGCCGTCACGTGTTAAGGCTGACGCCGTCAGAACCCCTCGGACAGTAAACTGCCTATAAATACAACATCATAACTTCATTTTTTGTAAGCCCTAAACCCTAAGTCCGATTCTAGGGTTTAGGTAGGTGTTTTTCCAGCAACTTAGAGGGTCCTAATCATGCCATAAACATCTTGTAATGGTTTGTTTATCGATTCAATCTTATGTTACGTCTTCAATTATGATTATTGTTGATTGCTCTTCATTAATTATGCTTGGCTAAATCACCTTGTGTCTACTTATGATTGTGTGAAACTTGTGTATAACTAATTAGATCTTATTGATTTCTTGTTGATGTGTGTGTCCATCTCCATCAATTAGGGCGTGACAACTTCAATAGATCTAGTTGGTTTAGTTTATAATTCTTGTTTCCTATTGTCTCTTGTTTGATTGGGTGATATCGATGTTAGGCTTAAGAAAACTGGCTAACCTCCTATACGGTAACTTGCTTGAACGTCTTAAGAAACATGAACCAATGCGTACTAGGTTTATTTGGTTGTATTTAATGCATGAGCGAATTCTAGTGATCCCATGTTAGGAGCTTCTTAGCCGGCTCGACATAGGAGTGAAGTAGGAGCTTATAGAGTTGGGGAAGTACGTACGCCACCCCATGATTGGTATTAAGGAATACAACCCGTCAATTAAAACAAGGTGTGACAATTCAATAGGTAGAATTGGATAGCTAGTAAGGAGTAACATATCATAGGTAGACATGCTTCATTTCCCTTGTAGAACCCTAGTTTACTTTTCTTGCATATTAGTTTAATTAGTAGCCTTTGGGTTAGTTGATTAGCAACTAATTCCGCCCCTTCTTCCAAAACCAGAGATTTTTACTTGCTTTCCATAAAATATAAAAATACAAAAAGAATCATCCCTCACCTTTAGACCTAGTTAGATTAATTTCAATCCTAACGAACACTATTCTTTGAGTTGAACGATCAATCCCCGGTACTTGCCACTTCACTATACTACAACGGTCAGGTACACTGCCTGGTGGGGATTGCAAACTTCTCAAGATCCCTTGAGAGGTAAAACCTGTTGTAAGGTTGCAAAACTACGCATCAAGTTTTTGGCGCCGCAGCCCGGGGAGTAGTTATTGCTTAGGTTGAAATTTATTTCTATTAGGTCTACTCATTAGATTCCTATCTAGTGAGATTTTTATTTTCTTTTTATTAGCTTTCTAGTAGTCTATCTTTTTCTTTGTGCCCTTTGTTTGTAAAACCATTTTCATTTGTCACTATGGCGGATGAAATTCCATTTAGATCATTGACAATAGATGAACAATTATACTTCACCAAGAGATTTGTTTCCTATCATTCCTATGAATTGTTTCGTGATCTTTGTGATATCCAAATGAAGTTGGGGGTAAGGTTAGATGGGTTTAATGAATTCTATGCTTGTGATACTTCTCTTAGACAAGCATTATCTGGATCAATTCCTTTTAGTCAGGCCCTTTGGATGAATTTCGAAGAAAGCTTCCTAACCATGACCCATAAGTGGAACGAATTGGTGGATTCGTATGAGCAAAGAGACCTAGTTTCTAAGAACATGGACTTAGAATCGAAACAAGACTGTGAGATGGTTAGTGTTGAACTACCTAGTTGCATGAGTGGGATTGATTTCACCAAACCAAGTACTCCACAAAACCCACCATCATTTGAGGCACCCGCACCGCCCGTGACTTACCCGGAAGAAGTAGAAGAGACTTTAGGAATCCCGATGGAGGTAGAACCCTTGGACCAAGCACAACTAGAGGATATAGGTTTGCACACTTTTAGTGATGACCTTACTCATAGTTCTAGGGAATTTCCTAGTGTTGATGAATTGGAACCTCAACCTTTACACAACTTTTCATCCTTAGATTTACATCTAGGAGAAAAAAGAGGAACCGACCCACCCATAAACCAATATTATCCGGGTAGTTTTAGGATGAAGGAAGCCATTCACTCACCCCCTTCACCTCACGTGGCATATTTCCACCCTAAGGGTGTGTATCGCTACTTTCACCCGCACTTAATCCTAAGTGTAGGGAAAACCTCCCCTATTTTTGTTAAATAAGGGTAGAGTCAGGCTCGTGACTCGAACAAAAACAAGCGCTTCTTGGGAGGCAACCCAAGCTTTATTTGCTTTGTGTGTTTATTTATTTGTTTGTTTGATTTTATTTGCTTCCGTATGTATGTTTAATTTTTATTATTATTGATTCATGTTCAAAACTAAAATTGTGAAAATGCTTTATTTTGTTTTTAACTTCGTCTTAACTACATATAAAGGTATTTTGCAAAAGTTAAGTGTAAGGGAAATCCAAATCGGTTTATTAGAACACAAATAAACATGAATCATAATAATAATAAATGAACATACATATTAGTATTTGTTTGAGTCAAATGCTTGTATCGAGTCATAATGATGTTTTGCAGGAATTCCAGGAAGTAAGGTGTAGGTTTTTCCAGAAATTTTCCGGAAACTTAACATGAGAATTCTGTCAGATCATTTCTGACGGCGTCAGGAATTACAACCTGACGGCGTCAGGTTTTAATTTTCTGAAATTTTTGAAAGTTTTGTTTTCATAAAAAGTTTTTATTAAATCTCTAACTTATAAACTCCAGGAACCTGCAAAACATTCATTCCGCAAGCATTATATCTTTTATTGTTTTATTTCTAAGTCTGGAATTACACCTAGTTGTGAGTTGTCTTTGTTCGGTTTGATGCTTTGGTTTTTCTTGTTTGTTTTCTCAGGATTAACAGGTTATTTTGGACAAGGAGATGTATGTGGAATCTAGCTTTTGGCGATGCATTAGTCTTGAAGCTTCTACATTCTCTTGGAAGAAGATCTAACCATGTTACCTCTTTATCCACCGAACGAATCAGGGGAGTATTTGATTTCATTCTTTTACCTTATTTACTTTTACATCTTGTTATTTGAACATTGGGGACAATGTTCATCTTAAGTGTAAGGGGGGGTAAAAGTACGATTTTAGAGAATGCAATTACGCTTGATTTTTGTTTGTTTAATGGTAGATGTGTAATAAAACTGAGATAAATACCTGTTAGGGCAATTTTAGTGCCAAATTTAAAATTTTTTACAACATTTAGGAGTGAAACTTTAGTTCTAATAAGCGTCTCACGGATAGGAGTTATATAACTAGCACAAAACCGTACCACTAAAAAAAATTTCCACCCCCAAATATGTGAGGTTCGCCCCTAGAATTGGTAGGAAAAGCATTTATGCTATGATGTGTGTACCGGTAGCACTTAGATTCTAGAACTTGCGTTAGGACCATTCCGAGGCCACAAGTGAGACTACATTCGTGTAGTTAGATTTACTACATGATAAGAGGCATTAGGATTAACCCATTGTTTTACACCTGTGTTTTTGTTATAATTACTTTGGCTACATTGGTCAAGTAATTCTCCCACACCCTTTGCGTTGTACTCATTTTTAGTACACGATACCCCTAGTACACCCCTCAGAGCCTATCTTTTCGTTTCGACCTTTAAGCATTTTACTTAAAGGAAGAATTTGTTACACCCCACTAAAATGTACACCCAAATCGCCTTAGCCTACCTTGTATGCACTCATTTTTAGTGCATTATTGTTACAACATTTGTTTAAACCCAAGTTAATTATCTAGTTGATTACATGGTTGCTAAGTCGAGTCATATCCTTGTACATATTGTTTTGGGACGATTGGGACTCATGGGTAAAGTACTAGTGTAATGGAGTAATGGGGAAGAACATCATTTATTACCCCCATATGTGCTAAATATTTTAAAAGTACTCCAAGTTTTTCGATTATCTTAATTCGAGTCATTAGAATAGTTATTTGTAAAGTTATGTAATAGTTCAAGTGTAAGGGGGATGCAATACCCCTATGATGTATTATTTTGGATGGTAGGGCAAAAGTGTATGAAAAAAAAAAAAAAAAAAAAAAAAAAAAAAAAATCGGAAAAATCAAGAAAAATACAAAAAAATGAGAAAAAGAAAAATAGAAAAAACATACGGACTACCATCCCGTTTCATTTTATGTTTATTTTTATGTTTTTGTTATTTTGTTATTTCGTTTCTAGCTTAAGATCGAGTCGAGTCTTGGCTTAGCAACATTGTATAGTACATGTAATTGATCAAGATCTTTAACTCGCCACCAGTAAAATATCCTTTATCCAACAAAACCGTGTTTTCCTTTTCCCTACACCTAACGTTATAACCCATTTAAAAGCCCTCTTTGATAGTTTATCTTTGGTGCTTACGCCTAGTGGAGGAGGTTTTCGATCCTTTCCCAAGCCTATGGTAATCTATTTGCTATGACAGGTAGTGAGAGATATTATCCATTTTCATTTATGAGATTTATTTTGATGACACTTGAGAGATGTGAGTATCTAAACACTACTTGTGAGGTGCTAGTTTGTAATCTCCGTGCTTATTATGATTAAAGTGGAACGATTATTTGTTGTAATTACTTTTATGTTAGCATTAAATGACCCCTAACTTGTATTTTGATTAGAATAAAAGCGCATTTGCTTGAGGACAAGCAAATCTCAAGTGTAAGGGTATTTGATGAAGCGAAAAGTGTACCGCTTTTAAGGGGTCATTTAAGCCCTAAATCGTATTTATTTGATCAAATATTGCCCTAAATCGTTCCTTTTGTCATTTTAGGTACTTTTGAGGAGAAATCTGGAAAAGGAAGCATTTTGGACGTTTTTGGAGCATAAAAGTGAAGAAAACGACAAAGTCTCAAAATCGGTTGAAAAGTACATGTGACGGCGTCAAGACTTGCTCTTGACGGCGTCACGGCTTGGCAAAAGTGGTGGATATGAAAAATACACATGATAAGCCAGTGAGATTTGCATTGGAATTCTGACGGCGTCACCCTTTGGAGTGATCAAGGTCGTCACGGTTTAAGCTGAAGAATGACGGCGTCACCGTTAAACCTTGACGGCGTCAGCTTCTGATAGGCCAGAACGGATTTTGGAGGTTTAAAGGGAGACGGCGTCAAGAAGGCCATCACGTGTTAACTAGTCACAACTTGCGCGCGCGGTAGCTGTTACTGTTTTGGCCATAAAATCCTCATACGAACTCGGATTTTGGTGATTCAAGAGGCCACGGAATCGGGACGAAAAGATCTACAATTTGGTGAAAAAGGGGAGCTGACGCCGTCACTTGTTAAGGCTGACGCCGTCAGAACCCCTCGGACAGTAAACTGCCTATAAATACAACATCATAACTTCATTTTTTGTAAGCCCTAAACCCTAAGTCCGATTCTAGGGTTTAGGTAGGTGTTTTTCCAGCAACTTAGAGGGTCCTAATCATGCCATAAACATCTTGTAATGGTTTGTTTATCGATTCAATCTTATGTTACGTCTTCAATTATGATTATTGTTGATTGCTCTTCATTAATTATGCTTGGCTAAATCACCTTGTGTCTACTTATGATTGTGTGAAACTTGTGTATAACTAATTAGATCTTATTGATTTCTTGTTGATGTGTGTGTCCATCTCCATCAATTAGGGCGTGACAACTTCAATAGATCTAGTTGGTTTAGTTTATAATTCTTGTTTCCTATTGTCTCTTGTTTGATTGGGTGATATCGATGTTAGGCTTAAGAAAACTGGCTAACCTCCTATACGGTAACTTGCTTGAACGTCTTAAGAAACATGAACCAATGCGTACTAGGTTTATTTGGTTGTATTTAATGCATGAGCGAATTCTAGTGATCCCATGTTAGGAGC